>CM074498.1:18274517-18488649 GCA_037389245.1 Oryzias sinensis | reverse complement strand
TATATATATATATATATATATTACACACACACACACATATAAATATGTGGGTCACTAGAGGTTTCCTCCATACCCTGTCATGGGGTTTCCCACTGATTTTTCCCAATGCGCCAATCACTGCACTCACATTATTTTCTTTTCATCTATACCTCTTGTTCTTTTTTTCTTCAAAGGAAGCTTTTGTGTCCAACTGGAAATACACACAAAAAACATGACCTACATTATTTTGTAACCCTGGACAGTCATTGGAGAATTCAGTCATTGGGAGCTTACCAAAAAATGGTGCTTTGGATTTTCAGAAAATTGGCCCCATGAAGGGAAGAATCAAAGAAGCAATAATGTTCAATTGAAGCAGGATTACTGAGGACAAGTAGTAAAATTAATACATGCTGTGACACCTAACAGAAGAGTGAGGATTAAATGTGTTTTATAATATTTTATTATTTCATTGCTCCAGCTGTTTGCATGAAGAGTTGTTAAGTCATAAAATAATAACTTGTAATTTCTATATTTTTTGTCTATCCCGTCAAATAATTCAAATGTTAGGTCTCTGAGTAAAGAATAGAATAAATTCCATGAGTTAATATTATTGTTTCATTTGTGCATGTAATTATAATAATAATTAGAGGAACAAAAAAAACATGACATGAATTTAAACCTAACTTTATTTATAAAGCTCTTTTCATACTTCTGTAGCACAAAGTGCATTACAGAATAAAAGCATCTTTTGAACTTTCAAACCAAAAGTAAAACAAGATTTAGACAGAAATAAAACTTTTGCTTGATGCTGAAATGAGGAGTCTGTCGACACCAGCAACCACCCCACTCATTAGTATGTGACGACACCAAAGGATCCCCCAGATTACAGCAACCAACCGGCCCCTGGAGGTCCCAATGCAATGAGTCTGTTCATTGAGAGGCTTAGTCACTGGTGTGGAGGATCGCCATGAAGAAAACACCGGAGTTAAACAAAATGTAATAAAAATCAAGTAAAATGCCTAAAACAAAGATGTAAAAAAGTGGCCTAAAGCAACATGGACACATATGATCACTATATTTGTACATAAAATAAATATATGTTTAAAATTAAGCTAAAAGTCAGGTCAAAAAGGTAGATCTTGAGCTTCTTTTAAAACCAGGACAGTCTCTGTGGCCCTGAGGCTCTTTGGGAGGCTGTTCCACAGACGAGGACTGAAGTGATGGCTTCATCTTGGTGATTAAACGGCAAATTAATAACATCCATTCATCTTTTTACTCTCAGCAAGGACCAGGTCGCTGGGGTAGCAGTCTAAGCAGAAGCCCAGACTTCCCTCTCCCGGGTCATTTCCTCCAGCTCCTCCAAGGCATTCCCAGGCCAGTCGACCATGGAGGTCACTTCACTGTAAAACCTTTACAAATTGTTATTTGATAATATTCTGTTTGGTCTAAATCATTTCAATGAGAAACTGGAGAGAAAAAATATCTAAAGTATTAATTAGCAAATTCTGTCAAATTATTAAGGCTGAATCAATAATAGTTATTAATAGTTATTATTATAACAATTAGTTTGAATTGTGTGTGAATGTGTTTGTGAATGGGTTTGTGACTGTAAAGTCCTTTAGGCCTTCGTGCAAGGTAGAAAAGCGTTATAAAAGTATACGCCATTTACCATTTGTTTACAGCCTGTTAAGCGACAAGGCCTTACTAATGTGAAGAATCAGTGTTACAAGGGAAAAAAGTACATACAAGCCCCTTGTAGCTTTTTTTAATCAGGAAAAATGTAAAAGAAGGCTTCGTAGTACAATTCCCTACAAAGGTTATGTAAATGTTTGGTACAAAATAACTCTTAACTACCCAGCAGTGATAAAAACTACAGTTGTTAATATTAGTAATGTCATGACAGCACAGAAAAATGGTACCGTTTTCCTCCTGATTTAGCAGTTTGTTACTGCTTTCTCTTGGACTATTTTCAGGATTTTAACTGATTTATGACTTGTAAGGACATCTTGTGGATGGTTAGATATCAAAAGAGGCAGAGCACAACTGTCATTGTGCAGGTGTCTAATAAAGTTTTTTTTTGGACAATGTCATACACTTTAGCTGTAAACTCTCTATCACCCATTGCATTCACTGTGTTCTGTTTTTGAGATTGCCTGATTTTGCTTGTTCTTCAGTGTTTTTCTTGTTTACTTCCTAACATGGACATTTTATATAAACAGAAGTCACTCTTCATAGAAAATTGATTTCAAAATAAGATTAATTTTGTGAATGAATTATTTCACAATCAGGGCTTACTTTTAACATATGAGGAACTTCTTTGTAAATTTAACATCCCTGTTTGCCCCTCTAGAATATGCCAAAGTGTTCAGAGCTATTGCTTCTGGCATATGCATGCTTCTTAAATTTCAAAAAATGTGCAATAAAGTTTATTGGAAAAAAAGCTTTCTTGTTTCCTTACTGGTTCCTTGGGAGTACTTCTTGGGTCATCCAGGCCTATTTTAAATATTATATGTTTTCTTTAGTTTTGTATTTTTTATTTAGAAATAGCCTGAAATCGGTGGTACATATGTTTTGCTTTTGGATTAATTGTTACAAGTAAAATAGATTTGAATGTTTTTTTTTGTTGTTTTTTTTTTGGGGGGGGGGGGGGGATTTGTTGTTTACATTTGTATTTGATTAGTAACTGGGTTGATTTGGCGAGAGGGTGGACCCAACCACCTATGAAAGAGGACCTCATTGCAAGATGGGAGATATTTTTTGTATGAATTTCACTGTGTTAAAATGTAGTCTGCTAACCAGTCATACTCTCATGTTGTCTACGGAAAAGAAAAAAAAAAGTATAAACTCTTCATTCTGGACAGTTTGTTCTTCTGACATCAATAAATCTGCATTCTGTCACCTCTTCAGTACTCAAGGCCAAAAAAAAAAGTGTTGGAGTTGATAGAAATGTCTTTTTAGATCATTTTTAGGAAGAAAAAAAAATCATAACCTCAACAAATAGAACAAAATCAAATTCACTGAATCAAACTAGTCTGGAACGATGAAATATAAGGGCATTACAGAGAGATTTATCCTTTGGTCAGGAACAGAACTGACACTACAGTTGCAATTCATCATATAAAGAGAAGAAGGTTAGCCACAGAATGACAGTCTGCACAGAGAGCAGTGCTTTAATGAAGGCAGCTGCCATCAAGCTTGAACCCGGAGCTTCTGACTCACCCTCTCCATCTGTTTTTTCCACCAACACTCAGTTCATTCCAGGTATTTCTGAAATGTTCGAAACATGAGCTCATTCTTTTATTTGATGGTTCATCATGTAAGCCAATTTTTAACAGATATGAACAATCTACAGAAGCGACTCACTGACCTCCATCACGTTGTGTTATTGTCTTCCACTCACCAAGTGGAGCAGCGGCAAAGAGCCCAAGTGCTAACTGCCGCCTTGCAGCATGGGCTGTAGCACACTGACCTATTTTTGTGCTCTGCCGTTTATGTCTTATGTCTTTCCTGACACAGGCATCAGGGAGTGTTACTATATCTGGGTTTCATCATGACAACCAAACACTTTCCAGAAAAAACTTGTGTAAGATAAATGCTACAACAACCTATGCACGTGTGACGATGTGTGCCGGAGCATGTACACAAAAATAACTTTGCTGGGTTATGGATGTGCCAGCAAAAATAGGTGAACTCGGTATTATTAAACAAAACAGGACTATTACGGTAGGTTTGTTGGGTAAGCAGTGCTGCCTGTTGTTTTACATTAGATCAACCTCAGTGACCTCCTATGCAATCCCAGTCAATCCTCAGATTTCTTAAGAATCATTTTATGTGATTCATTCAGGGGGCAAGGTCTTTTTGTGCCTCATGGAGCCAAACAAAGTACAATACCTTGTTTTTTTTCACATTAAGAACTTTAGATAATTATATGGAATCAAGCGTTTTACTCTAATGGAAGTGAAACTTCTTTTTGCTTTGATGGTAATGTTAGCACACATCAGACGTTATCAGATCCATCAAAGATTTCACCTGGTCCCTCACAGTAAGACATTGGAATGACTGGAAGAGTCATGTTTTTACTGGACAAAGATTCAAATTATTCGGATTTTTAACAATCAGCTGTAAAGCTACAGACACAACGGGCATGTGGCACGCATTCAAGAAAGCACTAAATGCAGGTTTTTGAACGCACATTTAGCCCATGGGGTTCATATACTGGACAAGCAGGGCTCTTTCCTCTTTTTAGTTTATAACTGTTTAGCGCCATCTGTGGACAACAGTTGGAGGAGGGTTTGTGTGAAATGTCAAAACTGTGCAAATGTCGAGAATCTTGCTTTTCTTTCACAGCTCTATTCCGATACATGAAAGACTTGGTGTCATATAAGTCCAACCGGACACCAAGCACAATTATTGATTTATCTTCAATTTTTTAAACCGTTAGCACTTCTTTGATTAAAACGGACACCACCTATACATAATTACCAATTATAAGTGATTGGTCGCAGGTCGACCTGGTTTAACTCGCAATGTACGTTCAACGGCCACGCATTCTCTATGTGCAGCCCAGAAACTTGAATAGCAATGTTTAAACACCAGAATATTGAATGCAGAAGCCCAAAACGCATGTTTGCACACATTTACATAGACTTTTCATTAGAAGAGGTGGTGGTGGTATTTTAAGACTTGGATTGTAGTAACTTGATATATTTACCTAGTATTTCTAAGTCAAACTGTCTCCTGTCAGTCAAGTAATTTCTTCTCTGCTTAATCAGATATTATGGTTTCACTAAAACACAGTAACCGTGCTGAAGTCAGTTGGAAAGAGTTGGTCAAAAACTCAGGTATCACTGGTGTGTAGATTATTTTAGTACTTTAATCTTCAACAGTCATTTCACTTGACTGTAAATCCAATCTAAATTATTTTGGGACATTTCCATTTTAATTGATTGACATTAGTGCAACACCACCTCATCTTACATGAAGCCCTTCAACTCACAAGACCCACGAAAACAGTTGAAAATCATATTTCTCACCACATCTTGATTTAGGTCAGGAAAGGATTATGTTTTGGCAATAATATGTCTTTTCACACATAAAAAAGATCCAGTCATGTCACTGAGTTCATAGATGTGAACATGTCTGCAAATACACAATGAACTGGGATAATACATAGGCTAAATTTAAACAAGACAAAGTTATGTATTATATGGGTCAGACTCCTAACTAGCTCTGACAGGTTGCCTCTCTTGTGAAGTTATTGAATTACTTACCTTTGTACCTTTGTAATAAACCTCACAAAAGAATATTCTATCTGAACTCACAAATGATTACCCCCAAACTATTGATGTTTTGATGAATCATTTGCATCTTCATTTAGTCATTCAGATTAATTCCTATTATACATAGACAAATACTGTACAATACCTTCCCACCAAAAAAAGAAAAAAAAAAATCTTTTTTAAATTGCATTTGTGACTTTAAATGAAAAACAATGTGTCCTAATTTAGATTTTAAAAAAAGCAAATCTAAGGCTTTTTGGCTGAATATAACAAAGGTTTTTCTCACATTTCTTTAAGTAAACACACACGTCTGACCTTAAAAATGCCCATTGTTTCTGTCCATTGAAGATTAGCTCTTGGTCTAATAAACTGAGCTGCACTTCTGCGAAGAATCAATACAGCTTTCTTAAGCTGAACGAAAGCAGCTTCAACAAGACACTGATAATTAAGCTTTAACTTCAGTGACTCTCAGAGTAATTTCTTTCATTATTTTTTGTAATATCTTACAGAATTTGTAATAAAAGCCCACAATCAATTTAGTCTTACTTAGACTAAGTCCTCCTTTTAAATGTATTTAAGGCATTTTTCAACTGTTACTCGTTAATCTGCAAGTAGGAAGGCCATTAGAAATTATATCAATTTCTACTTTACAATCATTTGGCACTTTGTTTTCCTCTCTTTGATGAATAAATCCGACAAAGAAGATGAAATGAGTAGTGAAATGTTTGGGATGTCAATGGAACACCCTATAATGAGAACCTAATGGTTTTTCTAAGTGGTTAAACCTCTAAAGAAGAGCTTATTCCGTTGAAACATATTGGTCATTCATTAGGGGAAAAAATAAAAGAATAAAACATTTTTACCAGGACCAGGACTAGAAGACACTGGGTCAAATAGTCTGGTACAGTACCAGCCCAGACCTACTGTTGTGATGTAGTTTCGAGTTAAAACAAAGGTACATTTAGTTATTCTGCTAATTGAGCCCTGAAGTCCATTAGAGTGGCATTACGTCTCCTACTGCACAAACACACATTTCTATAAATCCAAGTGTGAAACAGATGTTTGTGAGTAAGCTTGTGTGTGTACTGTACAATTATGTGTGGATCATAATAAATATTTATTAACATATTGGTGCAGCAAATAGTTACATCTGTGCTCACTTGTGTTTACATAGGTGTGTAAGTGTTTCCATTTTTGTGTGGACTGTATATGAGAACTGGATCGAGTGAGTGTGATGTCACCCATAACGCTTGCTTCAAAGTCCAACCAAATGAAGTCAATTTAGTTGCCTTTTTTGTGATATAGATACTGCCATGTTGGAGTCAGACATCGTCAGTAAACAGTGATTAGTTAAACCCTTGTGCTATCCTAGGCATTCTAACATTGGGAGTTGGGTCATCTAGACCCCACAAGACAGTGCGCTGAACCTTTTTTCTTCAATGAATTGTGATATTCACTGGTGTCCATGGATTACATGAAATCTTTCCACCTTTATCATGGTAGGGAGAACACATCAATGTAAGGGTGGGGTCATCAAAGATAGCACAAGGGTTAAGTCAGTCTGAGTCATAATGTTTCTATGGCAACCACTCTTGCCAATCAGGACTGACCTCATTGGATGGTTTCACACTCCTACCACCAAAAGTTGGCTCATGAGAATCTGTCAATCAATAATTTTGAACATTGGATGTGAGGGCCAGAAGGCACCACATTCTTTTTTGAGACATATGATTGGACGGTTTATGCATTTAATAACTTGCAATATATAAAAATATAATGAAAAACAATTAGAATTGGAAAGGGCATGTTAAAAAATGCATTAGAGCAAGAATGGTTATTGTGATAAGTTGAATAACTAAGTAATAGCTGTTCATATCTCAATAAAGTCTATGGGATTTTGGCTTCCTGGAGTCAGCAGGTACTTTCTTTTTGGAATGTGAGCAGGGAGGGCCACTCAGTTGTCATATACAGTCAACGCTTTTTGTACAAGCATCCAACTCTTGTCAATCTATTTGTTTGATGTTGATGGTCTTCTTTCTTTTTATAAATAAAAAAATGGAAATATTGCCACGTATGTTTGAGTGTGTTAAGGTTAAGATATGAGTTAATCCTGGAAAAGATTTAATTTTCTTTGATTTTCCTTTATTTATTTTCCTTTTCCTTTATTATGCAGTTTTTAGCCAAAATCGAAAAACCTGTTATTTTTTAGGACATAGATTCTGCTGAAAAAAAGGAGTTAATCAGATGTTCGCCTCAGAGTTGTGGGAGGAACTGTGGGCACAGAGTAAGTCTGCGCTCATTTCCCATCATCCCTTTGTATACACTTTGTCCCCACTACCTTACAGCCCCTCACAATACCAAGCTAACATTACCAATGCACCAAAAATGGGAAGCAATATTGGCACTACCCAGCTGTACAGTTTTAAGCCAGATGCCAGCTCGGGCGATGAAAATCAAGACGAACACAGATCTATTTGTCTGCAAGTGGATGCAGTGGGCTTGTGGCCTGCTGATTTTAGTCTGTATGCAACACCTACAAGCTTTTTCAAATGGAATTTTTTTTCCGTCTGCTCCTGATTCACAACAATTTGAATAAAGAAATCCTCAGAAATGCCATTTAAAAATTAATTTTCTCTATATATGTCCACTAGCATGAGAAAAACGCCACAAGGACATGTTAAACCCTATTTTCATTGGAATGAGTTTTTAATAATAACAAATATTTGCTGGTTGTTTTTTCTCTTTTTAGAAACTTATAAAACAAAACAAGACATTTCAAATGAGAATTCCGAACTGTTCAAAACTGAGCCAGGCTGTGGTTTGCGGTTGGAAGGTCAGCAGATTTATTCATACAGGTCTGATATGGAACACGTGGCAAGGAACAAGTCAGTTTTCTCTGCTTTTCGGCCGAAGCCACGGGATTCTCTGGCACGTGAAAGCTATTTATGTGACACCAGATTTAAGTTTTCCATTCCTGAGATTCACCTTGACTCTAACCATTCTAGGAGTATTGATTTGCCAAGTAATAATAGGTAGTCAGCAGCTTTTGTAGGAGTTCTCTGAATCAAACACTTTATTGTGTATTGACTGTGCAAAGGTGGGTCAGGGGAATTGGGAAAAGTAGGTGGGAACTGGTGCACAGCTCCAGGGGTCTGGGCCACAGCTGAATATAGCACACATCAGATTGGGGAGAAAAATAATGTCAGAATCACTGTATTCGTTCAGAAGGAACTGCCTCTATGTTAATGGGAAGCAATAGATTTTAATTAAGTAATTTCAGTTTGAAGTGGGGTTTTTTTTTTAATCCAAAGAATGACATTAATTGAAGGTATTTCCATAGAAAATGCACAAATATCTAACTACAAACAAATTACCCGTTTTAAAATGCAGAAAATCAAAGTGAGTGAATTGTGATTTATTCATGTGAAACTGCAAAGTCTGTGTTTCCCTTCAGCCTTTGTAACCCTTGTGCTATCCTAGGCATTCTAACATTGGGAGTTGGGTCATCTAGACCCCACAAGACAGTGCGCTGAACCTTTTTTCTTCAATGAATTGTGATTTTCACTGGTGTCTATGGATTACATGAAATCTTTCCACCTTTATCCACCTTTGTCATGGTAGGAATAACACGTCAATGTAAGGGTGGGGTCATCTAAGATAGCACAAGGGTTAAAGATGTAAGGCAACAGAAACTTTTTTCAAATTCTTTATGAATCATGTCATTTTAGGCTTTAGATTTAAAACAGAGTAGTTTGAGCTACGTTTGGTAATTAATATATATCAATTAAAGTTTATCTATGAAGCCCTTTTCATGTAAACTTTAAAAACACGTCCCAATTACATTAATCAAAATAAATAAGAATGAAAGGAAAAGAATAATTTAAAAGAATTGAATTTTCCATTTATTGCTTATTTAAATCCTCACAGAGCAAGGAAACGTCATGAATTTATTTCCAGCTACGCTTTGACTAACTCACAGCACAGATTCTAATTATGTGCAATAGCAAAACGCTGCACAAAAAGTCAATAAAACCTGTCTGATGCTCCCCGAAGGTCAAACGGTTGGATGACAAAGAACTGATTTCCATTTGAATCAAAGATTTGCTCTTGAATTCAGGCTGTTCCAAGACAGCTTTTATTCATCACCTGAACCTGATCTTTAAAGACGACAGGTGTTTGACGCAGGATGCTTTCAATTTGTGATTCAGCAATGCTGCAGTTAAGACAAACAATGATTAATGAACGCTGGGTTGTTCGGCTTTGTGTCGAGTGCCTGAGCTGTGGTGACAAAGAAGAGAATTTGCAGCAGGATGTTGCAGATAAGCACATTCTGCAGCCACTAAGTGAAAGCAAAACAAGCAGTGCTTCTGTAGAGAGACCGACAGATAGAATAGGGGACAGAGGAAGCGAGTCGTCGGACAATCTGTTTGGGAAGAAATTGGCCTACATTATTTCCCCAAGTGGAACAGAGTGTGGAACACTAACATGCACTATGGAAAATCCTTTATATATGTTTAGGTTTATTGGCTCCAGATCCATTTGTTGTCAAACAGGTTGGATGGCCCTCAGTGACCATTTTAGACTTAGTGTGCATCATTTAGCAACTTCAAATCAAACATGCAGAAAAGAAAATGCAGCTAATTTGTTTTAGATACATTCAGAAATTACCTATAACTTCAAATTACTGTTAATAACCTTGGGATTAAGCTGTTTTTAGTATAAATATGTGCATGAAAAACACATAAAGGTTATTTCTGCCCAGAAACAAAGTAGAAATAATTAGTGTTGGCTGATGAAAGCAGGATGAAGGATTTATTACAAGAGGTGTAATAAATTGCAGGGAATAAAATAAGATGTAATAAAGGTTTGCTGCTTAAGATATACAGTACAGAGAAAAGCTTAAAGAGTAGATTTCTGATGCTGCACCTTATTTTTTGCATCACCTTATTCACACCAATGCTGAACAACTGTCATAATTTTAAAACTACATTACATCTCGTTCTATTTCTCCAAAACATCTTAAACCTTGAGGCTGAAAGCCCTCAAGAAACACATAACCTTCTTTTTATCTTAGTTCTTATACAGTCATCGGCCTATTTTTGTATGAAAAGGGCATTGAATATGATTCAGCAAAGTGAAAATCACTGGAAAAAGGGAATATAAATGAAAAAGAATACATATAGGAAACTCGATTAAGAGGCTTTTTAGTTTCAAAGCCAGAGGTCAAGGCTGGTTATTTACCTGTGAAGCTTTTAAACTTGTGTTGGGAGTATAGGATTGACAGAAATGGGTCATGTCTAGCTGGAAGCAGACAAATGAGCGCACAGACATGTGCTTATATAATGGAGAACATGAGGATGTTCCCTTCACAGGATTATTCTGAACCCTGCAGTGGATCACAGCATTGTCTGTCTGTGGACATGAGGGTTAGCAAGCTCTGGTTGAAATAGGGGAGACACAGGCTTGTCATATGCATTTTTCTTTTTTATTAACTCCACTCCAAATTCTGTTCGTTTGGGCTGTTTAAATGATAATTGTGCGCCCCTTGCACACAGTCTGACAGTTAAAAAAGAGGAAATGAGATAATCAGAATGTAGTTTGTGTGGGCATCCTACGGGGTCCTACAGGTACATTTGCACGCCATCAGTAAAGAACCTTACTGACGACTAGACTGCAACATAAAGGGCACCGTCCAACAGCATCACCCGTACGTCATAAGTGCGAGCAAATGACATGATCCTTACAAATATATCACAATATACTTAACACAGGCAGGACAATCATACGTTGCATATGAAAATGCCAAAAGGGAACTGAAAGGTACAGCCGCTCCTCTCTACAACCCTCTGCGGGGCCTGGACAACCCAAAAACCTGCTGCAGCCATACGGGTCAACCCATACATGGTGCATGTGACTAAAGCTTTACATACCTGGAGGAGGTGGTGCAAAACTGCTGCATAAGATTCCAAAATACATTTAAATAGGAAAAAAAATCTTGTGCTTTAATGTGACTAGTCCAAAATACAGACTACCGGTAAAAAGATTGTTAAAGGCATCCCACAATGTAAATATTTGGTGCTTTGGTATCTTCTTTGAAGACCAGAAGCGCTTACAGTGACAGTCACATTCATCCACACACACACACAAATTCACACACTGATGGCGGCTCCGTTGCCAAACACTGGTACCAATGTGGGGTTCACATTGTGTCTTGCCCAAGGACACTCCGATGCATGAGTGGGCAGGGCAAGAACTGAACCTGTGATCTTGCTGATCAGAAGTCAACCGATCTACCTCTACACCACGGCTGCACAGATACCCTTTCACCTCTTTATCCATCTTCCAAACCAATTTAATCTCGTTTGGGGTCATGAAGATGCTGGATCCTATTCCAGCTACTATTGGGTCGTCAAGTGGTGGTAGGGTCACGCACTCACAATTTAGCGTCGCCAGTTAACCCATGCAGCATGTTTTTGGAATGTGGGGAGAAAGCGGATGCAAACTTCACACAGAAAGGTCCCAGCCATGATTTGAACCAGGGCCTTCTTACTGTGAAATGAAAGCGCCAACCACACTACATCACCTTGCAGCGCCTCTTTCACCAACCAATAAGTTAAAATGATGGAAAGGAATTAAAAATGACTAACTTAAAAAACCTCTCCTTTTATGGGACATTTAAAAAATAAAAAATTACAGCTTCAACCACATTCAGTTCTACTTTTAAGAAAATATACAGAATGGCATGAAGTCACCATATGGAAGGAACTCAGTAAAAACTAGTCTCTTTTCAGATGACAGCCCCTAAACCTACTACTATGATGGAATCACGTTGGATGAATGAGAGTCTTCATAGACAGTCTCTTTTTTGCTTGCATCGCAAAAATGTAGCAGTTGGGTCTAAAGTCCGACTTGATTCATGAGACCAATCTGACAATTTGTGCTTTCAACACGGTCCTCCGTTTGGAATGCAGCGTTCCTGCACACAAAGGACAGCCAAGGGGGAAACGGGCAGACTATATGGCGTCTAAACAAATCCCAGCAAGATATCCACTTCCCATTCTCTATTGACTTTGTATAATGAGCTGCTTTGATACAGTTAAAGAGTCGCCACAATTCAGTTTCATAGGAGCTTTATCTTTTAAAGAAAGCAGCGAAGGAGACAAAGACACAAATATGTTGAATTCTGAGAAAACCGATTCACGTCTGCTTTTTTGTGCAGCTTTAATATGAAAATATGGATCTCAAAATATCTTTTGAAGGTTCTAAAATGAGATTTAACAAACCCGTACTTACCAATATCTTTGAGCAGAAACTCAAGGAGTTCAACACTTACCATTTACTTGCAGACCAAATGGATCATTCAGACTGGTTGTAGTCTCAGTCAACTGACCAAATAACTGTTTTCCAAACATGTGACTCCTCATTCAAAAAAGAAAAAAACAAACAATAAAATATAAGTTATCACATTGTTTTTATTTTCAAATTCTGTATGTTGAAAACTGTTCCTTAAACCTTCATTTTCATGAAATTATACAATTGTTTCAGTGGTTGCCATGGCTTTTTTTTTTTGTCCAAATGTCAGTTCGGTTTTCGCAGAGCCAGTAAAGACAAAGTGGGTCAGCGTCTGGACCGCCCACTGATGTAGGTTTGTGTTTGGCCTCGGTAAAATGCAAATGCTGAGCGCAAAACATGATCATTAATGCTCCATTGACTCACCTCTTTTTCCACCAGCTCATGGAAGAAGCTGCCACAGTGCTGCAGAAAGATGCTGCCACAGTCCACCGTTGTGTTCATTTTCATCAATATTAGAATGTTTTTATCTATAATGCCAAAAACCTTTTTTTTAATGATTTGTTTAGATTTTAAAGTTTGTTTTCAACATTAATTTGCATGAATAAAACTAAAATTATATAGATCAGACATAATTTCATTAACATCTTAATCAGAATGCAGGTTTGAATGACACGCCAAAGCCTACAAAGTTGTAAATCATTTTTATCATTTGTGCATTGCTCTTATGTTGTAATCCAGAACATTTCTCATCGGTACATTAATTTGGAGTGCTTTGGTTCTGCCCTCCTAGCTAACAGCTTCACTAGTTGGTCCGTCATGAACCCCTTGGCAGGCAGGGGTCAAGTTTGGAAAGCGTTGAAGAAAGTCAACCAATCCAGTTGTGCCTCCCAACAAGAAGGAATCCTAAAGAGCATGTGAGTGGCGGTGACGTAGTTCAGTCATCTGGTATGGGGGAATTACAGTTTCCATGGTAGATATAAACAGGTCCCTCGCAACGATAGTACAACTGAAAGACGTCTGCGTAACCGTGGTCCCTCCACCAGGTGCACAGCTGCCGGTTCCAGCCGCAGGGCAAGGAATAAAACAGGTTAGGATGCTCCATGCCAATCATAGTGAAGAAGTCCTGGTCACCCAGGTGACCTCTAAAGCGATACTTGTCTGCCAGTTTGGCAACATTACTTGGCTCTAGAAGCTGGTTATAGAGAGCTGAGGCCCTCATTCCCTGCAGGTCCAATAGCATCACGCCACTGTTGAAACCTGGGAGTCCGTCAGGAGGAGGTTCTCCTACCTTGGTCTGGGGGTTCTCCTTGCGGTACTGCCAGAAGGTGTGTCTGAGGAAAGAGAGGCAGTGTGGTTGGTTATGTTGAAGGCACTTATCAACCAAGTTGACAGCAACTTTGCCTTGCAACATGTTCATCAAACTTTATGAAAAGAAAGATCTGTGTTTGCACTGGCTGCTGGATCAAAGCAAGGTTCCTCACCCTCAAACCAACAGCTGGGTTTGACAATTATTAAATGTTCAGTATTGGATCCATTCTCTGAACCTGCTGAATCTCTTTCAGGGTCGTGGGGTTGCTGGAACCTGTCCCAGCTCTGTTGGGCGAAGGCAAGGAACACTCTGGATATGTTCCCAGTCGGTGTGCGGGTCAAACAACCATAAACACACACTCACTCAGGTCACTGGTCTGTCGAAAGGCCACACGACCACACATTCACACTAAGGGGTATTTTTGGAAACACCAATTAACCTACGATCAACCCATGAGGCGTGTGTTTGGACTGTGGGAGGAAGCCGGACTGGCCTGAGAAAACTAATGCATGCACAAGGAGAACATGCAAACTCCAAATAGAAAGGACCAAGCTGGGATTCAAACCAGGGCCTTCTCACCGTAAAGCAAAAACACCAACCACTACACGACTGTGCAGCATAACAATAGGTTCTAAAATAAAAAATCTCATTCTTTAATTCAAACTTTACAAGTGCAACACCACAGACAGATCTGTGCTTTACCAGCTTGTCATAAAGAGTTTACTATACCACTATAAAAATGCTGTTTTGATATTATAATAAAAAAAAATTACATTTGAGCATTATTGTATTAAAATAACTCAAAACATGATTTCAAGCTACTTGTGTTTTTTTTAAGAATCAAATGGAACAGAAATAAATGCGTAACTTGGTCAAGTATTCTTCTGTCAGTTTTCAAGTGTTCCTATTCAGAACTTCTCTGCTTCACCAATGTTTTCTTAATCTTAAGAAAATGTGTCTTTTTTTCTGTCCTGCAAGAAAAAGAATCTTATTACGAACGTTTTTCAATAGTAAAATAACCTTAGTTTAAGCAAGTACTTCTTAGCAACTAGAATTTTGCTTCTTCAAATAATATTTGTTGGTATTTCTCTCACCCCATAGGCAGATTTTTCTTTACTTAAAGAAATATGTTCAAGTTCTAAGATTTTTTGACTTATTTCTAGGGGGCCTGTTTTTGCAGTGTAAACACAGGGATGAACAATAATATACTCCAGCTTGAACACAAGGAAACAGACACACAAAGAAATTATTTTTAGCCCTGACTGAGCTGTAGGTGAAATATTAATGGGCCGCTTTGCAGGCTGCAGTAGGACATTTATTTTCACCACTAGATAAAAATAAAAAAAACACCCTTGACTTTTTTGGAGTGAATATTACATGTGGGAACTTTTCTTAAAATAAACATGCTTTGTAAAGAGGCCCTGTAGCCCTCCATGAGGAGTTCATGAAGTGCATTAGAAATACATTCTCAAGAGTCAAGATCTGATATTTTTACTGACCTACACTGAGCAGCTGTAGTCTGTCCCCTCTGCTTTATACAGCTGGCGAGCTGCTAGCAGGGGACCTGAAGCCTCTGTGGAGCATTTATCATCATCTGGAGGACACTGTCTACGTGCCCTGACACACATCATGGGTGAATGTGGTTTTATTAGGAAACATTTATGACAAAGTCTTTAATCTATTCTGGAAATGTGACAGTTAAAGCTCATGGCAACTCCATAATGTTTTTGTTTGATTTGATTCAATATATGAGCATATATATTTATTTCTAAACCTATTTATTGGCTTTTTGTTATAGTCAGGTTTTAGCTGAAATACTAAGTAAAAAAAACTAAAAACATGACAAAAATAATCATTTTTGTCTCATTATATTTCTATCATGTGACAGCAAAGGCAGCAAAGATCAAGACAACACTTACCACCCTGCTGCCAAAACTTCCATTTGCTCCTAGTTTTTTCTTTCTTGAATCGAATGGGTCTCCAAGTCATGACAGAATTCAAAACATTAGGGGATGACAAGGATGTTCTGTGCTGTCTTCTCGTCCGAATGTCTCAGGACACGAAGAAGCCGTCTCTGAACACTATGTGGGACCCTCCTGCTGCCCTCCTGCTATTCCTTTTGGTCAACATGAATGAAACGTCCTCTACTTTTCACCAAACAAGAGAACAACATTCCAACACTGTAAAAAGAAGCCTTCAGACAAGATGCTGCTGCAGACACTCCAAATAAATAAATCATGAATTCTGTTGATTATTCTTCTAAACCAAGACTTTCCTTTCCCTGCTTTTATAGGAGCATCACCACTGATTAGGGATACAATGGACGAAAGACAAAATAAATTTAAAAACAATTAATCAAAGCCTTTCAAAATAAGATTGCTTTACCATTTTTCTTCACAAACTCTAACAAAATGGTTCAGTATAGGTGCGTCACAACAGAAAGACACCGCATGAAGACCGAATGGTTTTCTCACGGCTCTTTCTGTACCAGCCTTCTCTCACAGAACATGGCTCATTTCAAAAGGATAAAATGAAAAATCTGTTTACAGCGTACTTGTAAATGAGTCTTGCTCTCGCTGTTGCAACAGCAGGCGGGAGACACACATCTTTTCGTTTTATTTCATTTCCCATTATTGAACCTCTGGTTGGCAGGAAGTGCAGTGAATGAGGCTTGTCGGAGGAAGTGTTTTTTGCACTACGCTGTGTCAATGCGCACAAAAACAGAGTGAGAGCTGACAGGAAAACACTCCAGTCGGGGACACACACAGGGCCTCTCCAATCCCTGGCTTTAAAATGAAAACTCCACAAAGACAACCAGCCATTAGCTAATGGGTGACAAAACAGCTCGCATTAATTTGGAGCTGGCTGAAGATGTGGTTCTGAAATGTTCGTTGGCTTCAAATTTAAAAAAAGTTTAATGAACTCAGACAACCAAAATCCATCTGAAAGTACTAGTCAACACAGGAAACTGGAAGTAACTGAAAGATTTTAATAAAAACCTTAACTTAAAAAAAGATCTGAACCAAGACCAATAACTAAATCTGCAATTGATCTAATAAGAATCAGGTTATGTCAACAGTGTAAAAAACCCACAGAAAATAAATGTGTTGAAAAAAACACGAGAGGGGTGGGATTATTCAGGGTGTCTAGTGATTAACAAAAGTTCAATTTAAGATATTTTTAAGAACACTAAAACTCCAATTTAATCCCATATGTACAAAGAACACGAAACAAGCAGCTAGAGTCTGCTGTTTCTTCCTCTACACGTGATTGGATGGCCATGATCCCTACTGTACCAAGCTTTTTGGCAAACCGTGCCGTTTGCTTCATTAGGCTTTCCATGTACAGGTTTAAACCACCACAACTACGGTAATCCCCATTTTCTAGCCATTTCTTTGTGAATTTGCACTTTCCCACACTTCCAAGCCAATGAACGTGAGCTAATTGGTTAAGATGAGGTTAAACAATTTTATGATCAGGTTATGAGCGCATCCTGGAAAGGATTTTTTTTTTTTAAGTGACAAAAAGTCACATTGCGTTGAGAAAAAATCTAAGACTTATTCACCAGAATTTATGACATGTTAATGCTTTTAAGGCCTTATTTTAATCAGATTAAATTTAAGACTTTTTAAGGATCCGCTGCCATCCTGATGTATAGATTCTCTTCTTCTCATTCCCCTATCAAACAACTAATAAAGCTATTTGGCAGTCCATATGTTTAATGGATCCAACATAACCTGGAAATATTTATCTATTTATGATTATGAGCAATTACACTATTAATAACATTATATACTACCCTATCTTTTTTAATTGTATTTAACCTTTAACCTTTTGGCATTCAGAGCGAACAGCAAAGTAAGCATCTCAAACATCTCATTGTACATTGAATCATTGAATCGATAAGAAGATGGTATCATCTTCTTTTATTTTTGTTTATTTTCGTGATTTTCTAATCAATGTATGACTTCATATCTGAAATAGCTTTGATATAGCTGCGTTTTGTCATTTTTTTTGCATTATTCCAAATCAAATCAAACATTCCTTGTAGTTGTGTGAGTATGATCACTAACTAACTGCTGTTTTGGTGGAAAGACATTTTTTTCTGTGACGTAAACCTTCAGCTGCCTTTCAGACATTTCAATTTCCTTTAGGAATAAAAAAAAACAACAATAAAAACATACTTTTAAAATAAACAAAAATTCCACAGAGGAATTTGAACACAAGAACGCAATATCATATTTTCAAGACTGACAGACACCAAATTGTAAAAGTTTTTCCAGAAGCTTGGAGGCCAGATCTCCTGTTTTGTTGTTGTCTCCCTTGAATTATGTGTCTGGGCACAAAAACAACAAAGCGTGGGATTCCCATGGTCAATAGACCCCTGAGCTGATACAGTAACAGCACTGGCACGGACATTTGTTTGGGGTTGAGATGGGGCCATATGGAGCCTGGAATGAAGACCGGAGCACAATTTCTACAAACTAAAAACTTAGAGCTGGAATCCCACTAGGGGAGGATGGGATTAACTCATTTAGAAGTGAGGAACCTTCAGGCACTAAACAACTCCTCTCAATCATGACATTAGAGGCAACACTTCTTATTTTTCCTTCAACAGGACGAACAGGTATCTTAATTTGAAAAAATTGCTTTACGATCAAAATCAAAATAAAAATCACATACAAAACTAGAAGGATTGACGGCGAAATTATAATCAAAAAAAAAATCTTTTAATACAAAAATATAAAGTTTAAGTAGACTGTTATGATTTTTTAAGGCAAAAAAGAACAAAAAGGTTCAGTGTGTAATGAATGTGCAGTGTTTCATCTAGCTTCAAAGTAGCATGGTTTCTATAATCAGCCTTTTACCTGCAGCCAGGTTTGGTTCTGTTATTGAGATGTGTCTGCAAGACATTCATTTAAATTAATTTTCAAAGTCAAGCACTGAGAATATTTGGATAAAATCCTTGTAGAAACAGGTGCTTTTTTTGGACTAGTGAGTCACAATACTCTGAATGGACTAAAGGCAGTACAGCACTCCACTTGACGCTTCAACTAACCTATATTTCTAAACGGGCCCATTGGAAAAGTGCCTCTGTTTATGTCGTTCAGGAGCTGCTCCATGAAATATTCCACCTGCTCATGCTTCGCCGTCTGTTCAAACACGTCCGCACAAACAGACGTCCTGTTTTGATGCGGTGCTTCAGTGGAAAACAGAGGGAGAGAGTCTAAATGGAGCAAGCTTGTTTGTTTTTCTAGTTTCAAAAAAGATGGAAAATAATCAGAAAATGAACAAAGATCGTGAAATTGTTTGTGTGCATACATGCAAACACGCACACAGATGAACACAACTGTCTTCAAATCAGCTAAGATGAGTTGATTTATTAGCTTTTATTGTTTACTTAGTAATGGCTGTTAGCTTGAGAGCATAAATTTTCACCTTTGGACACTGTTACATCAATAAAAATAAAATGGTTTTCCATGAATAGACCTTTTGGGGATAAAAACCGTGTGCAACTGGTTAACTTTACATTTAGAAACAATCTTTGCATCTCTATAATATTAGACGCTTTTAAAGAAAAATAATTACCGGTAAATGGCAGATTTGAAGAGGTAATTTTAAGCTTTTTTTCTCTCCACATACAGTCTTTTGAAAACACAAGTATTTTGGGGGGTTACATTTGCAAACTCTGTATTAAAAAAAAAAAAAAACTGAAGATTTAGAGGGGCAAAATGGCATTTGTCATTCACCGATTATTTTCCCACTTAACAGCATAAGAGAAGCCTCTTGTGATGATTGTATCATTTTAAACATATGTACGGAAAATCACTTTGAGTTGCTTTAGTGAAAACAACATTTTTTGAACATCATACGATTTTTCATAGAAGCCAATTCAACTACCTTTTGTAGTTGACATTTTCTAATATTTTTGAAAGTTAATATGGAGGTTTTGCACATTCTCAACTGCACTTCATGAGGCGCTTTGCAGATTTTAAGTCAAAAGCCAAAGCAACACTTGAATTTAATTGTCGTTTCTACAGTATTAAACATTATAGATGCATAGAAAAATGGTATAAAATATCGGTGGACTTAAATTGAGCCTCTTAGTCAAAAGCCATCTTCTCATAGATGAGGACAGCTGCCTAGTCTATTCAAGAATAGAAAGCAGAGACTGAACACTGACGTGAAAGTCACACAGCACTCTGTTCATGTCAATATCTGAAACAATGAAGCGGTTTTCTCCTGACACTCGGAGAGCTCTGTGCTGCGCAGCTAGAAGATATAAAAATTTGGTAGAGAAGGGTTTGGGGAAGAGCTTACCTGTAGACTGGCTGCATTTCTCTGATGATGCCTATTACTGCTCCTGGAGGAAATCTGTCAAATTCTTGGAAAAGATTCCTGATGTTGGTCCTGTACTTCAGGTCTAAGTCAAGCTGCACGATATGTGTCAGACCTTAAACAAAGGAAAATAAGACGCAAATGACAATGATGCCCAACAATATTTGAAAAACAAATTGATAAAACATGTTAAATTCAGGAAAGACTATAAGGTGCTACCAAAACCTCATTTCTGTTCATTCCAGCTAATCAAATAAGTTAATATTTCTTGTAAAGGAAAAAAAAAATCAAATGTAGTTTTTCTTTGTATGTAAATGCAGTTTGAGTCAATTTTGATGCGCACATGTAATATATTAAGAAAAGAAAAAACAGACAGAAAAGCCCAGCTGGGATTTCTATGATGAGGTGAGAAGTGAAGATCACTACCAAACCCACAAATCGGTTAGCTTGTGCTAAAAAATGTTTTTTTTCTTCAAACAAAAAGTGAAAAGAGTAGAAAGGCTCAAATTTACAGACAAACTTCTGACTTTACAGTTGTTCAGAACTAAAAATTTAAAACTTGTGGTATAATAAACAACAAAAAGCTTTTTCAATCCATCTATTATGACGAGAAAAAAAAGAAAAGTTTTGTTTTCGAAAACTGTTAAATTTGTATTAATTTCACATGACCCCTCGTTAATGAAATTCAATCAAATATTTGATCTTCTGCAACCGCTAATGTAAAACTTGTAAGCAAAATTTTTTACAGTTTCCAAATACAAAACTTTCCTTTTTTTCCCTTCAAATCCAGCCGTGCATGAGTGAACTCCTGCACATTCATTTTCAGGTCATCAGGGCAGAAACCAAACTTGCGGTCCACACCTCCCCCTCCGTGGCCTTTTCCTTTCTCCCTCCTGGAGGATGCAGAGGTGTTCCCAGACTAACTAACAGATACAATCTTTGACGTGTGCCTGGGTCTGCCACGAGCCTTTTTCCCAGTCGGACAGGCCCAGAACAAACTGCCAGGAAGCCACACAAAAGGGACTGTGGCCAAAGTCAATCTGGCTTTTCTTGTAGAGATGACTGAGTTGTTGTTTTTTTGCACATTTTCTTCTGGGTAAATAAAATCACACTGCAAAGAAATCCCTTTCCAGTATCTTGTTTCCACAAATTCTTTTGTTCCGGGTTATTAAATACAGAATTATTGCAGATAGATCAAATAGTCTTAACCTTTGACATCTCTCTGACCTTCATAAAGTTAGGGTGCAGAGTGCAAACAAATGCACAGGCCAAAGCCTAATTTTGAGCCCTACCTTTAATTATAATGTAAGAGTCATAGGAAGCTCTATGATGGACTGATTTAGAAAAAAACCCGATGCGGAGATGATTTAGTCCCAAAAGGTCAGATACTCCTCCAAACAGGGTGATGGTTGCAGTAACCCAAGAGGAGGCCGGAGTCACTGCTCCTAAGCATCAAAGGTAGCCTGTTAAAGGTCTTTATGCAAGTCAGGAGGCCTTCCAGAAACCCTCCAAAGGAGATGCTTCAGACGTTTCTCTGCTGGAAAGTGGCCTCGAGGCAGAACCAGCATTTGATTAGATAGTTTTATCTCCTCACAATCTGGAAACACTTAGGAACATGCTTAAAATTAGTCGGGAAAAAACAGCTTGGACCCTTATTTGCTGTCGTCAGAAATGAACTTTCTGTTAAAAAAAGATAGCAGCTGCTGCTAAAAATGGGTAAATGTAAAATCTTGTTAAGATAAAAAACCAAGAGAGCTGCTTTGGAAACAAAGTGTAAAATAAGCTTATTTGTTTACCTCTGAGTCGCTGAATAAAAAAAACAGAGGTCATCAATGTGAATGAATTACACAGCAAAACATAAATCAAAAAGGGGGTTATGGGTTTAAAGTATTATTTGAAGGATTTTAATTTAGGTAAAAAAAAACTTCAGCAAAGTAGCAGTGAACAGCTTTTAATGCTCTCCAAACAAGGAAGCTGCTTTTGACAATGGCTTCATGTCTGTGGTAACAGAGCAGAGCAATCTGGATGTTCGTTTGCACTACAGGGCTTAACTTTGTGGGAGTATAGCAGGAAGAGGGCCCTCAGTTGTTACAATGCTGATGTGCTGTGATGTGAAGGCTTTGATGCCAGACCAATGACTCAACACAAAAGGGATCTGAAGACTAAACAGCCTGCTTTTCAAAATGCGCTTTGTTTTAACATCACTGAGAACAGAAAAGGCACAACCTCATCTTCTACCACATTAAGACAAAAGAAACATAGATATTCCCTCTTTTATCCCAATCGTTTGTGTTACAGTTTAATCTTCTTCTTGGTTAACTTTTGAAAAAATAATAATTAAAACGAAAAGACAATAAACTCACCAGAAAGACAGTGTTTCAAAATGTACTGGTAAGTGTTTTCTAGATGCCACCATTGAATTGGTTAGTTTAAAAGGGGCCCAAGTCCACAATTTTTCAAAATAGAGATATTATATGTTCTATGGTCTTCAAGGGAAAAGCTATCTGGTTATGTGCAAAAACGTCCGTCGTAATGTATTGACTATGCTTGACGTTTAAAATGCATTAAGTGCAAAATTCCTGGACAAGTCCAGAAACTTTAGTTTGTCCTCTGAAATGATAAAAGTGATTCAGTGAATCATTTGGTGTAGCCTCCCTTTAAGCTATGCAATTAAAAATCATTTCCTGGAAAAACAAACCTCGTGAACTTGGGCCCCTTTTGAACTAACCAATTCAATTACATTTCTAGAATCTAGAAACATATTTTCAACAGTATGTGAATCTGAATGAATATCTGAATGAGCACAAAAAAACAGATCCATGCACAGATGCAACCTGATTCAAACAGATGCACATGAGATGTTTGAGGTTAAATTAATGTGATTGGAAAGTGAAAATCTGAATGAAATATCTTATCAAGTTATTGTTCAATAGATTCTATAGCTTTACTCATCCAAATCTATTTGAGGCCAGCTTTTATGAGCAGCTGGGGTTCATCACAAATGGGTGTTGAGTGGAAAACATAATAACCTTTTCTTGAAAGTTTTAGGACCAAAGTTTTTCTATGTACTATAACTGATTTGCTGTGTTTGAACTAAAAGGAAGGGACCAGTGTGGTCGTTGGGTGACAGAAGCTGATCTATGGCTCATGTTATTTGAATAATCATTTCTGATTGTTGATGCATAACCACTTGCTTGAGGCTACCATCACATCAGACAATGAAGTTTTGTCTAAAAGCCTATTATAGCCACAAAGGACTCTGTCATTGCGCACCACATTCCCATGAAGTGGGTCAGCCTCATTAAGGCCTAATTCTATCCCTCACATACCAGTTAAATTTGTTCTCCACTTCCACCAGCATTCTTAAGAAAACAACACTGTTTTCTTGTAGTTTCATCAACGTTAAACATGAGAGTATCCAAACTCCAGATTTAGATTTCGACAGCTCCGTTCTTCACATGTGTTCATTTTAATTAGGGCTCCTGAGAGTTTGGCTCCTCCTCCTCCTCCCTGAACCCTCCACGTCCTGAGTGGCTTTTCAAACAAACATGACACCACTTAAAAATAAAACACTTTAGTGGCTTTAAAGTGCAACTACAACTTTGAACGTGTTCAATTTCTGTCTCATGGAAAAGGCAATATTACGTAACTAGCCATTTCTAAAAAAAGTGAATGACAGCTTTGATTTCTAAGTAGGAGAATCAAGGCTTTTCTTCAATCTCTTATTGGTCTCTGACGTTAGCAGAGCAGTTTATGAATTTTAAGGGCCACTAAAAACAACAGATGGAAAATCCATGGGTCCTGTGTTAGGAGGTTGTCAAGTCCCAGCATGTCAAGAAGGCTAACAGGAAAACAAAGACGCACGACAAGTCTATAGCAACAAGAACTGAGTTTCTTAGAAACCGTATCCATATTTGTTGCATCTTTCCATTGTAAGAGTTTACTTACAACAGTTAGTACAGACTTGTGCAAAGGCTTTCTTAAAAATGTAAACAAGTTTCTAAACCACTAATGACATATCTTTTCCTTTAAAGCCAGAGTTTTATAAATATTTCATATTTTTTTAAATCTTATTTGAAATGTTATTTATAATTTTACATTGCTTTATTTGAGTATTATTTATATTTATTTGTTAAATATCATGTCTAGAACATTATGATGTTAATAATGTAAAACTGTTATTGTAAATTCTCTTCAGCATTAGCAGAAATTCTTTTGAATATCTTTTTATTAACTCAAAGCTCTTTTTCTAGTATCTTAAGGTTGAAAAGTGTTAAACCAAAGAACTCCTTGTGAAAATGCATCAACCCATTAAGTCCCCATCTTCTCTCTTCCACATTGTAACCAGCACATTAGGAAAACACCACAGTACTGGTGTGTAGTGCTTGGACACAGAGAAATGGGAACACATGGGGAATAATCAATAATCAGTTTAAAGCACAAAACGTGCAGCACCACACACAACAACAATCTGACTCATGTAACAACAGCCTGAATGATACTGGAATGTATGAAACTATTTGGAATAATAATAATATTAAAAATCGACATAAACCAGCTGTTTTTAGAACAAAGTAACATCGACACAAACAGAACAAATTATCATCAAAGGCCTTCAATCATTTACTGGGGTTCTTTTTTCAGCTTTACGGGTCAGGTTTTCTTGTCTTTTATTATCCATTATTCATCTCCTTTGTACCTGCTTCTTTATTTTATTTTATTCTGAAATTTATGGTCTTGTTTTTTTTAAAACTGAAAAAAAATCAACAGATACTTTCAACATAAACAGATCCAAGGCTTTATCTTTTAGTGACAGTATGTGAGTGAACCATCACAGTACAGTACACACTGTAGCTTTGGCTCCAGTGCAGCACCAGAGAAAGTCAACAAATCACTTACAATGGCCAGTTTTGCCCAGTGAATCCTCCTCCTTGACTTTGGCATGTTTGTAAAGAGAAGGGACAGAATTTGTCCGAAGGTCTCTTTCTTCAACACATGAAAGCGAAGCTTCTATTCACCTAACAAATCGATGCATGTCAAAGTTGCAGCACATGAAAGCCTTAGTCAGACAATTTGGTTCTATGGGCTCACCGAACGGTATACGACTTCAATTTTTCCTGCGGGCCGCCTGCATGACCCGTGTAGATTGGTCCATTTTTGGCCTGCACACTGCCCATATCTATCTGTATTGGCAGTTGTGATTAAGGCCTAATCAACAATTCCTCATTACTACAATCAGTTACTTGAGGCTGCAGAGGTGAAAACTTCCCTTTTTCTACCAAAACCATCTTTATAAACTGCATTTTATTATATATTCTACAGCCTGATGTATTCAGCCAAGAACATTAAAGCAATACTGTTACTGATCGAAGCCGGCTTCAAACAAAGTTGCCTTCTTTCTTTCCTGTCCCTCTGACTTTAAATGGAACGCATATGCTCTGGCTGCATAACCCAAGCACCATGTGTTACCTGTATCCCTGTGATGGCTACGGATTAGACGCTCAAAGCCTAAAGATTTGGTTAACCTGTAGGGTGATTCCCCATGATTCACGACTGAAGTGAAGCAGCGAAAAAAAGCACAACAGAGGAAAGACAACTCTGAGCACAAACACGGGGGGCACCCATGTGGGAAGCAGCAACGAGGCACATCCTTCCTTCCTCTCTCCCTAGGGCCTCTGCAACCTGCCACATGTCTTTTAGATACCAGCCCGCATGGCCTTTTCCAGCTGTGCGACCATGCCGGGGAGGTGGAACTCTGGATATCAAGCAGTTTATCAAAATGCTGTAACAAAGCCATGTAAGGTCACAGACAACTCGTCTGCTGATTCCATTTTTACTTCTGTCCATCTTAGCAGAAATGTACAGCAGTCAAACCACAAAGTATTCTACCAAAAGTAAAATATTTACATATTTACATTAATGTATGAGACAGTCAAAGGTTAATACACTGACAATAATCAAAGACTCCATTTACTTTCAGGCATGATGTGATGCATGGCTACAGACAGGAAGAAGATGGCGTCGCTGTAGTAAGCGCCAGAGCCAGAACTGAAATGCTTCTGCATGGCTTCGACAATGGGGAAGAGAGTCTGGGTCAGCTCTGCAACATCGTGGAATAGAACCTGATGGAAGAAAGAAAAAAATGGACCACAGAAGAGTCTTAGAACATGGTCAGATATGTGATCAAACTCAGGCAGCTTTGTGCTTTTTAAATTGGGTTAAAGCAATGTGAGGTAAACCGTTTAGGATTTATAAAGTAACAACATCTTTAAAACTTAGACCCTTTAAAATTTTAAAGAAACTACAGCCATTTTGATCAAATTAAATTTACAATAAAACAAAAAGACATGAAAAATACTGTGTGTGTTGCTTCATTAGTTTTCTACAGAAATACAAAGACAAAACAGCATTAATGCTGCTATATTAAAATTAATTCGGAGTTCCCCATTCTTAGACTTCTTTGCATGAGTGACTAACATCAATGGAGGTTTGTTAAAGTTTCTATCTTTTTTTTAGATGATGAACTCATTGATGTCATAAGGGTATTTTATTTTGAAACCAAACTTTTTTACGTAATCAGTCTTTGTATTTCAAACCGTTTGAATTTTGGATGGATTCCTTTCATAAACATTACGTGGGCAAACCTCAGCGCATGCAGTCCATTCTGTGTTTGGTACAAAGAACAAAGGGGATCATCCATTAGCTTTGTCAAAAGTGAACGCTTCGTCGGCGAGGGCTTTGGTCAGAACACATCCTAAAACCCACACAAACCAACCACAATGGGTGATCGCATAAAAGAAACCAAGGCCAACAAAATAATCCTTTAAAAGGTAGACTTATGTGTAAATATATGAAAATGAATAATACTGGTAAATCATTTGGCTGCATATCATTTTCATTGTTAATTTTAACATCCAAAAGTGCATTTGGAATTTAATTTAAGCATAAAAATACTCTGTTTTACAACTGCCAGTTGAGTGTTTAACAAAAAAATTATTACTTTTAGATTATAAAAACACTGCAGTGCTTACCACAAAAAAATTAAAAACTTTCTGAGTACATTTCCAACCCCTTTCAGCTGCTTCTGGGAACTCTAAATCCCAGAAGACTTATAAAGAAGCAGCTTCTGTGACAATGTACCATTATATACCATAAGCAGCAAGCCTCATTTCAACTTTTTTCTATCTTGGAAAATTTAATCGCTGCAAAAATAACTTTCTAGGACCTGATTTAAGGGTGTGCATGTCAGAGGCTTCAGGTAAATCTTGACAAAAGGCTCCTACAAATTAAGAGATCAATGTGTTTCCATTGGCAAACATAATGATCCGTGTGTGATTTAATTTTTTTCTCAGTAAGAGCGACAATCCTACATCCGAGCCCATAAAAACCATTACATCCAACAGTGGACTGGATTTTAGGAAACTAAAATGTTAAGGATTTGACCATAATTCTTGTTTGTTTGTACACAGATTTAATTTACACTTGATCATCTTGCAAGAAATACAATAAATGTGGAAAACTTCCCCTGCACTGTTTAGTAACCAGGTATTTATCTGTGAGTTACACTGGTTGAATTTTTGGCTAAAGATGTCTCGGATCGATTTTAGGTCAGTGACTCGGATCGTTCAAAATTAACAAATATTGACTATGAAAAATAGAAAACAATTTACCTCAAAACGTTTTTTGACACCAGAATGTATAGATTTTTTCCCCCTAAAATCAGAGTTCATGGGAAAATACTAGCTTGTGATGTCTACCTTTTGAGGAAATTTGATACTTGTTAGGTGGAAGCTTTGGTCCTAAACCTTCAGAGTGTCAAGTTTTTTTGTCACCCACCAAATTGCCTGGTTTAAAAATGGTTATATTTAAAAAAAAACTAAAATCAAAGTTTCAGAGACAATCTGCAATATTTCTTCAAACCAATATTTAAAAATGTATTGTACTGTAACAGGGATAGAATTTAGGGTACCAAAAACTCTAGAATGATACCCTGCCTCTGTGGTTGGTGGGTATGCACTGCTAAACAGTGGTGCTTTTATTTTTAAAAACTGGTTGCGTGTATTTTCACAAATGAACGGCAAAACATCTAGATTTTAGTTTGACCGTTTCCATTTTTTTTCTCCAGGGGGCCGTCTATTTAACTCAAAAGCACATCATAAATATATCTAAATTCATGTTTGGTCAATAACACAAGAAGTCACTGCCCTGAAGACCCCAGTGTTCTGGGTAAAGGACAGTCAGCAGTAATGAGCATATCATCTGTGCACTGTAATGCTTGCAGGCTGTTTATTGAGTCCCCCCCCCAAAAAAAAGAAAAGAAAATCCAGATAGGTCCTTGAACTTAAAGCTGTCAGTTGCATAACTTTCCACATGTCTTCATCCTCATTGAAACTAAATAATAAAAAGGAATGAAACCCAAAATGAGCCGACAAGGCTGTCAACATGCTCGCATATCACTCGCTGTGTCAGGCTCCAGGCAGTCCCATCTCATGTGTATCTGTGGCAGAAATTGTGTGTACATGTGTCTATTTTTGTATATATGTGCGCATCAGGAGAGGAAGTGGCTGAGCTTGTGTCAGTGGTGCTGGAACAGTGTTTCATAATTTATGAACTCAAACAACTATGTTTAAAAGCATTGGTCTGGAATAATAAAATGAGGCTGACTAAAGCAGTGAGGAAACAGCCTGAAGGTTCAATCCACTGTTAGAATCTGGGGGTTTAGATTCCTTCTTAAATATAAAAGATCACATTTATTTCTCTCCTTATTTTTTTATGCCAATTATGAAAAACAGGTTGGAATAAACATTTAAATAATAAATTGAGATTTTCCTTGTGTCTTTCTGCTTCCAATAATTTAGTTACAGTTGATCTCCATTGGTTTGGCTCATTTCTTGAAACAGAAATTACATTTTCAAAACAACATAGACAAACCCTCCAAATCACTTGGCAATTGTTCACAACAGAATGGAATTTCTCATTAATTTCATCAAATTGCAAATGTCTTAGTACATGTCTCAATGTCTCAGTACATCTTTGCAAATGATTAAGTACAGGTAGCCTTCATTTAGCACAATTTCCAAGTCAATAGATCTTGTTCATCTAACTGATTGTTGATTCTCAGTCTAATAACTGTTCACTTCAAAATGAATCAGCATCATTTCATTGTGTAAGTCATCACATGCACAATAGTCTGTTCAATCCTCAAAAATAGTGAAGAACATAATACCACGATATATGAATCCCTTGGAACATTTGATACATTTATTATTATTTTGATTTGATCCCTGAAACTGAGAGAGGTCTCATAGGGCCTCACCTACCACTATTTGTTATTGTATGGGACAATGGGAATTTCCACTATGGCCCGCTCATCAGGGCCTGGTTCATGGTCATAGCGTTCCTACCACCTTACTCTCCTTTCCTCAATCCTATTGAGGAGTTTTTCTCCGTTTGGAGGTGGAGAGTGTACGAGCATCAGGCTCAAGATCAGAGGTCCCTGCTCCAAGCGATGGATGCTGCGTGTGAGGATATTACAGGAGATCAGTTTAGGGGATGGTTGACACATGCACGTCATTTCTTCCCTCATTGCATCGCAAGGGAGAAAATACGCTATGATGTGGACGAGAATCTGTGGCCAGACAGACAGCAGCGTGTGGAAGGCTAGCAGGGGGAGGATGATGGCCAGGAGAGGGAGGGTGAGGACAGAAACCAGTGAAGAACTGTTAGCTGTGAAACTCAAGCATTATTTAAGGCACTATAAGCTGCATATCATTGTCATTGGTTATTTTGTGTTTATATTATAAAGTATGTTATGCTGTATACATTTTCTTTTTACTCTGATGTATGAAAGTTACTTTATGTGTGTGAATGATAATGGTTACAATTTCCTTGGTATGAATGCAATGTGTGCTGTGACTGTAAACCTAAGAGGCTACTCTTACCCTAAAATCCTTTTTCTTTTTTTCAGTTTTCTACAAAATTGTATTCTGTTAGCTAAACAAAAACAGTACAGTAACCATTGTCAATGAAGGACTGAGCTAAGACTGAAAGGTGGACATGAGGGATATTTCAATGGTCCTCTGCTATAGTGACAAAACATCTAATCATTTTGACTTGCAGTGCTTACAAAATGCCAAAGGGACAAAGTATTTTGGGGGCACTGACTGTTTAAATGAGAAGGAAACTTAGTTTTAACCCATGAGTGAATTATTTTGGGAGAGATGTAAGCTTTTGCAGGTGAACCATGGTGTTGAGCTGAACCATCCACATTATTTTGGCAAAAGCACAAAGAGTGTTGAGAACGTTCGGTCTGCTTCAAGAAATGAGCCAAAGCAATTGAGAAGGATCTTTGCCATTTTGGTGGCACTGACTCTTTACATGGGAAAAGGAATTTAGTTTTGAAGCACGAATAAACAGTTTTGGGAGATATATTAGATTTTGCAAGTGAGCTATAGTGTTGTGCTGAACAGTAAGACTTTTTTGCTAAATGATCTTAGAATTTTTAGAATGTAATTTCTGTTTCAAGAAATGAGCCAAACCAATGGAGAAAAACGGTAAATGCAATTACATTCAAAAGGAGCTTAGTGAAAATCCTGCAAATCTTACATATTTCTAATACAAACTTAAACATCTTATTTCTGTGTTATTTGGTTTCCAGCTCCTTGTGTTTTACAGCCTGTTAAATTCTCTTTTTAACACATTTGTAAGAACAACTAATGAGCATCAGAGGAGAACTTGTGGATTGCACCCTTGAACGTTTGACTAAATCTACTTTGTATAAATCAAAAAATATATGTTATTTTTTCTGTTCCTTTATTTTGAACTTGTGAGACCCAAAGCCACAACCAATCAGAAGCTGGATTGGCAGACTCTAAGCATAGGCTGGGCAACAGGGGGTCAGTGGGTCACTGCTCCAAGAATGGATGTGACATGTTAAGTAAAGCCAAGTTGGAGCATTAGGTATTTGGAATGAGCCCTTGTAACATTTAAAGCCTGAAGGCTAATTTCATGGACCAGGCGATTTCAGACAGGCTGAGGAATGGGCGTCCTAAGAAGATGCAGAAGACGAGAAGACAGTTCCTCACCCTTTGGTACAAAGGGTTGCCTTCTACAGAGTCATAGTTAAGGTGTGCAGGGCGATAGAGCAGACAACTCTCTGTAAAGATGATCAGGTACAAACTGCACACAACTTATCTCTGCCATGGCTGCTGTTATTTTCAATCTGATGTTAGCAACATGTGCACTACACATCGCTGAATGAGTTATGTTCAGCGGTGTGTTCTGGCTCTCCCTACAGCAGTCTTATTTATGGTCAAGGAGTGGCGAAGACATGCACTGACACATATTTTGGTGGAGGCAGTGTGATGGTGTGGGACAGCATCTTCCCCACTGTAAAACGAGGTTGGTCCTAGTTGTAGCCAGACTAAATGCTAAGAAATATTACAAAAAGGTTTTCAAATCCCTCATCTCCACAGTCTGGTTCCAAACTAACCCCTCAAGATGGCACCGCTCATGTCTTTGGTAAAAGTCACAGTAAAGCCTCTCCTGCTTTCATAATAAACACTAAATAATGTCAAGAAGGCCAGGCAAGCAAAAATATTTAAGTTCAGACTAATGGAAAACCAAAACTATCTCAGGCTGAATTAAACCATTACAAAACAAGCAGCTGAAAGATTCACACAAGATGGTTCACATAAAAAAAAGCAAAAAAATTAAAAAAACTGAAGCGGAAGTGGGGGATCACACTCATCAGGAAGACTTTGAAAAATGAATAAACTATGTGCAAACAAATGTATGGATGCATACACATGCAATGCAATGAAAAAGGCATACAAAAGGAAAGATGCACAAGACTTTTCATAAAGCAGACAGAGAAAGGAATCTTTTTTTGGCAGTAATGACAAGAAAAGCCACCTGACTGATTTAAAGACCAACACTGCCACCTTGTGCTTCAGCTTTATAAAACGATTTGAAAAGCAAAAAGTTTCTGCCACCCAAAAAACTCAGAAAAAGTGTCATAATGTACTACAGCAAACAAGATATATAGAGATTAATGCTAACGTTTCAAGGGGACAGAAATATGGTCACAGTTAAGAAAAACACATTCAAATGAATACAAAAACTACTGAACCAATAAATAAATAAAAGCATAAATAAAAACAGATTTATTTTAGTGTTATTCGTGTAACTCACACATACTGCTAACAAGCAACAAAAAGGTAATAGCAGTCCTCTGGCACAGTATGGCTGGAAGTGATATTTTTTAATTGTCAACAAGTTTTGTTCTTTTATCTTTACTATGTAAAAACTTTCCTTTCCATCATCTTTAGCACATCACTGGAAGGGAGAAAAGTGATTAAAGCCAATGAAGTATGTGACCCAAACAAAATCCACCTTATGAGACAGCTGAACAAACGTGGATGTGATTACATCTTGTCAAGAAAACCCTGAAGGGATTCTAATTAAGACCAGCTTCATTTGACGGCGACACAGAAAGGAAAAGTGACTTAAAACAATAAAAAAAGTGGACAAGATATTTCATCCTTGTGCGAAATCACAGTGAGGTGAAGATAAATGATGGGCATAACAATGAAACATCATCCATGTGTCACAAAATCATCGTGAAAATGATTTTAACTTCTTGTCAAATCATTGACTATTCAGTGAAATGTATTGCAATATTACACATGATTATAGGGGATTATTTTGTAGTAATTATTTCTTCATAAACACAGTCCAACAATAACCTGGATTTATTTTTATGCCAACCTGGGAATAATTGTTTCCATAATAAAACTGTCTTTCTCAGGTCTGACACATTGGCAGAACAGTTATTATTATGAAGAACGTTTGAGAACATCTACAACTATACACAGAAATATTTTAACAAAATGAAATAAATTCAGGAAAAATATTGAAGCAAAGAATTTCTCCTGCATATTTGGGATTTTTTTTATTTGAATAATCTAATAGGTGTCATTTTTCAACTTAATTGTAATTCTGACTTTTTGTGCATTTCTTCTTGTTTTTAAATTCCACCACCTGTCCACCATTACCGGAATTTCCTCTGAAAAAGAAATTGTATAAAAACCTAAAGAATGCAGCAAAAATGTCAGCTTATATGCAGCAAAAATGCTCATTTTTTTTCATATATAAAAGCCGTCAATGCAATGTAAAATATTACATTTACCGGTGCATTCGAAGGACTATAGTAAATAACATGTGAGGAAAAAGGGACACGTAATGCCTCTCTCCACAAATGCCCTTCTTTGAATGAAAATGTTATTCTGTAATGTCAAATATCCGATTTTTAATTACCCAAAAAAGGTTGTGGAGAACAACACTTACTTCATACTTGAATGTTGCATCTTGGAGAAAGTCCTGCAGCATCCTTTGACCAAGTTGTTGGCTGGCTTTGTCACTTACAAAGTGAAGCACCAACACCTCCCCTTTCAGGAAATGTCCATGCTTTACCATCGACAGCATGGCGACTTTGAATTTATCCTGCAGGCCTCGACTTTTGTCCACCTTGGTGAACATCATGAGCACGTGGTAGTGCTGGCCACCGGCTTCAACGTTCCCTTTTCCTAAAGCAAACGTCTCGCTCTTCATTCCTTGGTATTGCTCTTCTAGTGCTTTCTCTTCATCTCCAGTCTGGTGCATCAGGCTCGTGTCCATTGTTAGGTCTGCATCATTTCTGTTGGTGCTGGCTTGGGTCTGCTTGATCCTTTTAGTGGTGCTGGAGAAGTTGTGTCTTTCTGAGCCAAAGTAGTAAAAAGCCACAACGGCGAGTGCCGCAGCAAGTAGTAGCAGAAACTGATAGGATCTGAATGTGCTGACCCTAGTCATGATTCTTGCCACGAGTCGTACAAAGCCCATGTCTGTGTGTTGATGTCATTTAAGAGAGAATGGAAGCAGTAAAACTGTCCTTTTGGGCTGATCAGTGCTTGTAAAAAACATTTCCTAAATCCCTGTAAGAGAAACAAAAAAGGGAATTAAACTTTGATTCTCAGAATCATTCATGAGTTTTTTTTTAAATAGTGAAATTGCTATTTTAATATGCCAGGTAAGTTTTAAAAAGCCCACTCATGTTTTTAACATGTTCCTGTGGCATTTTTTTCATGATGGAGGAAATCTATAAAGAAAATTAAGCTTGGAACTGCATTTCTGAGTATTTCTTTATTCAAATTATTGTGAATCAAGAACAGATGAAAAAATGTCGTTAGAAAAAGTTTGTAGCTGTGACATAGAAGCTACTACGGTAAGACACAAGCTCCCTGCTCCACTTTATGTGGATGCATGCCCTTGCAGTCATAAAAGCCTTTGTTTTCATTGTTTGAGATGGCACCTGGCTCAAACTCAGCAGATGGAAAGCTCCAATATTGCTCGCCTTTTTTGTTGCACCGGTAGTGTTAAGGCCCGTACACACCGGGACGAATATTCACCAGCCGTTATTCGCCAGCGTTTTTCGACACGTTTTTTGTGTTCACAACCAGGCGATTTTCGCTGACGATGAGCCGAGCGAACCTGCAATTTCATTCCCTGACATTAGATGGCGCTTAATGTAAATCAGAAATACCCCTGTACACAAGGTGGCACTGCACAACTTTACACTTCTTAAAGTCGCTTTTCACTCAGAAACAGAGAGCAAGTATTTACGCGCTTGTCAGAATCAAACAAAAAAAAAAAACATGAATATTTCCAGCACCAGTAGCTCTAGCTCCAGTTCCAGCGATGAAGAAATTATTGTTCTGTAGAATGATGAAAGACGCCGGAAAAGACGTCGATTTTGGGTACATCCCATAGTTACGAGAAGAGAAGAACATGGGGAGTTTTATCAACTGGTACAAGAGCTGAAAATGTATCATGAGTATTTTAGAATGTCAGTGAGTGCATCTTCTTCGTCTTATTTCTTCGCGGCAGTGTAGACGCTACTTGGTGTATATCTTCTTCGCCGTGACGTATGTGTGCTCAGCAAGACAGTTTTGCGTTTGAGCGCCCCCAAGTTTTGTTTTACTGTAACTTCTGAAGCTCCAGACACGTGTGCAAAAGCGCCATTCTCATTGGTCGTATAGTTTTTGACGCGGTGTGTCAAACCAAAAAAACGTACCCGATGCGTTTTTAAAAAAATGACGTTTTTACGCGTGGCGTTTTTCTCGTCGGTGTGCACACTCACATTGTCGCCCTTTGTTTAGTCACGAGGCATTAAACGTCGGCAAATATTGCGCGCGAAATTTGTCCCGGTGTGTACGGGCCTTTAAGTTGGTGGGTGTGAAGGGCTGTAAGCTAGCGGGAGAGTGTGTAGACAAATGGGAAATGGGGACAGGCTTACTATATGTCAACGATCCTGCCTACAATTCAGAGGCAAATTTCTAATAAACTACCGGTACTACCGCTCTGCAGAAACAACAAAGGGTTTTTGATTTTGCCCAAAAATAGCATATGGTAAAGTCCTTTTACACACATCCTGATGCCAATACATGTTTTATCATGAGTAAAATTGATTATTGTAACGCCCTGCTCGCTGGTCTTCCAAAAACCAACATGAGGAACATTCAGCCTCTCCAAAATTCTGCTGCACGAGTTCTTACAAAAACCAGTAGGCGAGCTCGCATCACCCCAATTTTAAAATCCCTGCATTGGCTCCCCGTATGCTTCAGGATTGATTTTAAGATCCTTTAAAAGTTTTTAAATGTCTTAACGGTCTTGCGCCTTCTTATTTATCAGATCTTTTAGTAAAGTATGAACCCTCACGGATCCTGAGAATCTCTGGCACTGGTCTTCTTACCATTCCAGCTGTAAAAACAAAAATCTACGGAGAAGCATCTTTTCAACACTACTGTCCCCGTTAATGGAACAGTCTGCCAGAGGACCTGAGAGCCGCAGAGAGCATTGAAGTTTTTAAGAAAAGGCTAAAGACCCATCTTTTTAACCTGGCTTTCAGCAAATTTTTTACTACCTTTATTTATTTATCCATTTTATCTTGTTTTATGAACTTACACTAGATTTTTAATGTGTTATTTTAATTTTAATTTACCTTATTTCAATGTTTTATTGTTTATTGTTCTTATCAATATGCCTACTTTTTCATTCTTATTTTTTATTTCCAGTGCTTCCTCAGTTGGGACCTCTCCCTCTGGGTCGGCTGCTGTTCAGCCACTGCGGCTCTGGATGGGAACCTGCATCACTGCTTAGCTGTGGTGGAGCGGTCCACCAGCGGTGATGCTGCATTTGGCTGGTTATGCAGCTGTTCACAGAGAGGGACATTCCAATTACTAGCGTTTCCAACATCTTGTTTTTGTGCTCAGTCTATTTCTCATTGTCTTTCCCCATCAGTTAGGGGGGTGGGAGGTGTGAAAGTGGGGGGTTGTGTGTAGGTATGGGGGGGGGGGCCCCTATTTGTTTTTTTTTTTTTGCTTGTTTTTATATTAATTTATTCTGTTTTGTTTTAATGTAAAGCATGTTGTGTTATACTTTTATATGAAAAGTGCTTTATAAATAAAGTTTGATTTGGGAACTCCCCCTTATACCTTATAATCATTAACCAGGTTTACTTGACTCACATCATGTGGCTACTATACTGTATTCCCTCTTAAGTTTATAAGGTGGTAGTAAAGCTATGGAAAACGTTTCCGCAACATCCGTTAGGATTTTGGTATAAATTAATATAGTCAGTTATTTTCGAGTTGTACAGTTACTTCATTTGTTTATTTCATTTGCTGTGTATTTTAAACATGTTAGTTTAAATCAATGACAATTTAAGAAAACCAAAATATAAACATAACAAGCAATCAAAAGGGTAAAAACAAACCAAAATAAATAAATAAAAAGGACTACGGTTAATTAATATTTCTGTGATAAAAATGTGTGACATTAAGTTAAGAAAAGAAGATACCTCTTTAATGCAGATGACCTCTGTGTTTCTCCTCAACGGCCTGCACGACGATTGAACAGCCTTAAACCCACTGGTTATGCTGTATCTAACTATCATCTGCTTACTTAGCCATCGTATGGCTGAACGTCTGATGAGTGGAGTCCGTTCAGAGCAACCGCCCACATGTGAATAGATGAACTGCAGTCCGACAATATTCTTTAAAACTCTGAAACAAAAATCAATTAATTAATTGGACAAACCCACGCCCGCATACACGCCCACTACGTGGCAAAGCAAACACGGAGTTGGCAAAAAATCAGGGGTATTAGTATGAACACTAACTAGCTAGCTAGCAATCTAGCAACAAGACAGACAACCTCAAAGCGCTCCGCTTCGCAAATCCCTTCAGAGATGGTGCTTTCGAGTTCTGTCGGAAAAATCACAACTAATCGAAATTGTGTCATTAAAACATCAAATATATTTTGCATTCATCATCGCAATTTTATTTTTTATAGACAACAATAACAAAATGCACATAATTATCACACGTTCGTGTTTCATGGTGGTCAGCAAAGTAGACAATTTAGAAATAAAGGAACATGTTTTGATTGTAGGAGAAAGTATTTGAAATCTATGCCTTCTGCGTTTGTCTAACTTTTACTGAAAAATTAAAGTGAAGCAATGTATTTATAATATTCCCTCTTAAAACAGAATTAAATCATTACATGTTTAACTCTTAATATTAGAGACAGAACAAGGAGACAGGATAGCGTTTTAAATTGATTTATTAGAAGTACCTATCACTTTGAAGTCAATCTAACATTATTTGGATTTCTATTACATGAAATATCTGAAATGTGTGTTGTTTTTTTTAATTTAGTGCTCAAAAAGTGATGTTTTGTGTTTGAATGGCAAAATAACAAGCCTAAAACCTGCACTTGAAAGCAGCAAAATAGCCTCTCTTGAGTCGCGACAGTTACGTGCAGTCTGCGACAGCATTGTAGCCGTAAAGCTCTTTATACAAGACGGTGCTGTTGTTCGCAAAGCAACTTATTCTGTTGAAAATATGCTTTCGTTTTTATTCGCTTGACGATTTTTACAACTTAAATGTTGCATAGTTTGCGTTTTTATTCGCGTTGTCGAGCTCGTTATTAGACAATAGCATCTTGCTTTGATCAGCACTCGTGAAAAATGAGTTCCACCACACACGTAATTCAGGTGACCAACGTTTCACCTAGCACAACTTCTGAACAAATGAGAACCCTGTTTGGATATCTCGGAACCATAGAGGAACTTAAATTGTTTCCACCTGAGTGAGTATCATGTTCTACCGTCTTTAGCCTTTAGCTCACGTAGCTTATGCCAACGCTCGGTAAGGCCTTTAGGCCTCTCCGCAGAGCAGGCTAATGCTAAGGTTTCCCCGCGCTGGCGATCACTCTTCAAAACAAAAGCAAGACAAACGGAAAGTGTAGTAAAGCGTGGACTGTTACAGTTAGTACCATAGACTGTAAAAACAGCAAGTGCTCAACATTGTGGACACATTGAAATCTAAAATTCTTGGCTAAGTTTAATGGTAAAATACATTATGCTACGCCCCCCAAGAATTGAAACGGATTAGTTTAATTTATTTTAATATTGGAGGAAAAATGTGTCTAGTCAAACTATCTTTTTTTATTTACCTTAACTACAATTCCCAAAGCCCCACCCTTCCACTTTAAGTATAATTGAGAAGCCCCAAATGTCATCTGAAGATACCAAAAGGAGTTGATTCACTAGTATGCAGTGGTTGGGAGATGTTGAGGTTTAGAAACGTCCTCTTTAGAGGACAAATTTGCATTGCTTGAAGTCAGGAGGAAACGAATGCCTTGCAATATTTAGCTTTAATGAATACAAATTTCCAAAACATTCTTTTTTACATGTTAGGTTTGCATATGTTGTGGATATTATTCCAATAAAAACACTTTTTACAGATGGCATTGTTCAGAGAGGCACACATTGGCCGTTTGGAAAGGCCAGGTTCTCTATGTTTCCGTTCTTTGCACAACATATCTGTATTTTCTTTCAGTGATTCTCCCTTGCCTGTGACTTCACGTGTCTGTTTTGTAAAATTCCTTGAGCCCGAGTCAGTGGGAGTCTCCCAGCATCTTACAAACACCGTCTTCGTGGACAGAGCTTTGATTGTGGTCCCTTTTGCTGAAGGTGGGTTTGGTTTATGCTCCTACCATTGATGTGACTATTTACAAGTACAATCATAAACTTTATCATTGAGTTGTTTATTTATTTATTTTTTTCATCATTGCTAAGTTTTTCAATGCTTGGCATTTCGAGGAATGTAGAAGGGAAAAATGCATATTTGTCTGTGTCTTACATCCTAGCTGTAAACTTTTCTCTTTGTTATTTGTGTTGTGGTTTTCATAGTGGACAAGTCATTTGCAGAGAGCCCCTTCCTTGCTGGCTGAAAGTGGTCCTGCTACCGTCAGGGGATTAGAAAAAAATATTGGGACCAGGCTTGAGAGCCTCATCTCTCTCTCTCTCTCTCTCTCTTGTTCTACAGTTGTATGTTTTTTTTGTTTCTCTACTTAAATATTTTTTCTTTTTTTATTTAAAAGGAAATTTGGTTTCAATCTTTGAATCAAACCAGGGGGTGTAGTGTCAGTCACATGATCACACAGAAAATGTGTCTGTAAGTGGGTATTCACAACGACAAGAAGCAATACTGTGTATCTTTACATTTGAATGTACCCGTTTAACCAGATGTATTTGGATTTTTAAGTAAAATCCACAAAAACAAAACCCCGGGCATTTTCGTCTGTTGCAGTGTTTCACAGATGCTCACTGCAAAGATTTTAAAACATCACCAGCCTTCAAAACATGAATAATCTCAGTTTGTTTACCTGTCATCACAATAGAGCTTTTACATTTTTGTCCTTTCATAATGGTGCACATCAGAAAGCGTGGAATGTCCTGCTCTTACTTACAGGTTTTCATTACTATCTGATGGGGCCTATTTACTAGAGTGAGTTGGTTAAGGCAGCATATCAACATCCAAGCAAAAACACCAGAGCAACCACTTGCTGTGAACATGTTGCACCATGATGAGCATCTCCAGAGCATTGAGCACAGGTCTAATGAGCAGGTGAAACCTGCATCTCATCTTATCTAGTCTTATTTGATAATTAGGCCAAATAACTGTTATTATTAACACTGAATGTAGACTTTATCATGTGTTTGACATCGGAGCACTTTTCCTTTTTTATAAGTGCCCCTTGTGTCTGACAGTTTTTATAATATGAAAAAGGATTTACATATTTGAAAATCTTAATCCCTGGGTTTTCAGCATTAATATCCTCAACATAGTCTGTAAATACATTGATCTGTTTATGGGGAATTTATTTGTAGTTTTGGTAGAACAGAGACTGGGACTCACAGTATCAACTGGTCTTGGTTTCATTTCTCAGCCTGAGGCATTTGAGTAGATTTCCGCTTGGTGATTGCCTCTGGGTGATCTGCATCCCAAATTCATTTCTCAACAGAAAGGAGAACTTTGTTATACTGTCTCATCAAGGAACTCACGACACATGCATTTCTGTTGTTCTGCTTGTGTCTTTGGAACTTTGATCTTTAACTGGAGAATAGTTCATTAAGTCAAATACGGAACCAGTTTACCTGATCACCTTTTATATAAATTTGGTAAAAGTTGCTGCTCTCCTTTGATATCATCAGGTGTTAGTCAGAGGGCACTTATAAATGGGAGCAGTGCCTCCATGCTGGCTAGAATATTTGGTTTAGGAATCCTTCCTTTCATGAGTGTTTTCTAACTTTGCTCCTTAAGCACCCCAGGTCTGCATGTTTGACCTTTTTTTCTCCCCAATATCCCAGATCTGATTCAACGTCTGCAGAGCTGCATCCGGTGTGTTGGATAGGGAGAAAAGTAAAAACATGCAGGGCAGGTGTACTTGACGACCAAAGTTGGGGAAACTCCAAAAATAGGTTTATTAGTGGAACCAAATGATCGTTGAAGTAAAGTTTGGAGCGAGAGTGTTCGGGTTTTCCTGTCACGAAGCGCCAAGCGTGTAACATTGAACATAACTGCATGTAGAACCAAAGTGAATCACAAAGCTGCAACCAATTGAAGAATGGTTTCAATTCTGTAAAGAGGTGTACAAGTTGTGTTGTGGATTTACAAGCCTCTTTGATACAGCGTTAACTTCAAAAACACACACTGATGATGCTGTAACAATACTTTAAGAAACTGATCCTCTCCAGACGTAACTGACTGAGTTGAGTGATTTTTCAAGTTTAACCGTGGTGTTTTCTTTTGTTGTTGTGTTTTACAGTTCTTTTTCCTGGTTCAGCCAGCCCCCTTATACCAGGCCCTGCTGAAAATGCCACCAACAGTTTTGTCTTCTGCAGCTTTATCCCGTTTCCCGTGTCTTTTTCTGTTTTGTGTGTTTGTGGGGGACGGGGGGGCATGAGTGTCTCTTCTCTCTCTCTCTCTTTTTTATTTTTAGTTATCTTAAATTTGAAAAAGTCAGATTTAAAATGGTCTGTTTTCAGATTCATGGATGATCACCACTTTAAAAGTTGATTGTATTTCTCTTCAACATTGATAATAATGTTCAGGGTTTTGTCAATAGCAGCCCTTTATGGCTTAGTGCAAAATCTTTTTTTGACTTAATTTGTTTCGCAGTGTTTCCTAAATCCTTAAAGTACCATGACTAGCAGTACTTCTGATGGTTACAAATGTATTTATTTTAACATGGTGGAAATGCTTGTGTGCATCAACATGAGGCTAGAAACATGTCGAATGACTGATCCTTTGCTCTTTTGTACTAGTCATGGTAAGTAATGTTGAAATGTACCCTTTTGTCTACACCCAAATCATGAACTTTGTTTTTCTGTATCTCGATGTTTTTGTGTGCTTTTATAGCGAAGCAGCCGGCGTGAGTCGCTTGTTCATAAAACATCTAATGAAAGTTGAGAGCACATCCCACGGGACAACTGGCTGTGCTTGCTAACGTTTGGTTCATGACTTAAAAAACAAGTACAGGTGATAACATCTTGGCAGTGTTGACAACAGTGTGTATTGTGACATTTAAACTCATTGCTGCTAATCTTAGAATTGTGCTTTCACAAAAAAACAAACAAAAAAAAAACAGTCAGGATCCAAGATTTACAGACAAGACATCCAAGCAGTGGATTCTTCTGTATTTGATCAGTTTCCACTGCAGAGTAGTTGCACTGAGGTGGCTTGTCTGCAAGTCTTGTCTGAGTGTTGTGGACATTTTCTGGAAACATGCGCTGAAATCTTGTCGTTTCTCTCCAGGAGTCATTCCTGATGAATCTAAAGCTATGTCGCTGCTGGCTCCAGCCAATGCTGTGGCAGGAATGATGCCTGGAGGCGGTCTTCTTCCAACGCCCAATCCTCTAGTGTCGGTATGGTTTCTTTTTTAGGCTGCAGTCTTTCATGAGCATCTTGTGGTGTCTTTCCTTTCAATTTCTGCGAAAATTGCAAACTGGTTGGTTTAAAAAGACGGCTACGTTGTTTCTGAATGGGGGTTTTGATTGCTGTTGTCCAACGTTTCAGATTGGAGCAACACCTTTTGGAGGCCTTGGAGCTGCAAGCCTTGATCCAATGGCTGCCATGGGACTTGCAGGACCTGGCATGAACCCCCAGGTGAGGTTTGGGAATAGACAAAGTTATGGCTTTCTATAAGAAGATTATTAGCAATAGATGACAATATCCTATTTTCTTCTTTTCAGGCAATTTCTGCAGACTTGCTGAAGCTCATGCAGTCCATGGATCCTAAGTAAATGCTGTTAATCAAATGAAAAAAATCCATATTGGACACTTGTTTTTTTTTTAATGTTGACTTTTTATTTATTTATTTTTTTAGATTGAATCCATTGGCAGCTGGATTAAACTTAAATCTAGGTCTGAAGGCAGATTCCTCCAACAAGGAGATTGAAGAGGCAATGAAGAGAGTTAGAGAGGCCCAGTCTCTCATTTCTGCAGCCATCGAACCTGGAAGTAAGTTTAAAGGTTTTTTTCTTCCTGTTCTGATGCCTTTTTTGTGTCCAATATCTAGAAATTACTTCTGGGTTTTGGTTTAGTTCTTGTTGGACTGCTTTGGTTTTGCAGGTAAAAAAGATGACAAGCGCAAACATTCCCGCTCTCGCTCCCGGTCAAGACGCAGAAGGTCCAGGTCTCGCTCAAAGCACAGGTGCAGAACGACGATAGCTTATTAAAAAAAAAAAATGCTGAAAGAAAGCATGGTTTTCACCTCTTTTCATTTGTGCAGGCGTTCAAGGAGCAGGTCTAGACGTAGGTCTCATTCAAGGAGCAGGAGGAGGTCTAAAAGCCCACGAAGGAGAGGGACGCACTCTCTGGATCGAGGCCATCGCACCAGATCCAGGTTTGTTGTTCTATTGTCGCTTCTCAGTTCATTGAAGGCTTTTGCTGAGCATGCGCTTTTAACTGCTGCAAAATTTAGATTATTGAATAATTTTTGTGTGTTTTTATAAATCTGCCTGCTGCAAGGAGCTTTCCCTTTGTCCTGTATTCACCAGTGTTAACCTGTTTGGTTGCTTTTCCCTAAAAATCCCACAGAGACAGGAGAAAGGAGGAAAAGTCTAAAAAAAGATCCAAGACGCCCCCAAAAAGCTACAGCAGTGCCAGGAGGTCCCGGAGCGTCAACCGGTGAGTTAATCTGGATGCAGTGTTTTTTGTTTTGAAAGGGTTTGCAGCAGAGGATTAATTTCAAGTGTGTTTCTGCAGCAGGCACAGGCGAAGTCGCAGCACCTCTCGGTCTCCAAAGAAGAAGGCGTCCAAGTCTCCATCCCCCAGACGGTCAGTTTGGGCGCACGTTTGCAGTTTTTAAAAATAAAATAATAATAAGCTTTGCAAAGACTAAACTGAACACATGAATTCTATCAACAGCCATAAGAAGGAGAAAAAGAAGGACAAGGAACGCGAAAAAGACCGAGACAGGGACAGGAGGGAGGACCGGGACCGGATCAAAGAAGAAAGAGAACGCTCAACCAGCAAGAAGAAGAAGAGCAAGGACAAGGAGCGAGATCGGGATCGCAAGTCTGAAAGTGACAAAGGAGATGTGAAGGTAGTGGAGCAGAAAGTTCATTTGCAACAGAAACTTGTGGAGTGTTTTCTGTCAGCACTGAAAGAAAGGCTGAGTGCTACAGAGACATGAAGACCGTTGACTCTGTTCCCAGCTTTTGCTGTAACATTTCAGATGCCATGTTTTAAGTCACAGTCTGTACGACTGTTGCAGAGTTTTTGGTGTTTGTTTGACTTCCAGTTCAAACCTCATTTATAAGCCAAGGGAACCAGTCAGTTCACCAAGGAACCACTAGGTGGCCTGTTTCACTCCAGTTTAGAAGAGACTTTACAGATAATTCAAACATATTTGCTTCCAAAACATTTTTGCCTCAAGTTTTAATCAATTAAACGTTTTTATGGACTTCATTATTTTTGTTTTAAATTGCATGGAAACAGGGGCGTGGTCTTTTGATTGGCAGGTGCACATGAAATCCTTGACTCTAGAAAAAATGTCTAAACAAACGTGGACTCCTTCGTCCCGCCTATCTGCCAGACTAAGATGGTGATGACCACAGGCCTGAAAACGGGCTTTTTGATGAAACCCAGTGTGAGCACACGCTTTAGTCACGTGTTCCTGAATGGTTTACTTGAGTCAGCATAGCTAAATGAATTCTTTTATTATTCAAGTGTTTTTTGTTTTGTGGTGTTGCTTAAAGCTTTTCTGAACCTCACAGGTGACCCGGGACTATGACGAAGAGGAGCAAGGTTATGACAGTGGGAAAGGAGAGGAAGCTGAGGATGAGAGAAAGAGCGACTCCGATTCGGCCTCCTCCCCCAAAGCTCGCGAGGACGCGGACAGAGAGGAGCCTCAAGCCCCCAAAAAGTCTAAACTCAATGGAGATGATCACCACCACCAGGACGACATGGAGATGAGTGACTAGCCGTGTCTTTCCACTGTCTCTTTTATATTTTTATTATGGGCCACAATATGTCTGTGCCTGATTACAAGGTTAAAGAAATCTCGACTGTAGCGGAGCTGCAGACAGAAGTTTAGACAAACCCCTTTCTGTTTTTACATGGAAAACATTAAACATGGATTTTAACCGTCATTTTCATTTTTTGTTCTTCCTGACGGGAAAAACACTGAACATTTTTATTGAATGTTTTCATAAATATTGTTCTCGATTCTTATTGTGACTCACCCAGAAGTGTTTTCTTTTTTTGTCCTCATGGAGCAGGCTTTGTTTTACTGTAATGCACTGTCATGTTTGCATTTTTAAGAACACACTGTAGATAGAAATGTGATGATGCAATGGAACGTAACGCAAGACTTTTCAAAGGAAACAAAGAATTGGATCAAATGTTAAAACATTTTGTGTAAACAATAAAGAAGTTTCCAGTTTATTAACACTTCTGAAAGATATTATTTCTTATTTCCTAAAAGTATTTTTTTTTTTTTACAGTATCATGATCCTCTTCCTGATCCTAAACAAAATTTCATGATCACTCAAAGTAAAACAGCCAAACTCTTACATATGTGGGCTTTTTATTTTAGTACATTTTATATGAAAATAGTGTCACAGACTTGTACATTTTCGCTGTACAACTAATCGAATAAAATCTAACAAAACAAAGTTGGAGCAGCAGAAGTTGAGAAGGGGCTTTAAATGTAGAAAAAATCATGTTAGTGATCAGGCACAGTTGAGAATGCTGCACTTAACTGAAGGAATGGAAGAGGGCGGGATTGCATTCAGTTCTAATAAACCTGAAAAATGACAGTTTGAAGAGATGCGATACGGAACCAGTCTGAGCTACGACAGGAAAACCAGAACCAGTTTGTGGTTAACGGCACCGATGAACGCTCCGCCCTTTTTCTCATAGACAATCTTTTGCGTACCTTGTGCTTTTTTCACACAGTTGAAATGATTGTTTTACCACACCTGAGGGAGGTTCATGGGTCATTTTTGAAAATAGAAAAAGCAGACATTGTGTACATGAATATTTACAAAAAGTAAAACCACATACAAACCAATATCCTCTCAACATGGTGCTTTAAAAAAAACCCTCTTGCAGAAAATGTCAGTTAAAATAAAACGGACTTCAAAATAAAAGCCTTGTTTTCATACCAGTTGGTTTGTTCCCTTGTTTTCAAATGGTAATCACGTTTTTAAAATTGTTACGCTATTTAGAAAGGCTGTGTAAAAAATAAAAGGTTACTTTTCCCACCCACACATAAAAAATGCCTTGTGGGATTATAAATATCCTGCAGCAGAACAGCATCATCTCGATCACTTTTTTAGGTTCAGAATAAAGAGTGTCTGTGAAGTCAGCTGGAAAAGGCTGTAGAGAATCTACCTAGTGCCCGAATGTGATCAGCAGTGCTACTCCATGCCCATAAGAATGGTGACATTATCCTTGACAATATCAATTTGATTTGTGCCTTCTGAAAGAGGAATTTAACAGAAATCGTAGGTTTTTGTCATACGATACTGTGCACAAGTTTTAGCCAGATGTGGGGAAATAGAAAAACACTGTAAACGGAACGCTTTCAGAATTAGGATTGTTCATTTGAAATCAGAAATAATACCAGTGGTACTTCTATTGTTCAGAGAAGTATGGCCAGAAATGGAAGAGTTGCACCAAGAATGCACAAAAACATTGGAACTGTGGTCCATAAAAATGGCGGCAGGTTCATTAGACGGATGACCTTAAATTTGAAATATTTAGCTGCAGCAGAAGAGGTACATCGAGTGTCTGCAGGCAACAGTGAAGCATGGTGGAGGTTCCTTAATCATGTGGGGCTATATTTCTACAAATTGGAGTTGGAGATTTGGTCAGAATTACAGGCAGATACCCAACAATCATGCAATACCATCAAGGAGGCATATAATTGGCCCCAAATATATTCTGCAGATGAAAAATGACCCAAAACATGAGGCTAAAGTCATTAAGATTTGTCTTTAGCATAAAGAAGTAGTGGAAGTGATGGCACGGCCCCCACAGAACATCGTTGAGGGTATCTGGGATTCAACGAAGATGTACCAGGATGTGAGAAAACCGCCATCCACAGAAGATCTGAGGTCACAACTTACCAGCTGTACTCCCTCAAAAAGTGGGTGCAAATAGAAGAATTGATGCAAAAGGTGGTCTGACCAAATGCTCATTTGAGCTCGATTTCTCTGCATTCATTGCATTTTGATTTAAAAAAAAACTTTTTTTAGTTTACAGCATTTCTTCCCACCTGACTAAAATGTATGCACAGTAGCACAAATCAAAACCAACTTCCAACAAACTTATTATGTAAATAGTTGGTATTTGAAGTAGAACAATTAAAGTCTTAGTGTCCTGATGCATAGAGGAATCACTTTTAAATTATGCACACACAAAAAAAAATTACAAAAAATATTTGCACCTAGATTTTTTTTGTATGGATGACAAAATGTAAGAGAACAAAAAACTGAAACTCTGCAGTAAAATTCCTCTTCAGTATCTCACAATAACATCAGTGCTTTACTACAAGTCAGTTCACGAAAGGCCCTTTAGAAACTTTACATACTTAAATACAAACTCCCTATTTAAAAAGCTCACTTTGACTCCAATGCCTCTTCACCGATGAGATGACCTCCAAAGTGAGTCGCACTTCCTGGTTTGTCCAATCAGGTTGTGACGTTGAGGACCTGCGATGCCGCAGGTCAGTGTGATGCAAACAGACGTCTCCATAAGCTTGAGTTTTGAGTCTCAGGTTGCTCTAACTTCATAAGGATTATCAAAGGTATGTTTTATGGGATACTGTTGAAGTTTCAGCACAGAGAGGTTAAAGGTCAGGAAAGTGGCTGGGATCTTCTTTATAGTCTTTGGGAATAGTAAAAATCGATTGGTCAAAGTCATCATAGCGAAACTCCTGAAACGTCACTGTTGCTGTGATGGTCGGGAAGACAGGGATGTCTGAAGAAAATCAAACAAATCTCAGCTCAAATTGTTTTTGGAAAACACTGCATTGGTTTTTGTTTATTCTTCTTCCAAACTTCCATTTGCGGATTCACTGCTTCACTTACCAAGTTTGACTGGGAAGCCGGGGGGGAGCTTCATCTGAACGAACTCCCTGAGTTTGTTAAAGTGCTTGAAGGGTGCGATCACCTCCAGGACATTCAGTAGCCTGGAGGCGGACGTAACCACAGAGGAAACCAATCAATAAATAGTAGACATTTATGACCACAAGAAAAGAATCTTAACTCACGACTCAATGCACAAAGGGAAGTCTTGGCTCATGGCTATTGTGGCTTTAAAGTTTTTCTTGCTCTCTTTGCAGACCAGCTCTCTTCCTAGATGAGGCGCTCTGCGAAAAAGCACAAAAATGATCTTTTTGTTTTATCACTTTAACTGTGTTCTGAACATTAACACTCAATAGTTATCTTATTTTCTTTTCCTCATTTTATTAAATTCTTATCTGTCTTTTGTGTATTTGATTGCGTTTGTAAAGCACTTTGCCACACGCCTTTACAGATACAGTGACACCTACTTTCCATTGTCAGCAGAGATGTATTCTTCCCAGGTTATAGTGTTGGGTGACGGAGGCGTTAAAGATTGTCTTCTCGAGGACTAAAAAAACAAAGAAAAGACACGAGTCAAGTTAGCTGAAGACATATTTGATAGCAAACGCTGGAATAAAAAGGTCCGGCACACTCGGAAAAATGGAGGCAAAATTTCTCTCAGCTCAAAATGGATAGCATGACTTAATATATGTGTTCTAAAACTACATATAAACCTAAAACATGGGCGACAAAACTGTTTATTTAGCAGAAGAATCTTTTCATTTTATTCAAATACACATTGAAATGTTTGAAAGGTTTTGTGGGAAAATTCTTGGTCTTCACAGAGGAGCCTGCCGCTCTGCCTTTGCTGTTCCTGCAGCACCATTGGCTGCTGTTCACACACCCACAGGGCAAAGGTTGCAAAAGTCTGCAAATAGGTAGACAGGATTCCCATCAAAGGTTTGTTTGACCACCCAAATGAGACTGGATCCAACTAGAAATGTTAGTCAAACCCAAATTACTCGAATTTAAAGTTCCCGTTTTCAACCAGCAAGTTTCTTCGTGGTTGGAACAGACGTCTACCAAAAATAAATGAGACAATTTACAGAAAGTTTCATTGTGGGGGGAAAAAAATCATATTCAATTTAAATGTAATCATGTCAAAAATGTATGTATGAAATGATTTATTTTTAAAGTAATCCCTCAGAACAGAGATAAGCACAATTATTGCCACTAGATGGCACCACCCACTAAAGGGCAGCACCACAGTCTCATATTAGTTTGTGTGAACTAGCAATTGACAATATTTTTACTTTTCAATACATTTACCCAAATCTTTTCATATAAATAGTTTTTAAAGGAAATGCATCAGATATAATGCAGCGTTATTGTGGTCAGACAGGTCTGACTTATTTAGGATCATATAATAAATCCTCCTTAAAATGAGTTTAAAAAAAGAGATGCAGAGTTCCTCAGTCTGAGACATCCTTCCTCAGCAAAACAGTCTCTTCTGACTATCTCTGATGGAGCGTTCTCCTTCAGAACTATTTCAGAACTGGACAGCTTGTTCTAGATAACCCTGCTCCAGATTTTGGACAGGGAGGGAGCAGCAGCATCCTAAAACTGACGGTCATGCAAAAACATTTCTCTCTCAGGTTTGGAGTAAAAAAACACAAGCAGTTCAGTAGAAACTCGGACAGCGTACATCCCAGCCCTGTTGTTGTGACGAGGGCATTATGCACAGAAGCTGCAGAATCTGAACTTCTGGAATGCTGCTCCCCTCCCACCTCACCATTCCATTGGGAGCGTGGATTTTGGCTCTCATCCGTTCCATCAATAGTGTCAAGCCTTGCTGAAAAGCCCAGCAGCCTCCACTCTACATCCCCCAAACAGTCTCCCCCGCTGGCTTAGGCAGACCTCACGTCCCACACAACGTATGCTTTGTTTAAAAATGAGCAAGCAAGAGTTGATGGGGGTTAAAAAAAAAAAAAAAAGGGACTGGAAGACCACTAAGGACGCAGCGGTGGAACAAAGCCCGGTGCAGAACAAGCAGGGAGTGCAGACAAAAAATAGGCAGTTTAAGGCACTCACTGGGGGTGGAAAGGCTTTGTCTTTATTGTGTGGCGGGCTTTTTGTTGGCTGTTTAGATGAAGGCTAGCTAAGCACACTCTGGAACATACTGTATGCACTCTGGTGTGTTGGGTAGCTGCATTAAGTGACGCCACCAGGGGGCAGCGCTGAGACTCAAATCCTTACAACACAGTTATGAGAGGCTTTTTGTAATGTTTGAGACGAATTAAACATCAAAGAAACAGCAGAACCCTGCAACAGACTGGCGACCTGTCCAGGGTGCCCCCTGCCTTCGCCCACAGGTGGCCGGGATAAGCTCTGGCAGCTCCGTGACCCCGAAAGGGAATAAACGGAAGAAGAAGAAACAGCAGATGAGATCCAGACAGGAATGTTTCATTAAATCAACCTGTTTTTTTTTTTTTTTTTAGAGTTTTAAAGTCAGGAAATCACTCATAAATCACCAAGATACTTGTTTTGTCTGAAATACCAGTCTCTTATCCCAACGTTCCAGCAGGAGTAAAAAAATAGTAAAAAAGGACGTTTTTATTGTGCAAATCAATGTAAAAGCCTTTCTTATTGGGGACAAAGATCCCAAAAGGCGATTAAAAATATCTTTCTGACTTATTGATGCATAAATATATTTCCAGCAATGGAAAAAAATCACTTATTTTTTTGCTTTAAAGTAAATGTTAAATTAAGAGAAAGCAGTAGTGGTTTGATACAAATTTGTATCAATGGGCATTAAAGGATTCTAACTCATTTCACAATAAAAATCGGTGAGGAAATGAAAAAGAAGTTAAATGAAAATTAGGATTTTTACAAAACAAGCATTTATCTATGTGATAAACTGATATCTAAGAATAAAAAAAAAGAACTAAAATATGTTTCAAATATTAAAGAATCTTGTTTCAATTTGATAGTGTGTGTGTGAATGAGTTTGTCAAAACAAAACAAAAAAACTAAATCCACCCTAAGACTTGGTGGCTTTTAAGCTATGTTCACACTGCTCTCAGCAACGCAAATGTAAACGTAAACCTTCACATACATGCTATGGAAGTTTCTACGAAAGAACAAGAAAAAGAAGGAGCCCCTCCCGGCTTATCCAGTGTGAACACAATGGGCGTTCAAGAACCCGCGTCAAATGCCCGGTGAGAGTCTCTTGACAGATTTATCATGCAGTGGACTGTGAAATCCTTCTGTTGCATCATTCTGGGGACACAGTGGTTTTCTCTTCAATACTACAGACCATGGAAGTTTCTGTGTCTGGGTTTTCACCCCACCTGTTTATAGCCTTAAAAATAAACTTTCACAAGGATTTTTTGGGGCGGTTACAACCCGTAGACTTCTTCTGCTTTTCTGCTCCAAGTTGAATAGCGTACTTGGCAGCACTGTCCCGGTGCGTGACCCACTTTCAGTGGAGCTGTAGTTGTCAGACAGATGGTCCCACATCCAACTAAATTACAAAAAAAAAGTGGGATCTACTCATGTAAGATCTGATCTGTGCATTCTGTGTCAACAAAATAAGAACAAATCACCACCCATCTACAGAAAGTGTTTGTGTGGGTTAGGTAACTGGTAGGAGGTGTTTCCTGTCCTTTGTAGAGTCACCATGCATTACAACCACAAATCTCTATTTTGATCAGTTTTGCAGGGTTGTTATTTTTAAATTAAGGTGAGGCTTTATAGAAAGCTAAGGCATTTTTTTAAAATGATAACATCTTTTTGTAACACTACTTTGTAGTTTTAAACTATTCCCAGATCACTAAGCTGCAACCAAAATGATATATTTTCACAATTATCCCTTCATTTGTATTAACACAAGAAAGATACAACCGTCTATGGTCATGTCGATCTTCCAAAGTGACCAGGAACGCCTCACCTCAAAACTCTGCTCGCTCAGGTTCCCCCCTTTGCTCAGGCTCTCCATGATGGCTTTGTTCCTCAAGATGTCCTCTTCGCTCAGATGCTCCCGTCTCTTCCTGGACTCCAGCACCAGGCCGTTCACAGAGTAGAAATCTGCCAAGAAGTTTCCCACGCGCTCCTGGAGTGAGAACAAACAGAAACGCGCCAACTATTTTACACCAATTTCCTTTCATACTCATACACACACACAAAAAAAAGGATCTAGAGGATTAAAGCCAATATCTGATTCACTGCCTTCATGCCCCCTACTCAGTTTGTTGTTTTTAGCCTCAAGTCCTGAAGGACTGAACCTGAGATTCAGTCCTGTGGTCAACGCTGCTGCTTTTCTGATTCAATCTCTGCCTTTCCTGCCGGGCATGGCGGTTACAGCAGGAAACATGAGAGCTTAGCACAGAAGAGCAGAGCTGCAGTTCCTCACTGCAGTTATGTTCGATTCAGACTGCCTAAATACATGAAATGCTGACTGATACGGAGAAAGAAATGGTGGCTATAAAGACTCTTTTCAAAGAAACGTTTTGACAAAATGAGAAAAGAACAGTAAGTATCTTAAATACTTTCTACATTTTAATTTTAGTCCTTCATCACATTCACAGAAAGAAGTTTGTCACTGAAAATTCCTCTGTTTAAACCTCACAACTAAAAATTCCAGAAATTCCACAGGAAAACCGAATCCTGTAATCTCTGAGCGAGCACTCCAAAAACTCAACCAGGAGAGAAGTTAAACCCCATCGGGACAACGGCCACCAACCGTCTTGTCCTCCCGGAACAGCCAGCCGCTCTGAGCCCTGGAGAAGGTGATGGATTTGGTGGAGAGCGTGGCGGAGTAGACGTCGCTGCTCATCAGAATGTCCACTTCTTCTTCGGTCTCCATCTCCGATTCCTGCCAATACAAAACATAACAATTATGGTCTGCAGAGCTGCGTGTGGCCTACTTACTAACAAGCAGAAGAAGTCCTGTAAAAAGAAGCATCAAATAAGCTGAACTTCAGAATTTCTGTCAGCAAACTAAACCAAAAAGCTTCTGTTGGGATATTTACTGAATTTGGGCATTCACGTACCTCATGATGTATCCGCTGGTACACTCTCTGTTTGTTGTCCAGCACAACGAAAGACTCTGAAGGAACGGCATTGCCATTGAAGATGAAGCTGAGATCGCCACGCTGACATTTCATATCCGTAAAATCGATCAAAGTTGTATCCAGTCTGTATGCACAAAGCAATAAAAGGAGTCAAAAAGTGTCCTTCATCAGAGGAAGGATGACAAGAAGTTAGTTAACTTGAATGGATTGTAGAAAGTTTCATTACAGCTGCATGTAAGTCAGCGTGGTTTTTTTCTCCCCTCTTAAACTGCACCATAATTCGTTTTTTTGGAATACCCAATGAAGCAGCTGGGAGCAGTTTCAGACTAAAATGAAAAGCTTCACATCAAGTTGACCTTAAAGCAGGAGAAGCACTCAGACACACTTGGTTTTATTAAAATGACTGTAAAGTCTCTGCGTATTCTGAAGAAAAGCGGTTTTAGAGAAACACTGATACTGTGACGTAATCCAGCGCTACATCTGTACAAATTTGAACTCAAACGTTGTGCCCATGCAGCAAAAAAAAGAAACAGCATCTGGACATTCTATTAAATATTCACTGTAATCAAGTTCAAGTACAGGTTACAGTGAGGCTCGTTTCTCTGTAACCTGGCTAATCATCACAGCAAATGTCCTTCTGATATTTAGGAAAAAGACAGAGGAAAAAAGTCAGAGCTCCTGTTTAGCAACAGCAAGCAATAAACATAAAACTCAAAGGATTTAACCTCCTGAAACATTACTAACATAATCTGAATGTAATGAAAACTGCTTACCCCTTGATTATAAGAGAGAACTCACTAACCAGCTAAACGAACAAAACGTACTAATGATAGAAACTGGATACCTGAGGGGACCAAATGAGGGAAGAAAAAAACAAGAAAAGAAAGAAGGAAGGAAGCAAGGGACAAAAAAGCAAGAAGTGAAGAAAGAAGGAAAGAATACAAAGGAAAGAAAGAAGGAAAGATGTAAAGAAGGAGAATGAAAGGAAGGAAAACAGGAAGGAAGTGGGAAGGATGGTAGGAATGAAAAAAGGAGAAAAGTGTGAAGGAAAGAAGGAAGGAGGAAAAAAAGAACAAAAACAAACCTATTAGAAAGAAAGAAGAAAAGTAGGAAAGGAAGGAAGACAGGGAAGTAGGAAGTATAGTACAAATGCAAGTAGGAAGTAGGAAGGAAAAAATAGAAAGGTGTGAAGGAAAGAAGGAAGGAGGGAAGAAAGAGGAATGAAGGAAGGAGAGAAAGGAAGAGGGAAGGAAAGGAGGAAGGCAGGGGGTGGACTTGCCTGATGTTGATGCCCTGCTTGTAGATCTTGCAGACATCTGATGGCAGGATTCTGGACAGCAAAGGCACTGCAAAGTGAAGATAATTAAGGTGGAACATGGGAAAAGATGGGAGAAGTGTCTATATTTAGCCAGCCCAGGAAAAATGAAGACCTTTATGCACTTCAAAGCCTGAGAAGCAGTAAACTCTGTAGAGCAGCGCTCCACATACCTGCCATCACATGTAGGTCTTCAGCTAAATATTTGATCAATTCAAGCTTTCACTGGTTCTCTGAAATAAAATCATCTAGGAGACACTTTAGCAGATCCCTTTAAATCTGAAGATCAAAATCCAAACCTGTTCTTTGTATTTGAAGCAGAGAAGGAACAAATGTCTTTGTTTTAACTCTCTAAATCATCTTTATCTTATCTTTAGTGTGATAAAATCCATAATTTGACTTTTTACTAAAGGTAAATACAACTATCCAGTTTACAATATGCCCAAAACATATCTAGATTTTTTTCTGTTCATTAGTAATTCAGTGTGCTGCTGTACACGACATCGTTTTACGGGAGACCATCCCAGGATGGTGTCAAGTTTCATGATGCCCAAACGTCCAGCAGGAGGAGGAGAGCTGTTTAGCATGAGCCCACCAGTCACCCTGTCCTGTGTAGCTTCAGGACATCAAACTCATCCTCACCCCAACTCTGGAAGTCCCAGTGAAGCTCCAGGTAAAAGTCTCCCAGCTGTAAAAGAGTGGAGATGCAGAAATATTCATCATTAAAATCCAGAGGAGGAGACTTCTCTGATCATAAATTATAAAAAAAATAAAAAAAACATATAAACTGTACTATCGCTGTTTTCATGTTTTACTGTAATATTTCCTTGCAACATATATGATGAAGACCCATCCCCAAAATATTCAAACCTCTAATATTTTTGATAATTACCCCGACATCATGTAAAAGCTCCTAAAGACCACTCAAAAACAAATAAGTAGAAGTACAGAACCAAAACAATTTTTTTATTCACACCCAAACAATTTTGTTAAGCAACTTTTTTTTTTTAAGCAACTTTAGGAAGACCTACAGAAAGAATATGAATGTGATCGTATGCACATACAAGGGAATAGATTAAAAAACTTTTTTTTTTCTAAAAAGGGACAACAATCGGAACTTATTAAATAATGGACTAAAAAAACAACTTCCAAAAGTCTGGAGAACAAAGCAACCTGTCTGCTAGAGTAGAGACTTTTGACAGTTCTCAAAAATACTGCTTTCTATGTCCAGAAAAAGTAAATGTTACATGATCCTAATCGGGTCTGTTTAGTAGGACCAACACACTCATGTTTTTGGATTTCTGATGATATTAAAAGACAAAAATATAAATAAAGTTGCCATTTTAGCACCTAATAAAAACCTGGTATTTCTTCGGAAGAGCTTCTACCTAACAGACATCTCAAAACAAGTCAATTATGTGGCCCTGCTGGGATCAAAAGGGCTCACAGCTGATGACAACAATCCAAACGTCATGACTTCTAAATGCCAGGGGATCATCGGCTTTCAGAACAGCAGCAAGTTTCCAGGAGTGCCTCAACAGAGAGTTTTAAAAAGCAGCAAACTAGGGGGAAAATAAGGATTTAGTTAAAAAAAAAATGGCTATGGCGTAAAGTTTTTATACCTCTTTGAGGGCTTTCAGCAGTTTGGGTCTCTTGTCCTCCACAGTGTCTCTGGACTGTTGCTTCAGTTTTCTTAGCAGAGCAGTGACTAAAAGAAAAAGAGAGAGAAGCAGGATTGAGAACAAAAACAAGCACTTTTTTTCCACAAAAGGGTCAAACTTTAAGCAATTTGCCACCTTATGGGTGGAGAACTATTTATAATTTCACATCATTATGTCCCAAACGTCATTCATATAGTAGATCTGCGTACTAACTTTTCCTCAATTTTGTGGTTATTTTGGCTTTTATTGGTGCTTAAAGTTTCATTTGTTTCATATATTTAAACTTTTATAGCATCAAATAAATTAAATCTTAATCTGCTTAACATTTTATCAGTAGTTTAATGTTGAATTCATTTAGTATGACAGTAAAAAGCTAAAGCACGTTAGGTTTTTTTTTTTTTTTTTATAATAAGTACCGGTATAAGGTACTTATAGGATGTCCCTTTTTTTCTACACTCAATTATTGTCAACAACAAAAACTGCAAAGAGGTCATCTTTCCCGTAAATGTCATGATGTCATCAAGCCTTCCTGGATCAAACCATTCCAAGATGTTCAGGGACTGGCAGTTAATGAGCTGCTCCTTCAGCTGCTTTATCAACCTGACGGCATTGAGTGCCCTCACATTTAGAAAAAGGGCTCACAGCGCCTCAGCTTTGTGGCTCCAAAAGACTTTTTTATGTTTATGCACAAATAAAAGATACAAAAAAAAAAAAAAAAAAAAAACAGGCAGATCAGAAAAGGCTATCACTATTTTTCCTGCTCTGTAGGGAGTAAACACAGATTGTGAAATAATTGTGGGAATTGAATGTGACAATTAACAGAAACAAGGATGACTGTAAAAGCGTGATAACCCTATTTACTCATTCTGACAGCCATGTCCTTGTGTGATTTCGTTTTTGTTCAGCCCCTTTATGCACTTGTGGCGAGTCAACACAAACTGCTCATCTTGCGCCTCTAATGCCCGGCATGCAGTGACGGTTAAAGTAGGCCGAATAACCGCACAGGCACGCAGGCTCCAACCAACACACATGCTGGCTGAAGGAGGGGGTCTTTGTGGCCCGGCTGCCTAATGAATGTGGACAAGCTCTGGATGGGGCTCCTCCTGATCTTCACCTCCTCTCAGCATGACAAGCAAAGCATTACTAAGTCACCATCTGGCCGCGGACCACCCAGTCAGCGCGGGCGCAGACATCCGCGGCGCAGAAAGGGATGAGAAGACTTCCCTGGCATTAATGAAGGGACTGATCTTTGCCGTTTCATCTTCATGCTTTAATGAAACGAGACACAGTCGGGCCCATTTTGCATTTCATCGCCACAAAGTGCTTCTGTTTAACCATTAGATGTGACCGGACAGCTGACAGATCTATAAGAAACGGTGAAGCTTTTCATTCTAATACAGGCAGACACACCAAGCCAGGTAGAACAGGGAGCTTTCGTGAATGATTTATAATTACCGGTACAGACAAAAAAAAAAACACGCTTTTAAATTTCTGCTGACATTAATTGTGTTTTGCCGTTTCAGCATAAATGTGTGGACATGGAAAGGTCAAAATCTAGACACATTTAAATAACATAAAGTTCTGCATTTTCCTTCTTTTATTTAATCAAACGGGTCGGTTAGGTGGCCGTCTCTGTAACATATCTGTGTTTTTAGATGAATTTTTATCTGTTGTGATAGTATAGTACAAATGCAAGTATAGCCTTCTGGATGATTCTGTTTCTCACAATCCCCTCCATAGAGATCTCTTAGAATAAAACAAGATTTTAAAACGTCAATAATTCAGTCTTCTAAAACTGAAACTGACTGAATGCAGCAGTGAAGGAGACTTCTGCAGAAGCTTCAGTCAATAAAGAGATAAGCAGAATCGTATCTGGCATCGATTCAACTTTTTCCTACAGAAAAAACAATGGTTCTGCTATTTTATAAAAATTATTGTACATCTAAAAGTTCATTTTCTTTAAATATGTTAAAATTTATTTTGTACGTCTTGATTTTAACTTGTCTAAATTGCACACTTCTCCTTGATTTAGCTTGCTCTGCAGAAACAAGGATCACTGGCCTGCCCCCACCCTCCTTCAGTCAGTTCAGAATCCAAATGAGCAGGAAAAGAGGGAACAGATCCATTTCTCTGGGATGGGGGTGATTTACTTGAAGACCCACTCAGAGGAAAAGCATGTTTTTTTAACATGTTCCTGTGGCCTTTTTCTGATGATGGAGGACACATGTATAGAAAATTAGGCTTTACTCCAACTGTTGTGAATCAGGAGCAGACAAAAAAATGCAGCTGGAAAAAGCTTGTAGTGGTGATGTAGAAGCTACAATGGGCAGCACAACATATTTTTCACGTTTTCACATTTTACATGTAACTTGTATGCTCAAAAAAGCTGGCATTAACTGGGACCTTAATTTAGTATTCAGGTAAAAAATAAAGGTTTGGGCCACTTCAAAATTTTAATGGAAAATGAACAAAAACCGCTCCTAAACTGCCTTTTAGTGCGACACAAAAGCAAGAGGGTGGTGCTAAAAAGTCCTTGAAGACATTGTTGCCACTGCCCTCACAGAGACAGGGATAAAAACTAACATGCAGCTTTTTGTTGGCATGTGTCAAAATATCTCTGTCCCATCAGCGCGTCCAAACGAGAAACCCCACAGAATCCACACTGCAGGGAGGAAACCAGTGACTGGCTGGCAGCCGCCGTGCAGCTGTGGTGGACTCTGAAAGCTCTGCATGTGAATGGGAATCGTGCAGCGACGGCTATTTCTTTTTTTCCCCAGCTACTTACTCATCTGTCGGTCTCCGTAACTAATGGCCTCAGCGAGGGGGCTCCATCCCTGAGCGTTCTTCACCTTCACTGGTGCATTGTGGGCCAGAAGCAAATGAGCACACTCTGCAGGGCGGACATTCAAGAAAAGAAGAAAAACATTGAAGTCTACGCAAAAAAAAAGTGAACACATTTTTTTTTTCAGTTCAAAATTTAGAAATTATTTCAATAAATAAATACAAACATTTTTGAATCCACAACATACAGAGCGCATAATCTACTGCAAAGACATGTACACGTATTTCAAATGCAAGTCACCCCATCCTTGATGCTGCCATGGAAACATACAAAAATAGTCATTTTGTTCATTGCAACTAAGAAAAATTTCATATGTTTTACCTGTTCCTGCATACTCCCGTCAATATATTAAAGCAACTATAATTATAAGAATTTAAATGCAACTGCTGCAGACTTTTCTTATACAGGCGCTTGCTGACACAAGCCAATGTCTGATGTGGAACAGACCTTTTTTTCTTACAGCAGAATCAGAAATAATCCTGGGAACAGATTGGGTGTAGAATGGATATGAGAGCTGACCCGTTAACTACAAAGCCATATGGGACCTTCAGTTACACAATCCTTGTTTTTTAAATGTCACTAAAATTTCAAGGAAGAGAGCAGAAAATGTTGGAGTCCATAGTTCTATGGTGTGCTTTAAAATCCTCTCATAATTCCATAATCATTGAAGAGTCCTTCTTTCCTGCAGCCCATCCAGTCTCTGAGCAGCTTGTCAACAACTTGCAGCCGGCCTAAAATGACGCCTGTTTTTCCACCTAAGCTGCCCGTTTTGTTGTGACATCATTGATTATAATGCTGGCATCTGTAGAGCTCTGCCCGTTAGTGGAGGGCGGCATAAAAGCAGAGCCAAGGCTAACGGCCCGTCAACAAAGCTGCTGGATGTGAAGGGATTTCAGCTCATGGTAAATGATAATAATCATCTCCACAGCTCTCATAGCAGACAGCTTTCATGTCACATTATAGGACAAAGTAGCTGTTGGCCCCACAATCCCATTTAAGTCCTCAGCATGAACCCGTCCATCGAAAAAAAAGAACAGTTTGTGTGGCATGTTGTCACAATACCTCACATAAAAACATGCATGCTTTGTTATGAAGAAAAAGCTTACAACTTTATGAAGAAACGGTCTCTAATCGATTAAACATGATCCAAAAAAATGTGTTTATACTCAAATAAAAAGGTTTGTTGAGACAAGAACCAAAACCGTATAGAAAGCTGTCAAAGAAAGTCATCCAGGTGAGCTTCAAACCCTGTGACCCATTTTCTTCTTAAATTGTGCTAAATTTGCTGCTGTGCCGAACACAGTAGGATGTTCTGAGCTACTTCAAATGGCCTGAACAAAACAATTCTTAAAAAAAAAGTCAAACTTTATGTTTCAGCACACATAAAGGCTGTAACTGGGGATTAAAAATGCAGCTTAGTGACATTAAACTAAAAGGCAGAACTCTGTTGATGCATTAGGTGGATCAGTGTGAGAAAGAAGGCAAAGAAACGCATCCTCTTTTTTTTTTTTTTTGTTATGTAATCCCTATGACCTCTGTGTCAATCTGGTAAATCCTGTGATTGTATAATAACGAAAATCCCAACATTTAGCAGATGTGCGTAAGCTCATAAAGAGCAGCCGGGACCTGTGTACTGAGCTGAACACCTGCTGGTTTCTGCTTTGGAAAAGTGCTTGCAGGTCGTATAGTAAAGCACAAATGGAGTAAGTCTTTATCTTATTTCCAAAACTGTCATTTAAACAGCACCATGAAAGGGAAAACCAGCTTTGATGGAGCTAAACATCAAGATAACCCAATATTCTAGTCTTTAAATAAAAGTTGTTGATTTATTTATTTTTCACTTTACTTCCACATAAAGTGTATTATGGTTCTCAGGTCAACTCAGATCTTTTAAAAAAGGTCTGCACACCAACGTCCAGCCTCAAACTGTTGGGTGTTACTGCAGAACATTATAACATATGATATTGGCATAATTGTTCAAAAGACACAAACAATGCACAGTGTGAAAACTGATCAAATCAAAAATAACAACTGGATACGTTCAATTGAGTTCAGATCAGACCACTGACTGTAAATGACAGCCGGACTGAGTGAGTGTGACGTCACCGTTGAGAATGGTATATTTTCGGCTCCAATAATATGAAGTCAATTCAGACGCCATTTTTTTCATGATATGGATGCCACATTTATGGAACCAGAAATCGTCAGTAGGCCGTGATTTAATCTGAGTTGATGGGAGTCAACGTTTCTATGGCAACCACTATTGCCCAATCAGGAGCGAGCTTGTTGGAAGTCCAAACCCTGACCACTTGAAATAAGGCTCGAGAGAATCTGTCAATTAAACCTTTGGAACATTTAATCAAGGCATCTGATTGGCCACCTTACACCTTGGATAACTGCCACTACAGAACAAAATAGCAAGAACATTTTTTTAAAAAAAAGACAGCAAACCAGGAATGGTTGTTTTGACAAATACAACGACTGAGTAATAGCTGTTTCTCAAAAGAAGCTTATGAGATTTTGGCTTCTTGGAGCCTTAGAGTGATGAAAAAGGTTCCTGCCCAATTCAACATTGACTACTGGTGGAGTCCAGCTTCTATTAACCAAAAACACCATCGCCAGGACTCTGGTTCGGTCTAAAGGCACCTTTTCCACCAATCAGTCTCACTTCATAAGCAGAAGCGGCAGGCAAAGGTAGTAAATAGCCCCGCCAAATACTGCCTTCAAAGTAGGACAGCAGAATCAGTTCTGCTCTGTGCTCAGATGTTGCAAAACTGACTTCCATTACATTCAATTTTCCACCAGCGTGCCCGTTCGGTTATCACCTGCCGTTTTGCAGTGACATTATGAAATCATGCAAACACACACAGAGCCACGTCTGCTGCATCCCCAAAGAGCAGCCACACCCAGACTGTGATCTCATGCTGTAGCCTTCCGCCTGTCTCGCCCGAGCATCCCCCGGAGAACAGGCCGATTCAGGCAAGACGCAGGCGACCTCATTAGCAAAATCAATTCCGCGGCATTGTGTCCGCCACAGCACTTTGTCACTCCGCCGGCTGAATCACTGACAGGTAGTGAAAAAGGGCCTCAAGCCAGTGACGAGGATTGAGCTTAGTGAATGTGAAATCAATTGAAACCTAATGCTCCAGTAACAGACAACAGTGAGTCCCTGCATGCCCAAAATGTCCAACATTTATTCAACTACTGCAACAAAAAGCTGGAGAACTCATTTTTCAAAACAGCACCCTGAAGTCTCTTTTGAAGAGGTGTAATGAATAACAAAGAGCATACTGCTTTAATGTTTAATGTGCTTTCAACAAGTCCATTAAAATTCAGCTTAATATTTTATAATAGTCTCTCAAAAACTATGATCGACATTACATATTTATAACTATGTAAGGTTAAATTTAAAAAATAAAATAACAATTGCACCGTGTCAGTTTTGCAGGTTTTTTTCCTCTTTTTTTAATGTCGGATTTTTTTAAACAGGAAGTGTTTGAATAAAGATAATTACCTGAACAGGTTACTTTTCATCAGCTGCAGAGGTTCTTTCCTTTGCAAAATGATTTGATTTAGTTTTCTTCTTAGTTTTTCTCAATATGTTTAAGGAGAATTTGCAGCTTTCAATCTTGTTTTGGAGCAGAGGAAACTACTAAAAAATAAGGTAGCTTTATTTATGCATGAGGTCTTTGTCTGCTGGGAGATGTGCAGTGATGTGTGACAAATTTTGTGCTGGTATGTATGGACAATTCACACACAAAAAGTTGGAAAAATGAATGAACTGAAGCTCATTCAAACAAACAAACAAACTCAAACGTGGCCGGAAACGATTTGTAAGCAGGCAAAGAAAGGCGGTTGGCAGCAACGTTATTCCAACAATGCTCACCTTTGTGTCCCATCATGACAGCCAGGTGTAGTGGGGTGTTTCCTGAAAAAAAAAGAGCGGGAAAACTGCATTTTTTCCACACTTTTAATCATATCTGCAAAGACTCCTGAGACTGTGACAAGAACCTTCCCTGTTTTGCTGTCACCATGTATGCATAATACATGGCCACTCCATGTACCCACAAGACCCAATCCAATGAAAATCATGTTTATTGGCATTTTTAACATCTTCTTTTTGCCTTTTTTCTCATGGTGGAGGCCATATATATAGAACGTTAAGCCTAAAATTGCATGTCTGAGAATTTCTTTATTAAAATTGTCCATTCCAAGGCCTCCACTTGTAGAGAAATAGATCCATGCACGCCTTTGTTTTCCTCGTCCGAGTTGGCATCCGACTCAAAACTGTACGACAGGATAACTCTGATGTTGCTCGCTATTTTTGTTGTAGATGTAAGGGGCTCTACGTTAGCGGGAGTGTGTGAAAACATAAGGATGATGGGAAGTGGCGGTTGGCTTACTCTGCGCCGACAGTCCCGCCCTAAACTTAGAGGTGAATTTCTAATGAAATGCTGCCACTCTGCAGTTCTGTCCTTGTATCAATTGTCCCTAGAAAACTACTTATTTTACCTAAATGGCTTAATCATAATTAAAAGGACCACTGGGAATGGGATCACGTTTAAACCAGACCAAAAGATGATAGTGGTGGGACTTTAAACAGGTAGGAAAGCATGCATTTGGTTCCAAAACCATAACAAGATGAGTTTATAAGGAGAACTTCTGCAGGAACCACCTCCAACATGCAGACTAGTTTAGAGCACCTCTTTTTACTTATTCATTTGTGTGTTTGCAACCAAAAACAGCACAGAATATGTGACGTAAAGAACTGAAGTGGAACTGAAATAAGGCGGGAACATCCGTCTTTGACAGTTGCAGGTTTAAATTCCACGCCTTGCTGCGTGTCAGTGCATTGGATCACATTCCTCAGGAATGTGTCAATGCAGACTGTCAGTCAGTCATCCCAACTGGCTGTTTTTAGGAGGATTCATCTAAAAAACTGAGAAGAATCTACCGGAGGAGACTTTCGCCTGCAGAAGATCTCCTAACAGTTGGGAATTCACATACTGTGGGTGCTCCACCTCTTACTTCTGAAGGAGTCCTGATAACTGTTTGGGGGCGAAAGGGTAATGTTCCCTCTAAAAGTCAACTTCTGAAACACTCAGATCAGAGGAAATCAAGTAGTCCATGACTGGACATTGATTTGCGGTGAATTTGTCACCAAAGTGAAGACGTACTCATCCCTAGAATGATCGGATCTCCCGGGTTCTGCCCTCCCTCTTCTTTCCCTATAAAATATTGATCATGGATGATGATGATCCAGGCCTGATGTGACGGACAGCGCGGAAACTCACCATGAACGTCCTTCTGGGCGATATTCTGCGTTCGTATGAGGGACGACAGACGGCGGACATCTCCTTTAAACACACATTCGTGCACTGGGAAGTCCAGTCCTGTTCGGATGATGGGATTTTTGTTGTTGTCATCAACAACGTCCGATGTGTTAGCATTATTCTGCGTCTGCTGGTTCTGCGGCTGCTGCTGTGGTGGAGCGGACGGCGACCCGATTAACTTGTGGTTGCTGAAGATCTTACTCGCTCTGCTTTTGCTGTTCGCCTTGGAGGCGGAAAACGTCCCGGTGGCAGCCTCTTCATCGGGTTCCAGTAAGTCCTCGTCCTTACTCGGCCTGTTATCCTTGCGCAACGAGCGGATCTTCTCCCCGGTCATTTTCCTCAAACGCTCGGTGCCGACGGAGAAGAAGAGGGTGTCGCCGCTGACGATGACCCTCCTGGCGATCCGATGCGATTCGCCAGATGCAGCTCCTCAAGCAAATACTGGAAATTGCAAAACATTTAATTTAACAGTTTTCCATACGACAGAAACGTGAAAAAGAATCCGTTTATCTTAGATGAAAGATTGGTAGCTGGTTTTGTAGATAAAAACAAAGTCTTGGCCACCACACAATCGTTCTAAACTGACGCTGCTGAACAACATAAGCCGCTCCAGTTTACAAGTACGAAACACTCGGGAGTTGTCTTCCGGTTCTTAGTATCGCGAGAGTTCAGAAATGTTTTGGGCAGGTGTCAATTATCAATGTATTTCAAGCAAATACGTCAAATAAAACCTGTTTACTTGTTGTTTTTGTTTTATTTGTTTGTTTGTTTTTATTTGTTTAATTTTATCCTATCTGAAACAATTAAATCTTGATTTATATAAATTATCTCACAAATAAAGTTTTACAAAACTATCCTTTCGACTTATTCTTGCATATTTGTGGCGCACAATTTAGTACTAGATGTTAATAACAGGTGCATTAAATGGGAAATATAATATAATAATTCGAAACGTTTATGAGGAAAGTTTTTTTTAAGTTTTCTGAAAAAAGAAAAGAAAAACAGAAACCTTTGTGACTCAACCGGAGATGACTTGATCTTTATGCAAAACCTGTGCAACGGGTGTTCCAACTTATCTCGCTATAACTCCTGACCTGTTTTGTAGACACTTTAGATGAGTCAAGCATTCAAGCCTTTCAAAACTCAACGCAACTCAACCATGAAACTTACTGGAATGGTTTCTCACTTATTCAGTTCTTCTACTACACTCACAAAATTGCTGAAAACATACAGAAACAAATGTTTTTTTAATTTCATTTTTTAAGTCATAAGTCATTTTTAGCTCTAGGAAATTTAAAACATTAAATGACTTCATTGTAGTGTGTAATGGTTGTGTGTGAAGTTTGAACATTCTCCATTTGTGCAAATTATCTGCAAGTTCTTGGAAATAGTGCCTGTTCTTTGGCGCTTACAGAATACCGCCCTGCAGACCAGATTAACGTCGCTGCAACTTATTCTTGACAAAAACTGCTGCACACATAACTTCTTTTTTTGTTTTTGTTTTTTCATAACATTTTCAATCTATAGGTAGACAGTATTTAGTCTATACTCATCAAGGAAATGCAAATTGAATTTATAGACATGCCCACAATGGTTCTTACTGTAAACATAGTGTACTGGAATTTTGGAAAATGGGAAATGTTGCTAGTATTTTGTATTTGAGTAAATAATATGACAAAAGAGCAATAAAAAAATTGGGTTACAAAGAAAGTTATTGTCTTGCGTTTTTGTTATCATGTTTCATTTGTTTGTCAGAAAAATAAATGTGTTTATCACATCTTTTAGGAGCCACATTAGTTAAACTGTTTCGGAAATCATTTGACTTTTGGTATCCAACAACAATTTCCTAGTGTTGTCTGTAAAATATACTGATGGGGATAATATCAATTTGTATTCTCACATGTTCGATAAAAAAAAGCTTTCAAGATGTAAGATTTTGTTTGTTTTATATCAATTAAGGCATGGCTTAAAGTTGGTTTACTGTGAGAGACAAACAAAATGACATTTAGGTTGACTGTTCATTTAACCCTATTCTAAAACGGATACACAAATATGAAAGAAACACGTGTCATTACACATTTAATATAAAATCAAATAATCTTCCTAAATTCTCAGTGTCGTGCTGAAATTCGTGTTTTTGGTGAAAAACAAAAGCAAACCAAAAAAACTCAGAACATTTGCTACTTAATTTTGTTCTGTTGATTTGTTCCTTTCATGAAGAGTACCACATTGGATAACATTCAATACACAACATGAGTACACACATCTCTAGAATCATCATCTTATTTTAATTCTGTCCTTGTATCAAATCTTATGAGAAAAAAAGAGACAATCCTAGATGTCATTTCCTGCCTGTCTCCACATAAAACACTAACACTCAACTATACATAACACATCCCTCAAGTTTCTTCTTTACAAATATAGATGAGACACTCAAAGTATTTTTCCAGAGTTTTCCATCTTAAGAGGTCTATGCCCAAACATTTCACACATAATTAACATAATATTGAAAAATATTAAACTTGAATCCTCTCTATTTTCAAACAAATCCTTCAAATGAATATTCAGAGTATGGTGCAAACTTTGCAGCTACTCATGTTTTTTTTTTTTTATAGATGCCTTCCTGAACTTGAGTCAGGAAGATGATGTGAGGTGTCTGTCATGTGTCAGAGGTGAGAGGCTTAGACAGTTTTCCTGGAAAGTTAAAAACTTTTTTGCATGTTTGAAAAAAAAAATCCTCCTCATTCATCCTGTATGCTTACTAATGCGTTACAGAGCACGTTCGTCCCCTGCAGTTCAAAACTGGTAACACATTCAGATTCATTACCAAAGGGAGAAAATATAAACATTTTTATTGAAATCGCTGAGGAATAGTCTGTTACAAGTAATGTAAATACGCTTTCGGTCAGTTTTTTGGGGTTTTAGTACATTTGAGCTCATGAATTGTTTTAAGGAAAAGCATTCTCAAATCACATTTGATTTTATACATTTGACCCCCCCCCCCCATAATTTCATTATTCATAAATAATTTAATTATTCATTTTTTATGGATTTATGATTATAAAAAAAGAAAGAAAATGAAAAAATAAACCGTGGCCATTTCTTTGTTAAACAGGACGGGATGTTGCATCAGAGCTGTAGAGTATAGGAACGCAAACAACGTGCTGTCGTAACATGGGCAGGCCACACAACCCCTGACAGCCAATCAGAGCGAGCTCTCCTTGTTGATACGCTCTGATTGGCCTGAGAGAAGCAGGCTCCCAGAACTACCCCGGTATATAGTATTTCCCATTTTCCGCTTAGCGGTGATGCGCGCTCTGAGTACACGGTGGTCCAAACGCTTTTAGGAAACACGCCGCGATGGAGCACGCGAACAAACAGGACACGCAGAATGGTCTGTTTGCCGGCTTCCGTACCGCTTTTAAATCCTTCGCCACAGACGCCATCCACGTCGGGCAGGAGCCGGAGCAGTGGAAGTCGATGGCTGTGGTGCCGCCTATTTCCCTGTCCACAACGTTCAAGCAGTACTCACCGGGAGACCACGCCGTAAGTAGCTCGATATGACACGGTTATTTAACCGGGGGGGGGGGGGGGGTGAGGATGAGCCGGCAACATCCACGTGGGACATGATTGAGAAAAACGGTTGCTTTTCCTTGTTATATTCAGGTAATAACTTGTTGATATTAATTTTCTTACTTTCAACACGAAATAATTTAAGTAATTGTGTTGTATGTTTGATCTCAGTTTTAAAAGTTTTCGCCTTGATGATCGTATTAATACACTGTGAGCGTTTTAATCCTTGTTTATTCTACTGTAAATAACTTCTCAGCCTGCCCTGAGTGAGTCATCAGAAATAGCTATATAAAAAAGAAAATAGGTGTTTGAATACCGGTAAAACTAATTTATTTTGAAAACTTAATCTGCCTTTGTGGAATCTTTTCAAACAGGAAATTCTAGGTGCTGCATCTCTGACCCTGAACAGTCTGGGAATCCAGACTTAAATCAGCTTGTGTGGAAAACAAATTTGTGTGTGTGTTTTTTTCTCTCCCAGCTATCTCTTCACACTGTGTTGAAATACTATATATTTTCTCTGGAGCCATCTTTTTTTTTTCCTGTCAATGATTACATGGTAGACCACAGGGTCCTCTGCTGCAGCCAAAACGGCATGTTTTCCCGCTTTAACACATCCCAGGTTTAACGACTGTTACCAAGTTTCCACACAAGACGCCGCCGGTGTGCTGAATCAGACGCGTTAGAGCAGAAAAAACCGACACCGAACATGCTTGAGAAACACTTAATTGAGCTGGCAAGAAGACAAGAAGGTGTCTCATAAAAGTACATGTTTAGGACAAAGATCATTTATTGTTGATGTCTTTAAACACTAATCTCAAGGTGTGTACATATTAACTGCTGAAACACGATGATCCAAAAGGCTTCCCCTACAAGCATAGACTTGCCAAACATCTCATCTTCATCATCCATTAACAGACCAGTTTGTGATTCTTATATACAGATTTGAGATATTTACTTCCCACAAGAATTAGCTCTAAGAATTGGTGAATGATTTATAAGAACCAAACAGTTGTATAGTTTTGAGGCTGCAAAAGGTAGATAACAATACACCAAGGTAATTTGGTGTGACAGGTGACTGTTTTCACAGATGTAGCCTTGTGCACTAACTGTCAACATGAAGCTATTTGAACAGATTCTACTTTATATTCCAGTTAATAAAAGTATTAGACAATTTATTATTTAATGAATGTCTGCTTGGATTAATCAGATCAGTTCAGGGCACCAACAAGATAAAAACCGTGCAACATTTTCAACTTTGGGTACTAACCTCTGCTAAAAACTGGAATCATTGTTAGCTTTGGTGATTTCTTTGATGGTTTTTTTTTTTCATTTTAGGGTTTTGAATACAGCCGAAGTGGAAATCCTACCAGAAACTGTCTAGAAAAGGCCGTGGCAGCTCTGGATGGAGCAAAGTACTGTAAGTTAATTCACACAGACAGAAAAACTGTAAAATAAAAACGTTTGTAAAAAGAGCTTTTTAAACTTTTAGTATAAAATGTTAAACTTTAAAAACATTTCTCAAGTGATGATAATGTTTATTCCTTTTACAAGTACAGTCCCTGACAAAAGTCTTGTCGCTTATCCATTTTGTAGAAACAAAACCTCACTTTTAATGACCCCAGTATTTTTGTTTTTGAAGTAAATTATTTGTTAAATTTTCACATTACTCTCTGTAGGCGACAAAACTTTTGTCTTGCCAAAATGTGACCTTTCTGTGTTCATTAAATGATCAGTCTTTCTTCAGTGAAGCAATTTTATTTTAGTATATTGAACATAATTTGGGAGGGTTTCAGCTTTCATATGAGACATTTCTAAAACCAATGGATTCATTAGAAGTGAGGTTATATGCTTTTGTTTCTACAAAATTGATAAACGAAAAGACTTTTGTCAGGGACTGTATCTAGTGAGTCAATTTAGCCCCCATTAAGCTCTGTACACAACGTGTATGTGACGCGCATTCAAGAAGCCCATGGTGTTCACACTGGACAAGCAGGGAGGGGCTTCTTCTAATTTTTCTCTCAGCTCTATTACGATTAATTTCTTCTCTATGATCAATTTTCAAATAGCTGATACTTCTGTGAATTAAGAGGTGGCATCTATACGTCACTATCAAATAGGAGTCCCTAATTGGTCGAAGTTTGACTTGGTTTAACTTGCAACGCACGTTCAATGGCCGCACATTTTTTAAGTAAAGCTCGAAAATGGTTGTAAAAACGTGTGTAGCTACACAAGAATTTTGAACGCGGGTTGCCAAGGACGGCGTGAAAGTAGGTTTACAGTTTGTTTAATACAAGTCCTTATTTAACGTATTTAGTAGTTTCTGTCAAAAAGGATCAAACAAAGGATCAAATCAAACATTGCAAACCACAACCCGCGAGGAAAAAAATGACCCAAAAACTGTTCGGGCTCCTCTGGAGGAGGCTCCATTCACTTCTTCCTGTTGAAGACCTGTCATAATTGAGGTTTGTGGTCCCTGCAGCTCTCGCCTTTGCATCAGGACTGGCAACCACAGTGACCGTCACTCACCTGCTGAAGTCAGGGGATGGGATCGTGTGCATGGATGATGTGTACGGAGGTGAGGCGCCAAACCCTACACTTTATTTAACTTTGAAAGTGCAGCTTGAGCAGGTCCGACCTTGTTAAATGATGCAAACTCTGTATCTTTTTTAAGGCACAAACCGGTACTTCCGAAGAATTGCAGCTGGTCTTGGCGTGGACGTTTCTTTTGCTGACTGCACAAAACCAGAACTGCTCAAGGCTGCTCTGAAGCCCAACACCAAAGTAGGTTATGAAATCTTTCAACAACCAATAGTCCTGGTGTTATGTCTGTGTCTGTGTCTACTTCAACTAATTTCCCCTTCAATCAGTTTCCAAGCATGAATTAGTCCTATGTGTGACACATTTTTCCTTCTACTCTCATATGTTAAGTCAAGATGAAATGTGTTTTTCACCTATTTTGACGCTAAAATAAGTGAATATTTGTGCAGCTTGTGTGGATCGAGACACCAACCAACCCCACGATGAAGGTGGTTGACATCAAGGCCTGCTCCGATTTGGTTCACGAGCACAACAAGGATATTGTGGTTGTCGTGGACAACACATTCATGTCGGCGTATTTCCAGGTAAAGGGTTGATGTGCATTTCACACTTGGTACGTTTTTGTGGAAATGGCTGATGGAATTACACCTCTTGTGTTTTTTTCCGAACCCCCACAGCGCCCTCTGGCATTGGGAGCAGATATTTGCATGTATTCGGCCACAAAATACATGAACGGTGAGTCGTGAGTCCAATCACGTTTTGCCATTTGAAAGCATAAACTTTGATGTAAATATGTCATTTATTTGCAGTAGTTTAACTAAAGGCTTTTTCTTTTTTAGAATTTTCTGTTATTTTTGTTTTCTAAAATTAAAGGAGATTATTTATGAAAATAATTTATTTGAATGTTTTGTAATTTTGATTGTTTTTATGTGTAAGATGATCTTTTCCATATGATTGTCTAAAAAAAGACTTAAAAAATCAGATTATAATCAAGCAAAAGTTGTTTTTGGCAGTTTTATTCATTCGAATGGTTTAGACACTTGTTTTTATTTAAGCGAACAATAATAATAATAATAATTGATACTTTATTTATCCCACAATGGGGAAATTCTTCTCCGCATTTGACGCATCCCCTGGGGGAGCAGTGAGCTGCAGCCAAACCGCGCTTGGGAGGCAGTAGCGTTTAGGGTTAAGGGACTTGCCCAAGGACCCCCACTGGGGTCGCCTTTGATATGGCAATTGCCCCCAGTACTTTTGTTTACCTGTATTTTTTGTTACAAAAATCTCATTGGCCAATTGAAATAAATATCTTCTTGTGGAATATTACAAATTAGATCTAGTTAAAATCACAACATACTTCAAAATCTACATAATTATACTTGAAATGACCCGTCCAAGCCCTGCAACAGACTGGCGACCTGTCCAGGATGTCCCCTGCCTTCGCCCACAAGTGGCTGGGATAGGCTCCAGCAGCCCCGTGACCCCGAAAGGGACAAAACGGGTTAGAATATGAATGAATGAAAGCCCCATCCAAGCAGCACAGTGGTTCGTGTTTTACTGCAGCATGAAGGTTTGGCTGGTTCTTCAGTCGTGTCCTGTGCTCCACAGGTCACAGTGATGTGGTGATGGGGATGCTCTCATTGAACAATGAGGGTCTGTGTGAGCGACTGAGGTTTCTGCAAAACGGTGAGTTAATACCACACTGGTGCTGCAGATGTTATAAATCTGATTACAGAGAGAGAAAACCAAGTGCTTTTATTTTGAAACATTTGCTGGGCTCAGGAGAATCTTTGTGAATGTAAACTGCATTATTTTCTTGAATATATCATATTACAGACGAAATGTTTGGACACACCTTCCCATTCATTTAAATGGGAAGGTGTGTCCAAAATTTTGGTCTGTACTGTATATAAATGTATATTGAGTTGGGCAGAAACCCTTACATTAAAACTGCTTTTTGCTCCACTCCACATTTGGTGAATTGGTTATTTCACCTACATTTACTTAGTAAACAACTAACACATGAACCAAAGGTAAGAACCAATTTGAGACCCTTTCAGTGTAAGAGGATTGTTCCTGCTTCTTTGGCTTGCCAAGACTTGAAGTTGTGTTTTTTTCTGCATTTTGTCTTTGTCGGGATACAGCTCTGGGTGGTGTCCCGTCTCCCTTCGACTGTTTTCTGTGTAACCGTGGACTGAAGACGCTACACCTGCGAATGGAGCAGCACTTCAAAAACGGCATGGCTGCTGCTAAGTTCCTGGAGGCGGATCCCAGGGTGGAGCGAGTCATTTTTCCTGGTAATGGAATTGGCTTCAGCCATTTTGCTGACTAGTGGGATAGGCCACTTACTCCAACCTCCCAACTGTAAAATGAACTTTTTCGTTGCACATTTCTACTATATTTATGATTTAACAGAATATTTTTAACTATTGTATTTAACAAGTCTGCATGATAGAATATGAGTAGCTTTTATTAGGTGCCTTCACTTTGACTGTATATCTTTTCTTACCGTATTTTTTAGCCCAATTTTTTTTTGAGTATTTTTTTGAGTAAGTAAACTATTCCAAACTATTCATTTTACAGAACAGATATTCAGTAAAATGATGCTTAAATGTCAAGGAGAGAAGTGACTCCAGGTGAGTAAATACTGCCATCTAGCGGTGTGTAGGGTGTAAAGGTAAGTGAACAGCAGCAGAGGTGTCATCTAAATGGGTGTAATGAGCTTTACAGACCCATAAACCCTGAGTAAGTATAAAAGGATTCATACGGTGGCCCAGAAGGGTTACAACACATTAACTTACCACACAACACATTAACTTACCACACAACACATTAACTCACAACACAACACATTAACTCACAACACAACACATTAACTTACCACACAACACATTAACTCACAACACATTAACTCACAACACAATAACTCACAACACATTAACTCACAACCGAAGTAAGGCTGCAATGGAAGTGCTTTTATTCTGAAATTTCCACTGGGCTGAGCGGCTAACTACCTTACAGAAAGTAACGTCACAGTGAGCTGTGGAGGGAGCACGTTTTTCTACAAGAGAAGCTAGCAGCAGTGTTGCCAGATTACCCTTGCCAGGTCCTCTGCTGGGCCACCTTAGATTCATACATGCTGACTGATCAAATCATTTTAATGTTAAATAAAGTTGAACGTGGTAAAACCAAAGAACTGATCTAAGTGGCTGGGTAGCTCAGTTGATAAGGTGGAAGGCTGTCACGCAGGAATACAGGGTTCGATTCTGAGTGGGCAATTACCATAGTGAGGGCCCTTGAAGAAGGCCCTTAACACTACTGCGTCCCGCACAGCTCACCATGACCCCAGGGGACGGGTCAAAACGCAGAAAAGAAATTTGACTGGATAGCTCAGTTGATAAGGTGAGAGGCTACCACACAGGAATACAGGGTTCGATTCCCGGAGGGGAATGAACAATGATACTGGGGCAATTACCATATCAATGGTGAGCAATTGACATCACTCAGCGAAGACCCTTAACGCTACTGACTCCGAATTGCAGTTTTGCCCCAGCAGAGAAGAATTTCTCCATTGTGGGATAAATAAAGCATTTATTCATTAGTATCAATTATTATTCAATTTTATTTGTATAGCCCAAATTCACAAAAACAGTCGTCTCGATGAGTTTCGTATCGGTAATTGAAAAAGTTAAACATAAAATCAAAAGGATCATGAATACATAGAATTCATTAGGAAAATACTAAATTGAACTAACAAACTGACTAAGCTAAACTGGACATTCCGGAAAAAACTAAGAAACCTCAGGGGTGCCCACATGAAAGAGGGATCCTTCCCCAGGACGGACAGGCGATGTACCAGAACTTATAGAGAAGAATTAACTTATCAAACTACGACTATGTATTTAAAGTCCAGCAGACAAGCTTCGTCCAGCCGGAGTTGGGGGGGGGGAGTCGAGCCGGAGACAGGATCCACAGCCAAGTGTAGGAGGTACACGGTCAGGTACAGGAGCACGGATGAGCCAACTGTTGTTTTTATTCTTGCTGCAGGTCTGCCCTCGCACCCCCAGTATGACATAATGAAGAGACAGTGCACTGGATGCCCGGGGATGATTGCCTTCTACATTAAAGGGAAACTTGAAAATGCAAAAGCTTTCCTTTGTAACCTGAAGGTAATTTTTGAACAACTTAGTCTTTGTGCCATTAAGGATTTCCAGGAGTGATTGCAAGCATTCTTCAGGGAAACAGGTTGTTTTTCATTGATAGAAGATGTTAGAACAGTCAAATATTTCTTCAGACCAACAAAGATGTCTGGTAAAAAACAAATAAGGCTCATCTAAACAAAGACCTCCTACCAAATTTCTTCATGAACGAATATTTAGACAAAATTTTCACCAGACAATTTGGATCAAAAACCTAACTTCATATGAGATTATTATAGAGTACAGTGTGGGACTTTATGTCTAACAGATGTTGCTGCTTGATGTTTTGCTTTAGCTGTGTATAGCAACATCATAAAAGTGCTTATTCAACTGTGAGTTAAGGGGCGTTTCTACAGTCCATTGTTTCTTCATACATCATCTCACGCAGCCAGTGAGCCAAAGTGCAAAATTGCCCTTAAATACATTTAAAAAAGGCAATGACACAAATGTAAACATTTTAAGACAAAAATTTTGCCCCTTTAATTTTACAATAGTCACCTATACAGAAGGCCATTTGTGTTGTTGCCTCAAGATAGTCTGTGTTTCAGATCAACCAAGAATGCCTAAAAAGCTAAATGTTTTTTCCAATTTAAGGAGGTTCTTAAGTGGACAGGCTATGATTTGTTGGTGTCATTTGTCTCCTTTGTTTTTCCTTGTTTTTTTATTTTAATTGAGGGATAATTTATGTGTTGAATACTTCATTGTGTTCCTTCTGTTTCATTTCAGTTGTTTGCGGTCGCAGAAAGTCTTGGTGGATATGAAAGTCTAGCAGAACATCCGTAAGTAACCTTTGTGCCACCAATATAGAAGGCTAAAAAAATCTTTGTTCTTTTTACTGTTACTGCCTTTTACTATGTAAACAGCATTTATGCCACCAATGGGGGGCAGCTTAAATAAAAAAAAGAATGTGTTTGATTCAGATGATCCCAGTTGTACCTCATCTCTTATGAGGCCTTAAATCCTTGATACAACTTTTAGAATGTTTTTTTTTTCCTTCTGTACAGTTCATTTGTTCTTTACTGTAATTTAGAGCAATCATGACTCATGCGTCAGTGCCAGATAATGAGAGGACTATTCTGGGGATCAGCGACACCCTGATCCGCCTCTCTGTTGGATTGGAGGATGAGGCTGACATCATTGAAGACCTGGATCAGGCGCTGAATGCTGCTGTAAGTATCAGGTGTCCCCAGACGGACAGAAAGCCTTTAGGGATGGTCAGCTGAAGCCCCCTGTTGTTATGGTTACAATATAGAATCAATATGGCTGTAAATCTGATTAGCTCCCATAGTGGCTGCAAGGCTCCAAAAACACAGTTTGTCTTAAAAAACATAATCTCAGTGCCAAGATTTTTTAAAGTTTTTGACCTGGAAAAACCGCTAAAAAGACAACTTTATAAGAAAATATGTTAAGTGGTAATAATTAACTTTCTCTGGACCACTTTAGTTACTTTAGATGTTCAGTCTAGTTTGCTTCAAATCCTCTCTGGAATCTTTGAAATGTTATAGAAAATGAATATCAAACAGATGTGAGCATGCCACACTCCAGGATAATTCATGAAGATGGTGAATTTAGATTCCTGTGAGGGTTTACTGTAGCATTTTCTAAATTACACACTTGTAGTTTGTCTGATTGCACCAAGTATTAATCTTGCTGGTTATTTTCCCTTCCTTCCTGTTTTCTTCTGCAGCATCCAAAGACATTGAAGATGAGCGAGCTGAAGAACTAAAGATCAATATGAGGTCCCCTCAGTGGATTGACAAACTCATTGAGAAACCATTTATTCTTGCTGTCCCTCTGCAAGGATGGTGAGCTCATGCTGCCACCTGCTGGCTAAAACTCCACTGTGCCACTTTAAAAAAGAATTTCCTGCCATCCACAACGAATAAAAATGTTTTACCTTTTCCCGTGTGAGCAAAATATTTTTAAATAATTACATTTGATAGGAAGACTTGAATATGGATGAATTGCTCTGCACATGTCTTATTTGGAGAAGAACAATAACGGTCACTTTTGTTTACAAGCTTTTAAATTAATTATTTGTTAGATTTCTAAAGAACAATGTATAAAGGGACCCATTTGTGATTAAAATGGAAAAAAAGCAGGGCTCTTACGTTTTGCAATCCCTGCATGAATGTTATGGGAAAATGCATTAAAATCTTTGAAAAACAACTTGAGTCTTTTGTCTGAGAATGTCTGTTTAATCAACAATGGAGAGAAATGACCTTTTCTTCAGGTTAGATCAAAACTTGTTATTTATAAGTGGACTAAAGGAAATGTAGCCGTCCCATATGAATCCAATCAAAATCAAATAGTGTAAACCAAACAAAATAATACAGACTAAAAAATTAATACCTGAAGAATTAATGAAAAAATAATCAGCTGCCTAGTGAGTATGTAGTTGCATTGGTCAGCTCCCAGATATGAATACGAAATGCTGAGCATGAACAAGCTGTCTGTAAAAAGAAAAGAAAGAAGTTTATCTTTTTGACAGACTCATTCTGTGTTGCAATGAATATGCATAGTAATAAAATACAGACACATGATGTTGGATCCAACTAATTAATTAAATCTATTTAATGTTGAAAATAATTGTTTAGGACAATGAAGTTACTAGTATTTTTGCTTAAAGCTTCAAGCATGTGCAGTAATTTCAATTCAGCTGTTTGGGTCTGGACATAAAAATGTTCATGCATGAGAAAACTTGTCAATGGAATAAAAATAGTTTTTTCAGCATAATTGGTGTAAAGGTAGTCAAGAGTACACAAAGTTGACTTGGCATTTATGTTATTTTGCTGTTCTTAAAATATAATGAAAAAAATGGAAGTTTTGCAAATTCATGTGTTTGTGTTTTGTGAAAAACAATATTGAAAATGAAAAAAGTAAGACAGTTATTCTTTTTTAAACCACTAAATGTTTTTTAAAAGAACAAATACATTTTCACCATTGAAAATTCAACATATATTTTGGTAATATTACACATTTATGTAACATTTTTCATAACAATATTGATAAAATTATTGTTAGTGTTAAAAATCATTTATCTATATTTTTGTAATTTATTTCTACTTTTTTAATTCAATGAGGAGAAAAAGTGTTGAACGGAAAAACCTTAAACAATGAATTGAAGCAGCCGCCAATATGTCTGCCTTAAGGGAGACTTTTAAACAGCACAAAGCCAAATTTATATTTTGACACTACAAACTTAAATCATTTTGTTTTATTCGTCAAATAAATTGGGAGGGGCGGGGGGGGCATACGTACAGTCGATCTGAAAGTCGGAAGTCAAAGCGTGAAGAGCGTCAAACGTTCTGACGTGAGGCTCCATAGTTACGTAACAAATTTCCCATCATGCTCTTCGCGTGCGCTTCACAAAAAGCCAGCTGAGACCGCCGACAAGAGGGAGGGGAGCTGTACAGACGGTAGTCGTTGTTAGGAGTCGACTTTAAATTGCAGTTGACTGTCAGAAGTGATCGAAAATAGAGACGGAGAACAACTAGAAAAAAGCTGCGACCAGACGGACACTCGCCTCCGAAAGTGGCACCTGTTCCGACAGCCCAGTGGCATGTTTTCCGTCGCCGCTTCGTCTTCAGGGGATCTTGCTGATCGAGTCCGTCCTGATCCAGTCTGCTGCACGCGGCGATGACAACAGCCACCCCGCAGGTGATGAGAGACCGGCTCCTTCAGGCCATCGACAGCCAAAGCAATGTGAGTCTGTTCCTCGCTTCTGAGAGTTCTGGGAAAATGCAAACCGACGAACAATAGATTTAATTTAGGTAACAATAGCAACATAATAATAACTGTAGTTAAGGACTGTAAGTAATCCCAAACGCCTGGAACTAGTGGATGATGATTGGATTTAGCAAAGTATGAAATAAATGTATTTATGGATAGTTAAAAACCACATTTCATGTAAACGGGTTGCTTAAAAAGAATTACAAAACATTCAAAACATAACAGCAGTTTAACACTGAGATGGCTGAAAATTAGGATTAATTTAGAAAAAATGCAGTATTGCTGTTTACTGTAACCTCATAACGTCTGAGTACCACGGAGGATTCATTTTATGACAAAGTCTTTACATCATGTAAACACCTATAAAAATATCTGAAGATGTTAGGAGCCTTCAGAACACACTATTTCAAATAAACGCACCTATCAAGTCAAAATTCCTTATGTGTCTTTTTGTGGGAATAAAATTGTTCATTTGCATTTGTTTCTCAGTTTGTCATCCTGTACCCAAAACCAGCACCCGTTTATAGTTTCTAGACGTGCAGGTGCACATCTGAAAGCTTATTCAAATAAGGATTTAAACCAGGGAAGGCCCTTCTTTTTCCTGTTATATTAGTATTTGGCCATTAGAACAAACATTTTAAATGTGTTATATTATACCTGCAAATCTCTGCCTGATGCTTAGGTCTTTGTCTTCCAAACAGGTGTGCAACATGGTGGTGGTTACAGAGGTGATTTCTTTTTTGGAAACTTTTCCCATCACCAAAGAAGTACTTGAGGTAAGTTGCTTTAAGATATGCTTCTAGAAACAAGACTTTACTGATGAGCCCCACCGTCATGTCTTACTTATTTCCCTCCTCCAACACACCTGACCTACATTCCTATGACTCCTTAACAGGTATCTGGTAACCTGAATCAGGTGTGTCAGAGCTGTCAAAGAAGAAAAGCATGCAGGGCAGGGGTATTATTATGCTGCATTTACACTGGACGCGATCAAAAGAGAGGCGGAAGACGTTAATTTGCCCCCGACGCCCCGGCCACAGAGCAACCGCCAACGTTTTTCTGGACTTAATTCATTGCCACATCATTGAAAACGTGGATGATATTGAGCGAGTAGTTTGGGTTTATATGATTTGGAGAGCTCTACAGTTGCGCCAGCACGTGTAGCGGCTCAATTGCTCCAGCTGCATGGGCTCTGTGGCAGGCTGGTGACCTGTCTTGTCCAGGGTGTATCCCGCCTTCGCCCAACAGTAACCGGGGAAGTCTCCGGTAACCCCGCAGCCCCTGCAGGTTTAGAAAATAGAAGTTCAGAACAAAAATCCTCGCCATGAGTGGCCATATTGGATTTATTTTTCTACCCTTTGATCAAGTCATGGATAACGTCACATGCCCAAAGCGGAGTCCCTGATTACACATCAACGTGGCCGTGCTGTGCCCAAATCGCGCCGCAAGACCTTAGATCACGTCTGTATATTGACTTAACATTCAAATTGATGGCTCTGACACACAAATTGCACCTGGTGTTAATGCAGCTTTAGTCTATCACTAAACGTCACTTGTGTTTCTTTTAGGAAACTCGTCTCGGAAAGCTAATCAATGATGTCCGGAAGAAAACTAGGAATGCAGATCTTGCAAAGAGAGCTAAGAATCTTCTGCGGAACTGGCAGAAGCTCATTGAGCCAGGAAAGGGGGAATCTCCATCTAAAGCACTTTCTGCTACATCCTGGTCTTTCAAGGGTGCCTCTTATCCCTCCCTCGCTGCTCCAGGAACCATCTCGCCATCTGGTAAAACAGGCCAAGAGTTAAAAAGTAGAAATGACTTTAATAACTGCTCTCCTGGATTGGGAAAACAAAGGAAAAGGAAACATGTGGGTGACCAGAAGAGGACGGAGCTTTTACCACCCAAGATGGTCCAGAATACTCTTTCTGATAAAACTGAAAACTCCGAAAAGGTGCTCACCAACAGACTCGATGAGACTGCGGACCCTGGAAGAAACATGCATGTGCATTGTGCTTTACACAGTGAGGTTCCTGAAGCTCTGGAAAACAAAAAAGTAAACAAAATTCCTGTACATGCTGTGAAACCAAATGCTGCTGGATGCATCAAGTCTCCAAAGACTTCTTCTTTGCAGAGTAAATCAGTTCTCCAAAACCCGGGAGGGCAGGATGAGGCTTTGTCTGTGGGGCAACCTAAAGACCCTAGCCACTCTTTGTACAATCATCAAACTCCTGAAGCAGAAGCTTTTGTGAAACAAACTTTAACCCAAACACAGAATAATCCCAATTCAAGTTTGACTGGGATTATTGACAGTTCTGATGTTAAGGTGTCTGCTCAGCCGTTCAGTATTAAGGATTCTTCACATTTGGGTTCTCAAAAAAGCACATTTTTTCACAACTTGGCTGCCTCCTCTTGCAACAAAGCAATTAGTTTATTGGAGGATGATCCTATTATCAATACAGGGAAGAAAAAAAGGCAAAAATACAGGCCTAAAAATTACATTGTTAATTTAGATGGACACAACGTTGAAGACAGCAGCAAAACAGTCAAATTAAAAGACAGAAGTCTCACGTTTAATCCGCTTACAGGACAGATCACACCCACCTGTCAAAAAGACTCATTGCAGAAGGAAGATTTCAGTCAAACCCATAGAAGTGAGCTGCAGCAGTCAGAAGAGCTGAAGCTGAACTCACTGATAACTTCTAATCCTTATCGGCAGACAGACTGGAAAGCATTATCAAGGAGTGAAATAATCCAGTCCTACCTCTGCCAACAAAGCAACGTTCTGACGTCATCAGACACCCACATTCCTGGAGCGCATTTCTTCATGACAGAATTACTGAAGAAAGAGGAGCACTGGACTAAAGATACAAAGAAATGTCACACATTGACTTCCGATGACCCACCCAAAGATTTACCTGGAGTCAGCAGAGAAATCTGTAAAGAAGATTTGAGTAGATTACAGACCCAACATTGGTCAGGGGTTAATGGTTGCTATGACACAAGGGGTAACTGGTATGACTGGACAGAGTGCATCTCCTTAGATCCAAGTGGCAATGAGAGCAAATTGAATATTTTGCCCTATGTTTGTCTGGATTAAAGTTGGACATCATGCTTTTTTAGCGTGTAAAAAGCCTTTACTGTGAAGTTAAAAGATTTTGCAAAAGTATTTCTGGCCCATGTTTGCTGCTTTTTATTATTTGTTTGAAATTAAGAAATTGTCCTTCTTGCCTCTGTGTTTTTGGAGCACTGACAGCATGGGCATGGTTTTTGTGAAGATTCTTTAAGAATTGTTTCAATGACACAAAAAATAGATTTTACTAAACATTTCATGTGTAAATATTGTACTGTTTAATAATAACTTTTACAAATTTCTTGAAGGAAGCACAAAAGCACAAAATAAAAGGCTCTAATCAATAAAAAAAGCTAAATAACAATAATACATCCTAATTTTATTCATAAAAAATATTGCTTTATTTGACTTTTACAAAATATTATGAATAAAGTGAAGATTCTTGTAAAGTGATTTTAATCCACCACTGACCGCGTAAAGGCAATACGAATAACATTTCTCCTAGATCACTGGGAGCACATGTTAATTTGCGTAATCAGAGAAGGTTTGAAGACCTCTGTTAAAGTCCCACTCCAATCATCTTTTGATATATTTTGAAAATGTTTCCAGCTTTTAATCATTATGCCATTTTTTGTTTTGTTTTTTAGCCCAAATCCGAAACACTGTCGTTTTCTAGGACATGGCTTGTGAAGAGCGGCAGGATTTTATTGCAAATTTGCCTTTGAGTTGTGAGAGAAGTTGTTGAGGAGTAGTCCTTTCTGCATTTCCCATCATCCCTTTGTTTACAGTCTCACCCGCTAGCCTATAGCCCCTTACAACCCCAACCTAACACCGGCACCATACAAATGGGGAGCAATATCTGAGCAATCTAGCCATAGAGTTTTGAGCTAGATGCCAGCTCAGATGAGGAAAACGTAGATGTATATGGATCTATTTGTCTGCTAGGGGAGGCATTCGAATTGATTGGAGCAGGGAGCTTGTGGCTTGCTGTAGTAGCTTCTCCATCACACCCATGAGGTTCTTTCCAATGGCACTTTTGCATTTGCTCCTAATAACAACGATTTGATTAAATAAATACTCAAAGATAAATGTCCCCCATCAAGAGAAATGTTTTTTCATTGGAGTGGGTCTTTAATTCATTTTCCATAACAGGTCCCAACCACTTTTTTTCAACACCCCAGCCAGCAATGCCAAGTAAGCCCCAACTGGAGAAAAGGTGGGCTATGTGGGTATTGACTGGGCATGGGCTTATTTTGGGAAAACTTTAGAGGCCCCGTTAGGTTTTGCTCACATTGGTCCCCCACATGGGGTACTTGTAAGGGGCCTGCAAGGGATCAATATTGGTCATGGGAATAAACTGTGTAAATGTAACAAGGTCCCATTTCGTTTGGGTAACATAAAATTATTTCATTCTGGATCTATAGCAAATTGACAGTTGAGGATCAAATCCACGGTTGAGTAAAAATGCTGTTATTTAAAAAAAAAAATTAAGGGTTTAAATGCGATTCCGAAGTTGTCAAAACAGCGACTATCCTTTGCGAGCTGCAATTTGATTGGCTGTCTCCGTGTCACAACTTCTTCTGAAGAACCGGAAGTGGTTGGCCGCATCTGTGACGCAGCAGCTCCGTCCCCTCCCTCCAGCAGTCACTCTCTCACACACTAGTCCGTGATTCCGTGTTGGAAGATGGCTACAGAGGACCGGACCCCGGTCAATGAAGGGTTCCGGATTTTTGTGTTGTGCGTGTTTTGGTACACGGTGAGCTCGGGAGGCAACGTGGTGAACAAAATCATCCTTAATGGGTTTCCATACCCGGTCACTGTGTCTCTGTTTCATATATTGTCTATCGTCGTGTTTTTGCCGCCGTTCTTGCGGGCATGGGGAGTCCCTAAGATAGAACTGCCGAGCAGGTATTATCGATGGTACATCCTGCCTTTGGCTTTCGGAAAATACTTCGCATCTGTGTCGGCTCACTTCAGCATATGGAAAGTGCCCGTTTCGTATGCACACACCGGTAAGTTCAGTGTTTTTCTTATCAGAAATAGCGTCTAGCCACCTGAAACCTGTCAGCCAGTTGATGATGTGTCGCTACCGTTTGCTAGTGTTAGCAAGCTTGGTGGCTAACACCGGACAATTGACTAGTCGGGCATTTAAATGGCCTCCGAGCCGGAACCTCCTGGCTGCCACTCGTTAAAAGACCGTAAACATGTTATCATTCACTTAGTTATTTTACTGAAGCTACGTGAACTAATCTACTTTAAACTATGTTCGGACAGCCAGCTGTTGGCAAGCTAGCTAAATCAAGAAATATAGCATTGTGCTTTTCTAACTTAGATCAATCAAGTGCAGGTGGTCATAGTGAAAAGTAGAGTTCAGTCAGAATAAATAAGCTATTCAATTAAAGAAAACACTCAAATATTCTGATAGAAATTTAATTTCTTTTATTTTCTCAAGTAACTTAAAGTAGACCTTTCTACAGTAAAACTTTATTATAGTTTAATTGAGTTATTTATATATTTCAATATTTATTTATTTAGCATAATCAGTGCTTAAGCTACCTTTAAAAATGTTGAAAAGAGAATTCATCCGTTCAAAACATAGTCAAGTACATTTTCCTAAGTTCATAACTTTATATTTTACACCTGACGCTTCAAACATGTTCTTGTGTTTAATGGAAAGGTAACTTTAGTAGCTTTTATTTTTACTTATGCTTTTCAAATCATCCATTTATTTGGGTATCAGTTGAAGACAACAATTTCAAAATGCTAAATGAAACCTAGTCATGCATGTTTTTTAGGTTTGCTGCTACTAGGCCTGCACAATATACCGCAAATTTATCGTTATCGCAATATCCAGCTCTGCAATAGGCATATCGCAAAAGACGGCGAATATCGCAATAAATCGTAAACCCAAAATGTGTTAAAACAATCTTATGGCAGCTTGACGCATTTAACAAATCAATTAAATCCCTTTATGCTTTGACCAATCAGATGGACGCCTTCCCATTGTTTACCAATCAGATGGAGGCCTGTTATGTTTGATGTTTGTCACCTATGTCGATGAGGGTCATTTGGAGTATAATTTTAAACTGTTGCAATGAAATGGGAATGATGTTTTTGGCATTTTTTTATTTACATCAAATTATATCGTTATCGCAATATTAATCTCTAATATCGCATATCGCAAGTTTTCCTCATATCGTGCAGCCCTAGCTGCTACTACTACTTACTAATTATAATTTAATAGTTATCTGAGCTTGGTAAAGTTTAACTTAATGTCATATCCGCTAAATGTGTTGCCACTGAGTATTACTATCACTATTTAAACTGATTTGGTCAAGCAGTGTTTGTTCAAGACATACACCCAGTTCAGGTTTTGTTCTTGTTCATCGGAACAGTTTGATAAATTTGTATTTAGTTCCAGGGAGGTATGTTTGGAAGTATTCTGAACTGTCTGAAAACCAGTTTAGATCAAAGTTCGGAACTTTAGAAAAATTGAGACGTCTTCTACTTAACTAAATTAAAATGTGCATTTACATTCATCAACATTGCCTGCCTCCTAACACCATAAACTGGAAGTGATGTGCCGGATTCATTGTAAAGTGTGTGCGATGCAGTGGTGTGTTACAGTATTTCAGGGAAGCATGAAGAAGTGACACGTGTATTGTTTGACATAGGCGTGGGGTTGGTTGTGACAAAAGAGCTTTTAATTGTTCAGACTTAACTGTTCTACTGGATATTCTCTTCACATTTACCTATTTTTAAACTATTTTTTTTGTGTCTATTTCACAGTCAAAGCCACAATGCCAATATGGGTTGTGCTGCTATCAAGAATTATCATGAGAGAGAAGCAAACTACAAAGGTGAGTCTCTATGACGTGGGAGACGCAGAACAAGGCTTTTAGACCAACTAATCCGACAAGAAATAAAGTATTACATTCTGGAACAATTGGTTTTTTTTTTGGGACATTCTATTTTATACTACACTAGAAGTCCAAGTGCAAAACTCCTGTGTAGTTTTTATAAAGCCCTCCTAATATATTAATGTCAGGAATAAGCAATATCAGCTGGATAGCTAAACCAATGAAATGTGTAGATATTTGCTTGCTGTGTGGTGCGTCATTCAGCCTTTCTTCGCCTTTTGCGTTCTACTTTCTGTGCCAGCCACCACACCTCCTTCTGAGTAATCAGACTCGACTTCATAAAGGTTTGACTGGGATAACCGGTTTAGAACATTTTGGGAAATTAAAATATATATTTTTTTCTTGCATCTCTGTAGGTGAGAACTAGTGTTGCTGCTCTTGCAAGATTACATTTGGTCTTTAGTTTTCTTTATTTATTTTTACATTTTTTTGGGAGCGGGGGGGATTGTTGACATTGCACAATAAACTAAGCTGCATCTCAGATTGCAGTCATTTCATCGTCACTGGCTTCACTTATAAGGTCGTCTCTTGGTTAGAGCAGTATAGAAGTTTACAGTGCTTTTTTTAAGGAAGCGCTTGTGATAAGATCTGGCAATTTTTCTCTTAAAAATAAGGAGAGTGAAGAAGATCCCTCACAAGTAATCCCTTTGTGACATCTTTTTGAAAGCACAAGAGGGAAACAGTGTTGATGAGGCTTAGTCTTTTGTCTGTCTGGAAAAAAATAGTTTCATTTCCGAGACCTCTAGATTGTTTGAGTTCCTGAGCTAGCTAAATGGCATTTTTTTATGTGAAAGCCAATTAGCAAAAATAATGTAGTTGTTTAAAAATTGTAGAAAAATTTGTGAGTATCAGACATGGACATGGACAGACATGGAACAAAATGCATACTTTTATGCCAGTCTAAGAAAAGACCAAATTAAAGGCTGTAATTATTACCAAATTTCTGATTGTATTTTAGTAGCTCAGCTGTCAAAAGGCTCAGTGCAAAGGTCTGTGAGTGACTGCAGGTCCTTTATCCACCAGGTGGACAATTTTAAATGTCACATTTTCAACTTTTTTGTAAGGCAAAACTTAGCTTTAGCTTCCTGTTTTTCCATATTTTACACGTTAGTGGGTCTTTTGCATCACAGATTGAACATTTGGAGCTTTAATAATTTTGCTGATCTAATCCTTGAGACCTCAGTGTAAATGTGAACAAACGAGTTGTGGGTCTGACATCAGCTTGTCATGTTTACTTTGCAGCCCAGTGTTCAGACAGTGTGGGTTCACAGGCAGAGAGAGGGTTTACACTGAAGGTGGGTCTCTGTGCATGCAGAGATCCTGTTGGAGGAGTTGCATGTTTCCGATGAAACCTTAAACGTCAGCACCTGAGAAGTTTGTTTGGGAGATCAAGCAGAATTGCTTCAGCTCTGTCTAATCACTTTGGCCAAGTTATGAACTTCTTTTTCAATTTCTTTGTATCAATAACTGGATCACTAGTATATTGGACTGGGGTCTCTGCAAATATAAAGATTTACTGCTTAAATAGACACAATCTGCTGTTTTTCAAATAAAGAAGTTTGCTTTAGTGTTGCGATTCAAGATGAAGGAGATCTTTAGATTCAGTTATGTGTTTTGTAATACACTGGGTTAAAATTACTACAGGTATGAACTTCTGTCTTGTCCAGTTAATAAATAATTTTAAGCCTTTATTTAGTAGTAAAAAGAATGTGAAGAGGGTATCATTTGTACTTAAAGCAGGGTAACTAAAGGTTAAAATGTATTTAAATAGTTTCACTGCTGTGAAAAGTTAATATTTACACACTTACCAATTAAGCCAAAAAAGAAACTTGAACATATTCATAACAAGTCATTTCTTGCAGTCAGATACTTAAAAAAAGTAAATATTAGATTTGTAGATGCATGATAATTATGATTCCATATTTTGTGTACAAATATAGCTTAAATATTGTATTTTCTTGAAAGCAATGCAAGAAAGTTTGTCAAGTTTTAAAGCATACGAAGAGCTTATTAGTGCTGCTATAAGATAACAAACTTTTCAATTATCAAAAAATAGAAAATAAAAGTTTTCAATCGGACGCCTAAAGATCCTCAAATCATTGTTTCTTGAGTCATAGCTAAGTGTGCATTTTTACACCAAATTGGCATTCCAGAGTGTATATTAAAACCTGTCATTTAGTTTTCTGTCTGTGTCCCTGCAGGTGTACATTTCTTTAATTCCCATCATTGGTGGAGTGCTGCTGGCCACTGTGACTGAGCTCTCCTTTGATGTTTCAGGATTAATCAGTGCTCTGGCTGCAACACTCTGCTTCTCTCTGCAAAACATTTTCTCCAAAAAGGTCAGTTATCATCATGTTTGCTACACAAACTCATGATCCTGTTATTAAAGCTCACTGAGTTTTTGGCCTATGAGAATAATTATGTTCAAATATTAAACGGCTTTGATTGGGTTTTTTGGGGTGTTTTTGATGTCTGTTTGAAAATGTGGATGTTTTACATACTTGTTACTTTAAAAAAAATGTCTTACAACAGGAAGAGTGCTTCTACTAAAAACCATAATTGATTACGATTTCTCTAATGACCTATATCAAAATTAGTGTCATGCTATAACAGTTCAGAATGTATCATTTACTAAGAAAAATTCTGCTTATTTTTAATTTGTTTATTATTTTTTGGCACGAGCCACTAAGTATCTCTGAATATGACAAAGAAATCGACCCAATATTAACATCACCTATCCAGCTGAGCGCTCAGCTAAGCCGGATGTTGTTTTATTAGCCGTATTCATCAGCAGTAATGGACCTGTCCTGAACAAGTCACCAGATAGAATAAAGATTTCAAACGTTTAAACTGTTTTACAGCAGTCTAATTATTTCAAGACAATCCCTGAGATTAGGAAAGAATAAACTAATACTTTTTCTTTGTGTTGTTTTCATTTGTTGGTTTAAGGTGTTGCGAGACACAAAGATCCACCACTTAAGGCTGCTGAATATTTTGGGCTTTAATGCTGTAATCTTCATGCTGCCCACTTGGGTTCTGGTGGACCTTTCTGTGTTTCTTGTAAATGGAGACCTGGTGAGTAGCGATCTATATTTTTCTGTGGCTTCTTAAGGCATCATCCTCCAGGTCTGATGTTGTCTTCTTTCCTTTTAGTCGGACATCTCTGGATGGACGGGCACTTTGGTCCTTCTGCTCATCAGTGGCTTTTGTAACTTTGCCCAGAATGTGATCGCCTTCAGTGTTCTTAACCTCATCAGTCCTCTCAGCTATGCTGTTGCTAACGCCACCAAGAGGATCATGGTTATCAGCATATCTTTGCTGATGCTGCGCAACCCAGTCAGCTTGTCAAATGTCTTGGGTATGATGACGGCCATCGGTGGAGTCTTCCTTTACAACAAGGTGAGTCGAGGATTTTCACAAAAAGTTGAGATTGACATTAAAATAGCAATTCAATTTTTTATCAATGAGTGAGTGACCACATGATTGTCTCAGCTCGTCTGAAAAAAGCTTTTTCTGCTTTCCTTAAAGGCCAAGTATGATGCTAACAAGCAGAAGAAACTCTTGCCGACCACCCAGCAGGACTTTGACAACTCGGTGCTGGAGAAGCTCCAAGCCAACGGGTCAGTGCCTTTCTCTCACGGTTTAGAGGAGCAGCACAACTGGAACAACGTGCTGACCGACCACTTCCAGTACAGCCGGCAGACCTACACGTCAAACTACGGCGGCAAACCCCAGTATGTGGTGTAGTGGAGTTTGCCCTTGCTGTGGGTAGCTGTCATAGACATTACTGTGTGGAGACCCCCCCCCCCCTCCCAGCAATGGAATCACCTCAAGAAGGAAAAGGAAGTGGCATTTGTGGAGAAAGGTTAGAGTTAAAAACTCCCTCGTTCTTTTTACAGTTAGGAACATTATTTATTACTTTGGTACCTACTTTTTAGCATAGCTTGATAGAAAAATAACATAAATCAGCCACGTTGTGCTGTAAGAAAATCTATTACGGTTAATTGATTAGTAGAAATCTATTTTTGTTTTTTATATCCAGCCTGAGTTCATTTTTGCTTGTTTGTTCTGTAGTTAGTTAACCGTTTGTCAAGTTGTACCAAAAAGCGAGTTTGACATGTGACCTTTGATACAAATTCAGTAAAAATATTATTGACTGTTAGTTTCCTTTATCAGGCTGTCCAAGAAACAGTAAATACTGTGTAGAGGTGGAGACTTGTTGGACTTCATGTAAAGCATTAAGGGGGTCGTTTTTGTTGCATGGCTGCAGACCCCCAAGCAACATGAAGCCGGTGGAGAAAATAACAAGTTGGGTGGATGTTCCTACCATTGATTTAAGTCAATGCATGTTTTAAGATCAAAACTATATCAGATGATGTGGAAAATAAAAAAACCCTCCTTTCTGTAGGTATGATTTTCCTGCAGAGGTTTGCAAGGTGAAGGTGATCTAAACAGAATACTAGTTACAGTGCCGTCAGTCTTTTTTTTTTTTTTTTTGTCTCTTCCCTCGGGCAATAATGCATAATTGCATTGATCAATATCATGACCTGTTCATTAACGTTCGGCTGCTTTGCTATCTGAACGACTGAAGACTTGGACGTCTGCTTTTAACATGCTAAAGAGTTTGAAGACTTTTCTCCACATCTGCTAAAAGCTGATGTGGATGAACGCTTTTGCACATGAGGGTTGTGTCTTTATGATGTGAAGAGGTACAAACTGAACAAAGTCGACTCATAAATGATGTGCAGTAACTAAATACTTCTGTGCTGTACTTTGTTGGTCTCTAAGACTATCAATGGAAATGTTTTCTTTGTAGTGGTAGACGTATTATTTTAAATTATGTAAAACATTTTCTGTTGGTTAAAAAAATATTTTTTATTTGGATTTTTTTAAACATTTTTTTTAAAGGCCTTAGTCAATTTTGCACATCTTTAAAAGACGAACATTAGATATTTGTAAAGCGACTGTACTTGAAGGAGTTTTGAACAACTTTTGTGTCAGTGGACAGGTGTGACTGAAGGTCAGTCATGCATTAAATTAGAAAAAACTAATTCCTATTTGTTTTATTTCTACACATCTTGGGGTTTTGTGTACTTTTTAAGATGCAAACCTCTTTTTCTGTCATCATCCTTATTCTGAAACATGGATGCCTAAAACATGAAGTCATGTTTTGAGCTTTAGTCTCAGCTTTTGCTTCTTACATCCCATAAGGTGGGGTTGTTAAACTGCCATCAGTTTTGGAGTTATTTAAAATACTTTATGAGCTAAAGTAACTAAATGAAAATAAATAATAATAAATGTCAAAATAAACTATAAAGAGTTACATTGACGTCACTATTTAAAGTCCTCATATGTTGTTGCTGCTTATAGAAAAGGCTCAGGTACCTGATGGTAAGAATATATTTTCTGATTGATTAATTGGACAGTTTTTTTTCCCTCCTAGTGAAATGCAACATATTAATACGAGTTTATCAAAAGTTGATCTTTGCCCAACAGATGTATTGATTTTAATTAATTTCATGATTAAAGGTTGATCAATCATACCCCAAATAGTTTTATTGCCATGAGAGGCAAACATATCCTTTACTGATTATCAGTTATAAAAGTATTTACCCACATTCATTTATAAAAGTATGACATAGTATTAGGGCCACCTTAAATCAACCAAAAACAAAAAAAGAAAGTCGTGAATTTTTAGAAAAAAGTCATAAAATTATAAGAGTGAGATGTGCATTTATGAAAAAGATAAAGTTGTACATTAAAAAAACTCTACAGGAAAAACATTCTATCATGAAATGTAACATTTGACTTTTAAAATGTTCCATTGAAGATGACATTCATGCTGCTGAAATGGGATGGGCATCACACTGCTCAAGAATTTTGCTAAATCTGCTTCACTTTTTTGTAAATGTACAACTTTACAACCCACCTTTTTCTTATAAAATTACAACTTTTTAAATAAGTTTGCTTTTTTTGTGAAAGGCAGATTTTTTCCAAATCATTTTATAACTTTATTCTTGTAAAATTTCCTTATAGATGTACGACTTTATTCCCATATTTTCATTTTTTTTTCCTTTTATGGGGGCCATAATAGTCTGTTATAGGAAAAAAACTCATTTTACAGCAATTGGACTATGATTTTTAAAAACAAAGGGATCTAAAATCAAAATACTGCTGTACATGTCGGCACGAATGTGCTCCCCCAGTTTTGCCAAAGATTTGGATTGTCTTGTAAACTGTCAGGGTTTCCAAAAATAACAAACACTAAATGAAATGCTAAGTGTGATTGCTGTAGTAAACCAAATGGACATTTTTACAACCTCCAGGAATTAAATTCTAATGTGAGATTTTGGGAAAATATAGAAATGATGAAAATCTAAGTCATTTTAGAGGGATTTTAAAATTCTGGGAAAGACATGATTTTTTTATTCTGTCTCATTTGTACTTTTTAGCTGCTCTTCTATTTCTTTGTGTCCTTCCTTCCTCATGTTGCCAAGAGAGCTGTACTACTTTTCTTGCCGGTGCCCCAATGGGACAGAGGCCTTCTTTGAGGGGAGAGGAGGAGGAGGGGGGGGGGGGGTATTTCAATTAAAGCTGGGATTCAGGAAATGTTTAGCTTTACATTGACTTCCATCTGTGGAAAGGATAACTGGCCGAAAATGTGGCCACGTGTGAACGTAGCAAACGTAGATTCTTGTTTGTAGTGGAGCCTTTTTTCTACACAGGATGTAAATGATGGCATGTGTGTAAATGGGAGAAATCTTGTAAAATGTGTACAGATATTTTTGTGTGTCATAAATGGATCTTGAAACAGAGTTTTTAACTTAAACTATGTTTATAGATTTTTATTTATGGTGTCATTGTACAAAAATGTTGTACAAAGGTGCAGATGCACAGAGTTGTGTCGGCTTGAGTTTTGTAAATATTTTCAAAATGTTTGGGTGGGAGGGGATATAAATGTATTCTGAAAAGCAAAACTTGTTTTGATCATTTCTGCTTCTGGTTCTGGTATGATTACATCTCATTCTTCAAGAAACAAAAGTCTTATATTGTTGAACAATGTTCACGTTAAATTCAAAAGCAATAAAATCCCCAACCATAAATCAATAAGACCCATAAAATGACTATCCATTTATTATCCATTATTCGTTTGTTTTTGTTCTCTAAGAATTGCTTCATAAGAAGACTTGTCACCTATCTTACTTTGTCTTATCAGGGTAAATTGGAAAAAGTTGTTTTATTTAATTTCTGCTTTGCCCCCTAGTGGCTAAAAAGTGAAGGACATGCATATTTTATGTTGGTGAGAAAAGAATCTGCTCAAATGTTTTATTTGGAGCTTCCATGCAAATGTGGTGTTGGCTTTAACTAGATAGAAAAATAGATGCCCTGATTGCCACTGTCCACTTGGACAATGAAATTGGAGTAGCCACCATTCCAGTGCAAAAAGAAATCTAACAAAGTATAATAGGAAACAGTATGTACAAAGGAAATGTGCAAATATAAAAAATATCCGTAATAATATGCAAAGTGATAAATAAATGTTATAAATATAAACATGTCAGATGTGCAAAAACAGCAAGAATTTGTCTGTTAAAGAACAGGCTGTTTACATTAATAAGTGGCTCCACAAAGTCAAAACACTTGAAATCAATGAAACTAAGCTTTTAGTACAAAATGAGAATGTTCAGTGGTTTCTTTTTCCATGTCAGTCTTGTGCAGCACGAGAAATCCCTCATCTTTCTCAAAATAATTGTTTTACTGAATCTTAGGCATTCGTTCTGAATGGATCAACTGTTTTTAAACTTTTTAAATCCTTCTTCTGGACAGATGTGGGAGATGTTGGACAATATTTTAAGCTTCCATTGAAGGAAACTAAGAGAAACCTGTTCAGATGGAAAAGAAAGTGTTACATTTACAGTAAAAGGTGAAAGGCAAGGTTTTGGCCATTTCTTATTATTGCACCTCAGAGACCTCGTCTGTGTCAAACAGTTTTTGACCTCAGTGGAAGTGGTGTGAACTAACACTCCAGATTTCAATAAATATTCCTTTTGCTCAGTTGCCCTGAGGATCTCATGCAAATGTGAGCCCACACAAGCAAATATCTCCGTCTGTCCGTCAGATTTTTAGAGCCTTTTGGCCCCAAAGCTTGCAGCAAAAATTCATGTATCCAATGCAAGTGCCGAGTCTGCAGAGCTTAAAGTCTGGTGGAGATTCTCTGAGTTACAGGGGGTGAATTTGACAGTGGCAGGCAGCTGAGTGATGATGTTTGCATTGCACATTAACTGGGTGAAGACGTGCCTGTCGGTCACCATATCAGGACAAAGCAGTTTCCTTTGTGGTAAAGGAGGGGAAATGCGTCGATCCGTGCTGCGCCTCCTGGTTAGACTGAGTAGGCGTCGTAGCAGGGACCTCCTGAAGAGGATGTAGATCCAGGGGTCCAGGATGGCATTGACTGAGGCAGCTCTAATGGCAGCTAGATCTGCTCTGTGGTCGATTTTGAAGCGGTTCGCAAAGACTCGCACCTTAAGGGGAGCAAAAATATAAGCAGTTTAGCTTTCTGAACTCAAACTGACAAAAGCATTGATTATGGAACCAAATTCTACATTGTTAAAAGTCTATTTATAATATATCACATTTATAATCTTGATAACCATAGTTTCTCACCATAAGACGTTGAGTTTAAAAGTTCGACTTCAGTTTGATCAGATTTAGCCCACTTTTTCATATTCGAACATTTTTAGGTTAATTACACTCTGTCAAGGCAGTTAGATTCTAAAAATGAATGTTAATTAAAAATATGAATGTAAATTATTAAATGAAAATGTAAAGTTATGTGTTAAATCTAAATGTAAAATCATAAATATGAACATTAAATAAAAAATATTAGCAATATCTGACAAAACTGTCTACCAGTTTTTCATTTAATTTCGTCATAGCCTAATCAACAGAATAAAAAATTTTTTTTTTCTTTTTCTAATCCTCTTTATTAAAGCTCATTTTCAACATTGTAATTCTTTATAATTTAAGTTGATTTAGCTTTTAAGCAGAAAACAGGAAAAGTTCTGCTCACTTACCACCAGCGGGGCTGAGCAGGTCAAAACCACCACGGAGGTCATGACCAGCACCGCGATCATCTGCGTCTCAGCAGCCGAGGACAGCGCCTTCCACCTCTGCCGGGCGCTGGCTCTGGTGACCGGCCGCTGCACCGTCCTCCTGCGCATGAGCAGCAGCGTCCCGCACACCGCCAGGTTCAGCGCGATGGTGCTCAGGATCAGCAGCAGGCTCACGACGCCGTACAGCGCGGAGTACGCCACCGCCACGCGCTCCTGCGCTCTCCAGTCGATGAAGCACCAGGTTTCGGACAGCTGCAGCGCGCTCTTTGCCATGCCCATCATCGGCAGGCAGCAGAAGAATATGTGGGAGATGTAAATCAAGAAAAGAAACTTCTGCGCAAAGCAGCGGTTCACTCCCCAGCGTTGGTAGGTGTACGGGCAGCAGATGGCCATGTAGCGTTCCGCTGCCATGGCGCAGATGATGCTCAGTCCGGTCAAACTAAAAAACAGCAACAAAAACGAGTGGAAGTCGCAGACACGCTTGTCCTTCAGCACGTGCCGATCCAGATAGTTGGCTATCGTTAGTGGGCTTGCCAAGCATGTCCCCAGCAGGTCCGTCACCGCCAAACCGCACACCATCGTGTAGAAAGCCGAGGATTTCTTCTCCTGTCGTGACACCGAGAGAACCACTATTGCAGTCAAATTGCCCACTGCGCCTCCAACAAACATGAGAACCGGTGAAGCAATGTTTGTCCGGGCAGAGGTTGAATTACCGGGAGCAGATCCGTGCGTAAAGTTCAGGGTTTCCATCGCTAGTAAATCCTCGGCGCAGGCTGGCGTCTGTTTGTGTTTCCCAGTCTGTTGCGCAAGCGGGAGCGCATTTCCTTCTCAAGCGCTCACCACAGAAGGCAACAAGCCAACGAGAGAATTCCCTCTTGTAGTCTCATCCCCTCTGCGTTCCAGTAATCCAGAGTTTGGCCACTGACGCCGATAGACGCAGCTGTGACCCAAGAGGTAAGTGGGTGGGCTGGAATAACGAACCACCCTGCACTGACACGTCTGACGGATGCAGTGGACTGTCCCAGGAGAGATTTCATATTTCATTTCACAGCAGACATGCCGGAATTTGTTGAAGACCCACGAGGTTAGCAGGAGGCTGCATGAGTCAGAGGAAGAGGATACCCCATCAAATGTACACACTACAAACCCCATAATTAAAAAGCAACTACAAGGTTGGAAAGTGAATAACTTTTTTCTGGGTTATTTTTAGGGGTGTGCCAAAATATCGATATGGTGATATATCGCGATATTTAGTCCCGCGATCGATTATCGATACGTCTTCATCAAGTATCGACCTTTTATTTATGTTTAAAGACTCTGTAAAACGTTATATTAACCATCCTTTAGTCAGACAATTCCTTGGAGGGTCGATAGGGGGCGCTCGTTGCGAGATTGGTTGTTGCGGGCGGACGAAGAAGAACACACATTCAAACAAAGATGGCGGAGCGGGAAAACAATGAGAAGCGACGGCAGCAAGTTAAAAGACGCGCCGGCAGCATTGAAGCTGCATCAGCCGGAGTTGTGTGAGAAAGCTGTGGCTGCTGCTGCCTGAAGCCGACACAGCTCGACGCGGATACTTTTTTCCAGACGAAGCTAGCGCCGTCTTCTGAGAGACAGAGCAGCGGCAATTACAAACGGAAAACGGCCCCTGCAGCGCGGTGGAGAACGAGGGATTTGGGTTTTAATTGAATGCAGTAGAGCCACGCTTTGACATTCCCTCTCGGAAATACTGAAGAAAGGATCCCTGTACTGTACGTCCAGACCAGAGCTACGGCTGAGATGGAAACGGAAGAAAGAGAGGCATCCATCCCTTAGACCCCCCTTATCCTCTAAGCAGAGGTAGACGAGCGGCGTCTTGATGCTAAATATGTTTATGTTCATGTTTTTCTCTCCAGAAAAACATGAACATAAACATAGATCACATGCAGCTTTTCCCCAAAGGTTTTGTTCACAAAGACTTTAACTTTTAGATGCACTTCAAGTTTTTTTATGTATTTTATCCCTGGTAATTTATTTTGAAAGCAGTTTATGTCTTAAAAACTTAAAGGACTTAAACTTAAAGACACTATAATTTGTTCACAGAATTAATATATAATTTTCAGCTATTATTTTAAATTAAGCAATGGCTATGGCTTTGTTTTTCAAAAGTTAATACCAATGTGCCTGGCAGCTACTTGACTTATTCATTTTTTATCCTGTTTACAGCAATTTTGTACTAAATAATGACACTGCTGTTGATGTTCACTATTGTTTAAACTGAATTTTACAGATATTTCCAAATGAAAATTGTCATTGTTTGTCAAAGACAGAGTATTACTGATTTCAGCAATGTTACACAAAAGTCTGTTTTTCATTACACCAAATAGGACACAAGTTGTTCATTATCATGGTGTTTAAAAAATAAATGGGGAAATATTTTCCAAAAAGCTGTTTTTAGAGTTCTTCTTTCTTAAAGTTTAATATATCGTGAGTTGTTAGAGACGAGATATATCGATTATCGCATTATCGCCATATCGTGATAGTATCGTTATCGTGAGCAATGTATCGCAAATCGTATCGTATCGTGAGGTACCCAGTGATTCCCAGCCCTAGTTATTTTAACTAAGGAAAGAAAATGGTTAAAAAGAAATTACAACAACCCTAAAAAATAGAATTACTCCAAAAAGTAACCCAAATAGTATATGCCAACACGAATAGCCCAATATTTGGGTTGAAAAATTAACCCAATTGTTTTAAGTGAGTAAAGGAGGAAACGTTCTTTTCTAAATGTTCAGTGAAATTCACAAATCTTTTTGGAAATTGTGCAAATTCTTTCTCAGATTATTTGTAGATAACAGTTGAGGCAGTGTTTGGATGAATCTCCCCTATGAAAAAACTTAAAGCTTTATTAGTCCTTTAGATGTTCAAACCTTTCTTTAAAAAAAGGGGCTGCTGTTTCTTGAGAAAAACTGGAGCCTTATAAAAGAAAAAAATACAGAATACTGATAAAAGCGTTGCTCTTTTCCTCAGTTTTGAAACTACTTTTTACAGCTAACATGTTTTGATGCGAATCTGAAAAGATTGTGACAAAAACTGCTTTAGGAACACATGAACAATGGGTCAAAAGAAGAAAATTCGTCTTACTTCAATATTCAGCGTAAGAAGGGATGAAATTTGACTCAAAAACAAACATAGTTGACTAAAATAAGGCTTAAAGAACAAGGCTTAGTCAATACAATAGTCAATGCATCTGCGCAGCTAGAAGTAATAAAAAACTGAAAAATCAAAAGCTTTGGAAAAGGATGATTGCAGTTCAGAGCGCAACAGAATGTTTTTGGGTAATAAGAGACGGGGAAAAAAACTACAATAATAGGCCTAAATAATGTTTCATGGATAAACATAAGGGTAAACAAATCCTAACCCTAAAATTCTGGCGAAAAATATCTACAAGCTGCACTTTTGTGATATATATAAAACATTTCTGTTATAAAAAACTTTTTGCTTGGTTTTTTGCTTTCTTCCCTGACTTTAATTTTTTTCAGATGACCTGAACCATTGATATGTCTGAACACAGTGGTGTGAAAAACCGGCATCAAGCCACTTCTGCTCCAAACTTAATGTAGCGTTCGAAAACCAAAATACAAGGGAGTGTTTTTAATAGCAGGGAATAAATTCTGGTGTCAAGGGTTAAAAATTTGAAAAGAAAAAAATAGCACAAGTAATATTTAAAAAACAGCACAATTTACATGAACGTTTTTAAAAATTGGAATAAAAAGAAACAATGTGGCCATAAGATCAGAGTAGGGCCGACATTACTCTGACACGTCATGGATTGAAAAGTAAAGGAGATGAGGAGCAAACTAATGCCCACTCAGGAACAGATCCACATTCCTTTAAAGTTGGTCAACAAATGAATGGAAAAATGTAACCTGGACTGATGATTTTATGCAAAAAATATTATTCAATTTGATTAAGTAGCTGAACCGATTTATGTACACACCCCCCCCCTCAAAAAAATAAAAAAAAAAAACACTGAAAGTCTCAAATGTTTGTTGGCTGCTGTGTGCTTGTCTGCACCTTTATTTTATTTTATTTTTAGGAAATTTGTTGAGGAGTTTGATCCAATCATCTTTTGATCTATTGTAAAGCCTTTCCAGTGGTCTTTCAATTCAAATGAATTCAATTCAGTTATATTTATATAGCCCAATATTACAACACAGTTGTCTTAACGAACTTCACTAAGTGCACAAAACAGAAAATCAGATGGGCTTCATCCAGATGGAACTGAGGCACAGCTTGAGGTGCCAGACGACCCAGAGGTGAGGTCAACGGCCAAGGACGGGAGCATGGACGAGCCAACTGGAATCTGGAATCACTCCCGCTCCCCCAGAGGGCAGTGGGAAAGGGAACTGAATGATAAATAAAGGATCAAGAATAGATGAGAAGAGAAGTAAATGAGAATAGTGGACAAAACCCCAGTCTTAATTCAAACATTTTAATAGTAAGTTGATATATTTTAGATAAAATATTTCTGATCTTAGCTATATTCCGCAGGTGAGAAAATGCAGTTTTACAAGCCTGTGATATATGACCCTTAAATGATAAATACAACCCCTAAGTTTCTACCTGTGGGATTGGAGCTTATATTTACTCCATGCAGGGAGACTATCTGATCAGATAGAGCATCTCTCAGGTATTTAGGACCTAGTGTGATGACCTCAATAATGATCATCCTGTTTTTAACCCAAATCAAAAAACCCTTTCTCGTTTTCTAGGACATAGTTTCTGCAGAGCGACAAGAACTCATTCGAAATTCACCTCTGAGTTGTTAAAATGACCCAAAACACCATCATCATCAGTGTGGGTCTTAAAGTGCAGACACGCGAAGCTTACTGCAGTAAATACCAGTAAGAAAGAAAAGAAGACAAAACATTTTGCTTCTATTCTCAGCAACAATATGAATGTTACTTAAAGAGAATCAACTTCATCCACCATTTGTTCCAGTTCTTTGTTGTGCTTCATTTCTTCTCCATGACAAAGTTCTCAGGTGCCCCAAACAGAGAAGACTGTAAATGTCTGAGAGAAACAACAGCAAGCTGATGGACAGCTGGAACATACGGGACGTCAGTGCACTCAGTCCTCTGCAGCCTCACAGCCATCACACATTCATTACAGGGTGACTTCTGTTTACAGGGAAGAGCAGCAGAGAGCGGTTTCTGTCTGCAGCTAACCTTAAAAGACAAAACACCAGACTCTCTCAGAGCTGCGCTCAACTCCACCAGCAGCTGGCAGACTGTAAATAACAAAGCTATGCCAGGGCCTGGAAACTCTGTGAATCATGGGATGTTCTGGCCCGTAATGCCTCGTTTACATTGCTTTTAACTGCGAACAGGTAAAGCTGGAGCCATAAATGTGATCTGCTCTGTGAGTAATCAGTCCAGAAGAACGTGTAACCTTCCTTAAAAGGTCTTCACAAAGACATTATCTGCCCGTCCGAGTATCTTTAGACTCTTATGAGGCCACTTTATGTTCTCCACATTATTGAAAACAATGAAGGGTCAGAGTTTATAGATGACTATCTTTATAGTCTGACTACCGTACCTAAACCAAACACAGTAGCTGTGAGCTCAGCTGCCTCAAGTCAGTGACGTAGCTGCAGCTGTCGTACATAAACTGTGTTATTTCAACAACTCAGAGGTTTCTTCATCTTTTTTATTTTTTTGTGCTTGTTATTAACTCTACAATAAACTGGACTGAAAATTGCTCATCTCTGTTCCCAATAGTTGGTTTTGTTCCTGAAGGTTTTAAGCGGTGCAGAAAGGCTTGTAAATGACTCCATGTGATGATGTTTTAAACCACGTTCCAACACTTGACAACATGCTCTAAGACGTATGGGATTTCCCACCAATGGCTGGTTGTGTCAAAAACACATATCTCGACTGCACTTTACCAATGAACGTTCCTCCTAAAAATCAACAGTAAAACAACCTTTAAAAACCTAATCATAAAAAAATAAAAAAATAAAAGTAAAAAAACACTCATTAGTGAGAAAGCAAACCAAACCACATGTGATTTAGAATATTCTTGATATGCTAGTCATTTAAACTTTCTACAACTAAAGCTAATCATATCCCTGCTTAGGTTTGTACCAGAATGTAAATTACAAACCCTGTCTTTTATTACATAAAGAATAATATTCAGTGTAAAGAAATAATTATTGCAAAGTCTGGTTTTTCAGATACACTACAGATTTTACAAAGGCTTATAGAAACGAAAAACAAAAAAGTTTGGACTTGATTCCAGAGAAGAATTAAGTGCAGTTTCTTCAATGAGTTATCCCTATTTGCTGAGAAGCTCCTCCTTTAGTAATTTTTCAGACTCATTTTAGACCTTCATTTTTAGACCTTCTTATTATCAAATCAACTTTTCCCCCATGACCCGAAAAGGGACGTAGAAGGTTAAGAAAATTGATGGATGGATGAATGGATGGATGGATGGATGGATGGATGGATGGATGGATGGATGGATGGATGGATGGATGGATGGATGGATGGATGGATGGATGGATGGATGGAGGAGTTTGCCCCTTTTGGCTCATCTATTGACCAATCAGTAGTTAACTCTATAAGGACGTGGTACTGTTCACTTCTGGAGAACTAAACGGGAACCCGGTTTGGATGTTTATCCCAAATAAATTGTTTCAGATGCAATTACATAGAACATGCACAAAATTTAGGATATGAATTTAATTATCTTACTACCTAAATCCATATCTATCTGAAAAAATGGCTATTAGTGTATCTTTTTCTTTTTTCATCATCTTTTTTAACGCTGCTTTTTTTTAAAGTCAGAAATTAAAATGTTTTCCCTTGATTTAACAAGACCAATTTTCTTATTTCCTTCTAGGCTTTTAAAGTTAATTGGAATTTTCTTTGTACAATTTGGGAAGCAGCAACAGTGGACAAAAAAATCAAAAGCAGCAAATGGAAAAAAAGAATAGTGGCCAAATTTGACCCTGTGGATTTTTCAGCTAAAGAAGTAGCTAAGCAACTTTGGAATTGGTACAAGAAAAAAGATAAGATGCAGTATTTATAATGAGAATGGACTCTGCCAGCAAGTTACAGCTTGTGCCATTTAAAATAGAGGCCCCAAAGATCATGGGTTTCTGAAATGTTATGGGCAGATATTAGACAAAATGATCTAATCTGGCTCCAGTTGTTGATAATCATTCATACAAACGTCAATTTTAAAGATCAGATCTCTTACTATCTAGTTGAAGTTGTTTAGTTACATGTGTCATGGTTTGAGTTTGTTTTGTCTTGGTTTTTGCTTTTGTTTTTGTTCTGTCTTGTTTGGTTCTGTTTCCTGTTTTATTTTGAAAGGGTTCCTGTCTTGTCGTGTCTTACATTGAGTTTTTGTTATCCTGCTCTGCAGCGCCTTTTGTTTTGTTAATAAACCCACTAGTCTTGAGCCCTTTGGCCTCCTGTCTCTGCGTCTGGGTCCTACCGGTGTGGGTACCGGATGTTCTCGGGTTGCCATATGTTCTCGGGTCCTTCGGGGTCCTTCCAATGAGTTATATCACTAGAGGAGACATCGCGAGGAGAGCACCGCCATCTTGGTGAGGTCAAGTTTTTAAGACCAAACCACTTTTTATAACATTTAATAAAGAGCTCTGTTTTTACTTTCAATCACTTCATAATATGAAAAAGAAGAATGGCTTGAAATTGCTTAGTTTTGTTCAGAAATACAAACTTCACGAGTACCCCTAACTTAACTAGTATTAGACTATTTAGATTTTTTCTATGTTCCTTTATTTTATTTTACTTATGTTTTTATTTATTTGTGTGTTATGTTCATTGTTTCTTTTTTCCCCTCTATTCTTTATTTTCTATGTTAATATGTTATGTTTGGCAATGGTGACTGATCTTCTAGGCAATATTGATTACATTGTTATTGTTCGTTGTTAACGTTAATGTCATTGTTAATGTATGATACCGCAATTGTCAATAAAGTTTTTTTAAAAACTTAGCGACGTTAACTCATTGGTCGTGGCAACTTACAGCCAATCAAATAGTGTGACGTCATCATTGGTCGAAGGACCCCGAAGGACCCCGAGAACATACGGCAACCCGAGAACATCCGGTACCCACACCGGCTCTTGAGCCTCCCCGCACACATGACATGTATCTTAAGATAACCGTTGAAAGAAAATGATGAGAAAGTAAAATTTCACCTTGTCTTCATGAGCCTGAGGAACATGTTACTCTTTCTTCCAACTTGCTTTAGATTTCACAGTTTATTTGACCATATCCAGAAGTTTATTGAGAATAGTTTTTGTTTTACACTTCGCTCGCAAAATGCAGGACTGCTTGTGGTTCCTAGAATTAGTAAAAGTACGGTTGGAGGTAGAGCGTTTAGCCACCACGCCCCTGTCTTATGGAATAAGCTCCCAGCTCATGTAAGAGAGGCCGACTCAGTTTCTACATTCAAAGTTAGACTGAAAACATTCCTCTTTGGACAGGCTTATTGTCAGACTAGTTAGTATTCAGAGATTATTTAACTTAATGTTAATTTGTTTAAATTAAACTTAATAACTATTTCTTTTAAAAGGCTGCTAGAAGTTAAAGCTGGGGTAACTATGGTGCACTGGGGTTCTGTCCTCTTTTCTTTTCTACTTCTACCCTTCCTCTCCTCTATTCTTGATCAGAATTTATCATTTAGTTCTCCATGCCTCTGTTTGGTACAGTGCAATTCATGTATTGTCCCTCTTTTCCTCTCCCCTCCTGGGGAGTGGGAGTGCTTCCAGACTCCAGTTGGCTCATCCGTGCTCCAGTTCCTGACCGTCTACCTCGCCTTTGCTCCCGCTCCTACACCTGGCTGTGGTTCCTGTCTCCAGCTCGACTCGCGCCTTTGACTATCCCCACAACCACGACTGGATGAAGCTCGTCTGCTGGACTTTTATATATGTAGTTGTAGATTTAGATAAGTTAATTCTTCTCTAAGAGTTCTGGTAAATCGCCTGTCCGTCCTGGGGGAGGATCCCTCCTTCATGTGGGCACCCCTGAGGTTTCTTCGTTTTTTCCGGAATCCGTTTTTTTTGGGAGTTTTTCCTTACCGCGAAGGGGGGACTAAGGGCAGGGATGCCAGTATAGCTTAGTCAGTTTGTTAGTTCATTTTACTATATTCCTATTGAACTCTTTGTATTTGTGATCCTTTTGAGTTCATGTTTTACTTCAAAGCCCATTGAGACGACTGTTGTTGTGATTTTGGGCTATACAAATAAAATTAAATTGAATTTTAGAGGCACTTTACTGTTCATGCTCTACTTTCTCCAGGGAAAATGTTGCATCTTGTGAGACTGAATGATTTCTAGGCTAGATGACAAAATAGCAAGTGTTTCAAGAATTTCCAGAAAGCACTGATGACAAAGTTTCAAGAAAACCAGGATCAGCAAAACAACGCTCTCAAAGAATCAAGAACCCATCTGGGAGCCAAATTTTGGTACAATTCTAACCTCTGTTGGTCCTAAATCTATTAGAGGGTGTAGCTAAGAGGATGTAAATGTGCAAGAGAAATGATTTTTCAACAACAGATCCACAAGAAAATCATGATTAATGATCCTGATGAGTCTGGACTAATCTAAACTGACTAAGAAAACACAACTGACAACAGGCCAAAAAAATTAAAAAATTAAAATAAATAGAACATCAGAATGTTGCAAAGTACAAAAAACACCAAAATTCAAATGAAAAAAACAAGAACATTTACCAAGAAAACAAGGCCTTAATTGTTATTCATGACAAAAATGTAGAAAGAGAAAGCAATGATTCAGACAAGAAACTGAAAATGAGAGAAAAAAGATAATTTGCACAGCTTCAATTTTGGTAAAAATTGTGTTTTATGATCTTGGTGGTTCATCTGTTCAAGGGTCATATGGTTTCAACCACCCTTAGAGGAACACATAAGTCTTCAGTTTAAGTGTGATCATGAGAAGCGCAGCTGCAGCAGATTTGATAGAGATGGATGTGGGAGTTACTTGACTTCTTGAGTGATGGATGAGAAACTCAGATCAAGGCATCAATAAACTGCTGATATGTTTCTTGGCTCTTTTTGAGGACTTGCTTGTGAATCCTGTTCAGGGTCCTGTGGATTACAGGGTTATGTGAGGGTTTGGGAATTCATGGGAGACTGTATTCAGCTTCCAGTAAACTTGGAGTGTCGGCATACCTGACTTTCTCCTTGTCTTTATGAGTTTACTGGTAAAAGTACCAGTTTTTAAGTGTTTCAAGTATTAGGCAGACTCTGCTTTTTCCAGATGTTATGTTCATGAAAATGATCTGATCCTGCGGTTACATTCTCTCTGCAAATAGACATTTCCCCCTCTATTTCCTGTTGCTCAAAATTTCAAAGGTCAATAATTTGCATTATACAAATTCAGGCGAATGATCCCCGGACAAGACTTGCAAAATGGTCAGCTAACTTTGAAAGTCTGTTTTTCAGAAAGGTTCAATTGCATTTAACCTGTCTAAACTTCATTTTGGTGTGAACTAAACATGGACTAAGCATAAAACATAAAGTTAGAGATAATTAAGTAAAATTAGTTTAATAACTGCTGGGAAAATAAAACCCCAGAGGAATCTAAATATGTTTAGCGGTGTGGCTGATGCCTTAGTCATAACTGTCCTTACAGGTGGATATTATACGTCTGACTGTGGGTGAAAAGTGCCTCCACCTTACAACCCTTTGCATGCACAGCCTGGCATTTAAAAATAAAGAAATTTGGCATTCAGAGTGTTGTTTTTTGTGGACATCCTACAGAGAACTTGCATGCAGCATTTGCATAAAGTCAGTAAAGAGCCAGGACACCCACCTAGAGTGCGGCGTGAGGGCACTATAGCATCACCCATGCTTCATAAGTACGTACAACTTACCACATAAGTGACAACGGTCATTCCATTTTTCTTGGCGTTCCTTGTATGAGCCACAAGGGAACTGCAAGACATACCTTGTTACGGTCAGGTAGAGGAGAAAACCCAGACGCAGGCAGGAACAACTCAAACCAGATGGAATTCCAAAAGAAGGGCTTTAATGCCAGAGGGAAACACAAGCTTGAAGGCTCAAGAACAGAATACGCTCCGACACTGAGCACAGAAACAAACACACCTTAAATAGGCAGACAGAAAATCAACAGATATGCAGGACAGCTGAGCAGGAGTCAGGCCTACACATAACATAACCCCCCCCGCTAAGACCGGCTACCAGACGGACGAGGGCGAGGCTGATCAGGGTAGTCACGATGGAAGCGAGAGATGAGGGACGGATCAACGATGTAACGGCCAGGGATCCACTGACGATCCGCCGGTCCATACCCCTCCCAATCGACCAAGTACTGCAGACCCCGACCCACCCGTCTGGAAGCGAGGAGGGACTTGACTGTATAAACTGGATCACCATCCACGATACGAGGACCAGGAGGAGAAGCTGGAGCAGGCTGTAGGGGAGAGTCCCTGGCAGGCTTAATCTTGCTAACGTGGAACACCGGGTGGATCCTCAGGGAGCGAGGCAGTTCCAGCTCCACAGCCACAGGATTGATGACCTTGGAGATGGTGTAGGGACCGATGTAGCGGGGTTGTAGCTTTCTGGACCCTCCCTTCAAAGGAACATTGGCTGAGGAGAGCCACACTCTGTCCCCCACCTTGTACTCCGGAGCTGCGGACCTCCGACGATTGGCTACAGCCGTGAACCGCTCCTGGTTCTGCAGAAGCTTCAGTCTGTACCTGCTCCAGGTGCGACGACAGCGTCTCAAAAAGGCAGCGGGACCAGAAGAGGCAGCCAATTGTTCCTGGTGGGGAAACAAAGGGGGTTGATACCCATAGGCAGCTTGGAATGGGGAGTATCCGGAAGTGTTTATTAGGGAGTTGTGGGAATACTCAGCCCATGGGAGCTGAGACGACCAGGTTCTGGGGTTCTTGCTGCACAAGGCTCGAAGTGTTGTCTCCAAATCCTGGTTGTACCGCTCTACCTGGCCGTTAGTCTGAGGATGGAAACCAGAACTCAGACTGACCTTGATCCCGAGGAGGCAGCAAAACTCCCTCCAGAAGGGTTTGGAGAAACGGTCAATGAGGGTGAGTATGACTGTTTTACCTCTGGAGTTGGGTAGACCGGTGACAAAGTCCATGGCTACGTGGGACCAAGGTCTAGACGGCACAGGTAGAGGGTGGAGTAAACCAGCAGGCGGGGTCCTTGGGATCTTGACACTGGCACAAACAGGACAAGCCGCCACAAAAGCCCTTATGTCGGAGGACATAGAGGGCCACCAAAAACGCTGGGCCACAAGAAAGCCGGTCCTGGTCACTCCGGGATGACAAGCCAGTCTGGAGGAGTGCCCCCACTTTAGGACCAAGGTGCGCAGGGAAGGAGGAACAAACAGGCATCCGTCTGGACAGCCAGCTGGTACAGTGGTGGGGTCAGAAACAGCCGCCTTAACCCTCCGCTCCAGAGACCAGCGTGTGGCTCCCAACACCAGGTGGGAAGGGATGATGGTGGTGGTAACAGCAGGAGACCCAGACTCCTCCTCCTGCTGGAACTGGCGTGAGAGAGCGTCCGGCTTGAGGTTCCTGCTGCCAGGACGGTAGGACAGACAGAAATTGAACCTGTCAAAGAAGAGGGCCCACCTCGCTTGACGAGGGTTAAGACGCTTGGCAGTCCTGACATACTCCAAGTTCTTATGATCAGTCCAGACCAAGAACGGCTGTGCAGCCCCCTCCAACCAATGACGCCACTCCTCCAAAGCCAGTTTTACTGCCAGGAGTTCTCTGTTCCCTATGTCGTAGTTTCTCTCCGCAGGAGTGAGCTTGCGGGAGAAATACGCGCAGGGATGAACCTTATTATCGGACGCTCTCTGTGATAACACAGCCCCCACCCCAGACTCAGATGCATCCACCTCTACGATGAATTGCTTAGAGGGATCAGGCTGAGACAGAATAGGGGCTGTAGAGAAACGTCGCTTCAGCTCGGTGAACGTCTTGTCGGCCCCCTCATCCCAGACAAAACGTACCTTAGCCGATGTGAGCTTATGGAGGGGTGCAGCAACGCCACTGAAGCCTCGGATGAAGCGTCTATAAAAGTTGGCGAACCCGAGAAAGCGCTGGAGCTGTTTCCGTCCAGAAGGAACAGGCCATTCCAGAACGGCTTTGACCTTGGCGCTGTCCATCTGGACGCCTCCGGGAGAAACCACATGACCAAGGAAACGAGTCTGCTTGGTGTGGAACTCGCACTTCTCGGCTTTACAGTAAAGCTGGTTCTCTAGTAGGCGCTGGAGGACGGTTCTGACGTGCTGCACATGGGTGTCGAGATCTGGAGAGAAGATCAGGATGTCATCGAGATAAACAAAGACAAACTTGTTTATCATGTCTTTCAGGACATCATTAATCAAACACTGGAAGACCGCTGGAGCATTAGTGAGGCCGAAGGGCATAACCAGGTACTCGAAATGTCCGCTCGGAGTGTTGAAGGCAGTCTTCCACTCATCCCCCTCTCGTATGCGGACCAGATGATATGCACTCCTGAGATCCAATCTAGAAAAAACTGAAGCCCCGCTCAAAAGGTCAAACGCTGTCAGTAACAGAGGAAGGGGATAAGTATTTCGCACCGTAATATTGTTCAAACCCCTGTAATCGATGCAGGGTCGCAGTCCTCCATCACGCTTTCCCACAAAGAAGAACCCAGCCCCGGCGGGAGAGGAGGAAGGTCGAATGATCCCGGCCTGTAGACTCTCCTGCAGGTAATTGTCCATAGCCTCCCGCTCAGGTGGAGACAGGGGGTAAATATGGCCTTTAGGCGGTTGGGTCCCGGGCAAAAGGTCAATGGCACAATCATAAGGGCGGTGGGGGGGAAGGGATTTAGCTCTAAACTTACAGAAAACAGTGCATAGATCATGGTAAACCGGGGGAACATTGTTGAGATCCGGCGGGTCAGGACACCGCTGTGCTGTAACAGGACTACGAAATGCAGCAGAAGAAAGACAGTTGAGTAAACAAAAGGGACTCCATGACAAAACCCGTCCGGTAGACCAGTCAATATGAGGGGTATGTCTGCATAACCACGGAAAACCCAAAATCACTTGAGGCTTCAGAGACTCCACAACATAGAAACTCATCCGTTCAGTGTGGTTTCCGGACACAGACACAGAAATGTTAACAGTACGACATGACACCTTATGGATAACAGACCCATTTATGGCATGAATGACTAACACAGGTGATAAAGACTCAACAGGGATTTTAAGTTTGTTCACCACCTCCTGAGAGATTAAGTCACCATCGGAGCCAGAGTCAATTAGAGTCTCAAACTCCTCCTGAGCTCCTGCATGGGTCACCAAGACCTTGGTAGAGGGCCGTGAGGGAGAAGAAAAAGAAGAATTGCGGCTCACCAGTTCCCTCACTGCTGATGAACCCTGGAGTTTACCGGGCAGTCGCGCACAGAGTGTCCAGACTGTCCACAGTATAAGCAAAGGCCTCCTCTCAAGCGGCGCCTTCGTTCTGCAGGAGTGAGACGGCCGGCTCCCAGCTGCATGGGCTCCGCAGGAGGAAGAAAACCCCGTCGTGGAGTGTCGGACTGGAGTGGTGGATCCTCCTCATGCAGCGGTGGGCGAAAACCTGTGTTGCCGTGACGCTCACGGCCCCGCTCCCGCATCCGGCGGTCAATACGCACCGAGAGGTCGATCAGTTCCTCCAGATCCTCTGGAATCTCCCTAGCCGCTAGCTCGTCCTTGAGTCCGTCGGAGAGACCCCGGAGAAAAACATCCACCAATGCTTCATCCGGCCAGCGAGTGCTGGCAGCCAGGGTCCGGAACTCCACTGCATAGTCCGAGACGCTGCGAGCCCCTTGCTGGAGGCGGAGGAGTTCTGAGGCCGCAGCTCGATGAGGAGTAGAGGGATCGAAGACGGTGAGGAGTTGAGTGGAAAAAACACGGAAAGAGCGGCACATCTCAGCTCCGCGCTCCCACTCCGCTAACCCCCACCGTTTGGCTCGGCCCGTCAGGTAACTTAGAGCAAAAGCCACCTTGCTCTGTTCAGACGGGAACTCGCTCGGGTTGAAATCGAAATGAAGGCGACAGGAGGTGATGAACGCCCGGCAGTCCTCAGGCGTGCCATCAAACGGCTCCGGATGACCCAGTCGGGTTTGGCGAGGTGGAGACGAGGGGACATGCTCCAGCTTGGAGAGACGCTCATGGAGCTGTTGCATGCCGGACATGTAACCACGCATCTCACGAGCCAGGACAGATAGCTCATCGCCGGTAGCAGAACTCCCCTCGGAGGAAGAACCTGGTAAGTCCCTTAAGTCAGACCTTCCTGCTGGGTTGGACATGGTCGGAGCGTAATGTTACGGTCAGGTAGAGGAGAAAACCCAGACGCAGGCAGGAACAACTCAAACCAGATGGAATTCCAAAAGAAGGGCTTTAATGCCAGAGGGAAACACAAGCTTGAAGGCTCAAGAACAGAATACGCTCCGACACTGAGCACAGAAACAAACACACCTTAAATAGGCAGACAGAAAATCAACAGATATGCAGGACAGCTGAGCAGGAGTCAGGCCTACACATAACATACCTGTGCTCCCCTTAAGAACTTCTCCTCTCTATAACCCTCCATAGGCCCAATCCAAAAACCCACTGTACCTGTATTGGTAAACCTCATTAAGGGGCATGTGACTAAGGCATTGATGATACACAATGTCTTGTTTCTAAATGTCATTGAACTTGAACAAAGCGTCTGTAAAAATGTGCTGTTTCAAAATAATAAAATGAAACCAATTTTTACAAAGCTGAAAGTTTGATATTCCTATCTAACTTTTAAGGCAATCCACAATGCAAGCTGTTGCTACGCAACAAAAAGGCAATGGTTCAAATCCTGACTGGGACCTTTCTGTGTGATGTTTGCATGTTCTCCTCACAGATGTGTGGATTTTCCCCAGGCACTCCAGCTTCCTCTCACAGTCCAAAAAAAAAAAAAAAACCCACTACACTTTAAAGGTAAATTGGTGTCTACCCCTAGGTGTGCATGTTTATGTGTGTGGCCCTACAACAGACTGGCAACCTGTTCAGGGTTAACCCTGCCTTCACCAAAAAGTAGCTGAATTGGCTCCAGCAACCCTATAACCCTGAAAAGTACACAGCTAGTTCTGAAGGTCTGAGATTAATAACATTTATATTTGAAATGTATAACTGGAACTAAAAAAAAGATTTTTTGGGGTTTCGTGCACAGTTAAAATTATATTTTAGCATTTCTAGGCTTTTTGGATGTCATTGGCACCACTGCTTATTTTTTCAGTCCAAAAACTTATTTTAAAGCAGTTGAATACTTTTTGTGGATAAAATGTGAGTTGAAATAGGGGTTAAAGTTATGTTTAAGCCGTAAAAATTCTTCAGAAAAATGCAGGGTCTCCATGTGTGTCTTGGGGGTGTCTTCTTACTCCTCTTCATCATTTTTGGGAAATGGGAGTGCAGTGTGATTATTGTCTTTCTTTAAAAAGAAAAAAGAAACCCGTGACCCTTCCAGACCTTTCCCTGACTTGTGCTTCACATCTTGACTGAGAAAATTAATTAAATGCAACATTAAACATGCTTTGACGTTGATTTCTCTACTGTTCAGCCAATTCTGAAGCTCTGACCTAATTGTCTTGGGTTTGTATATTATTCTGACTTAGGACAAATTCCTCTAATTTAGAAGAGATTTGGTAAAGGCTCATCTTCATCTTAGATAAAAGAGTTTGTGTTTCAGGGGCTTTGTAGTGGATTTACAACATTCCCTGAGAAAAAGGTTTTTGCATGTGGAAGCTTCTGTGTGAAACCACATTGTTAAATGTAAATAAAAGTGAAACGCATGACTAACATAAATTCAACAGTAATCTGACCAGTGATTTCTCTTGAAGAAAAGACACTCTCTATCTTTAAAAAATGTCCTTAGGTGACATTTATTGTAGCGCATAACAATTCGCAGACAATTTTAATTTGCATATGATTTGAAGTGAAACAAGATTTGAATTTTTCTTCATTTAAATCATGTTTTTCTCAAAGGAATTCATAGTTGTTTCCTTTTTTAAGTAAATGAATAAATATGGAGTTTTAACCTTTCAAATTAGGTGATTTTTGTATTTTAATATTTCATTTTAATCGTCCAGATGATAACCAAACATTCACTTAACAAAAAAAAAAAGAAAAAAACTGCAAATTACTGCAACTAAACACAATTATATTAACTGTAAACCAGTGCCTCCCCTTGGGATTTTGTTTAAATGTATCTATTTGCTGAGCTTTTAAATAACACACTGATGTGCACACATTTTTGTTTTCTATCTTATGATCATCTCATATGGTTATTCTGCTGTTGGAATGCTGTTTAGCATTTGGGCTAAGCGTTATAAAATGAGTCCGCGTGGGTCTGGATTTCTGGCAGCTTTTCATGATGGTTGAACTGAAAAAAACACGGTTTACCTCTGCTTCGGTAAATATAACAGCTCAAGCCCTAACGACAGGACTGTGACAATCATACTTCACCTCTGCATAGACACTTGGGGGTTGAAATATTTATTTGTTGCTTTCTGCTATATTAAGTTTTATTTTTGTTTGTTCGCTCTTGCGTATCCATAAAGGCAACCCAGTTTGAAAGAACATGTATGTCTGCAAGTTGTGTTTAAATTTCAAAGGTTTGGTTTATTTTCAGTACAATTGATGATTCTTGTTAATGATCTGCTAATTAAACCAATTTAAGTGGCAGCTGAGCAGCATTAAATCTGTCGATCATTAAACATTTTTATGTTTTTAAGCAGAAAAGATTGAAGTTTTCTTTTTATTTCTCTTAGTATATTTCAGAGGTCTGCAACATTTAAAGCTAAGAGAGCCATTTGGTTCTGTTTCCTATAGACCAAAACCCAACATGAGCTGTAGAGTTTCACTTCATCATTTGGAAAAATACATTTTTTTATGTTTAGTTTCCATTCCTGTCAAAAAAATACAGCTTTTGAATATTTTACGATAATTACACCAGTGCTATGTTTTTCTATATAGAACTGTTTTACCTACTTTTACTAATACCAGCACCACATAAAAGTTTTTTTCAAAATAAAATACATCCTGCGTCAAATAGGACCTCATGCTGCCAAGCTTTTCTTAAAACAAAAATCCAAGAAAGAGAAGTCAAACATGGCATTTAGTATCATTATGACTTTTGTGTGCCTGCATCGTTTTCCTCCTTTTACTATTCATATAAACTTGACAACTTGCTGGGAATCCAAGTTTTTAAAGCTTTTAGAACTTTGCCTCTGAACATCAACTAGACACTGTTGTGCATCAGAAGACATGAACGTATCCTTTAAGCTTATTGTCATAGTCAATTTAACCTTTTTACCACCATGTTACTCAGTTATGTGACATGTTAAAAAATAAGGGTAAAACTGAACAAATTAACCAAAATAACAAACCTATCATTTATTCAAATTGTTAGTATTTTCTTCAAAGCCAAAGGGCCACAATGGAGGCATAAAAGAGCCGTTGCAGACGCCTGGTATATTAGTCCAACATACTCAGACATGCTGAGTTGTAAATGAATACAAATATGAGAATAAAGCTGTTCTGTTGAGATCAAAAAAGGTTGTACTATGGGCTGTTTCTAACACTCTTGAAATGCTGTATGTCTTTGTCATCTTCATTCAACTTTAAAGAAGATATTTCTTCCTACATTTGAAAAACATTTGCCGATCGAGAAAAAAATTAGATATCCTGGTGAGGATGATCCCCAGGGCTGAGAACTTTTACTCATTCATTACTCTCTTCTCAATGGACACAATTTAATTTATCTTACCACAGAGTCAGAGTTAAAGCAGAACTCCTTCCTAATTTCCCATAAGCTGAAGAAGCTCAGAGAGGTCACATCTCCAGGGAGGAGTGTTAGTAAGAAAATCATGACTGCTTCAGACTGACTGCAGCACAATGTAAAACATGTGACTATTTGTGACTCAAATGCTTGTGCTGGTTGTCGTGTTTATACAGAGGAAGTTGAATTTTCTGTTAAAACAATGCCTAAATTGATTTAATGGCAGTTTGCTCAAGATATAAATGTTTTTCATTTCAAGAAAGGATTTGCTAAACAGAGTCTGTGATTCTCCTGATATATTGTTCCAGATAGGTTTAACCCTTGTTCTATCTTAGATGACCCCACCCTTACATTGACGTGTTCTCCCTACCATGACAAAGGTGGATAAAGGTGGAAGGATTTCATGTAATCCATGGACACCAGTGAAGATCACAAATCATTGAAGAAAAAAGGTTCAGCACACTGTCTAGTGGGTCTAGATGACCCAACTCCCAATGTTAAAGTGCCTAGGATAGTGCAAGGGATAATGTTGATCTGTTGATTTTCAAAGCCAGCCTTAACTACGTGTTTACAACATTGTTGCGCCCACTGGCTGCTCCGATCATAACTGTTCAAATAACATTTGAAGAGCTGTTCAAAAGTAGAGCATTAGTGGAAACTTTTTCTTCCTACCTGCAGTTGATTAATAATCTGTGTGCACGAATGATTGGGGACTTCGGAAATCTAAGCGGGGGTTCATTGAACACTTGGATTGATTGATTGATTGATTGATTGATTGATTGATTGATTGATTGATTGATTGATTGATGCAAATTCCTGTATTGATGATTAGAGTCCCACTCCAATCATCTTTTGATCTATTTTAAAAGTGTTTTTAGTGGTCCTTTAGGTATGATTATGCCATTTTCAACCAAAATTTAAATAACCTGTGTCGTTTTCTAAGGCATGGGCTATGTCAGAATTTCTTTACTAATCACTACAAAGTGCGTTGGCCATTTTATAGTGCTGACCGAATCCACAATTCCAACATCGAGTGCCCTAGAAATATCCCAGAAGTCTCTGCGAAAAACCAGCGTGCATAGATTGGCGAATATAGACCAAAATGCATTGTGTTTGAACAATTTTTGCAAAGAAAATATACTAATGCTCATGCTCATTTCAATGAGATTTTCACTTCATGAAATCAATGACATCATATTTGCCGTTAAAAAATAAAAAGTAGTGAGCATGGGGTCTGAATTTTTTTTTATAATCTAGGGCACTACATAGTGCTGCACTATATAGTTTTCTAGTAGTTAGGGAGTAGGGTGGGAATTCGGAAATGGCCATAGTTTCTGCAGAGCAGCAGTAGTTCATTAAAAAGTTTTCTCTGCATTTTGTGCAGGCCAGTTGGGGTGAAGTAAGCCTGCCCCTACTTCCCGTCATCCTTTTGTTAACACACGGTGCAACAACAATAGAAACCAATATTGGAGATTTGCAGCCATGCAGTTTTGAGCTCAGACGAGGAAAACAAAGACGTAGCTGGATCTAGTTGTCAAGACAAAAACTTTTTTGTTGTTAAAAAAGTTTTTGTATTTTGTAAATACAGTGGAGTCACTATGTTCCCTCTGGGATTCTCGAGTTGCTGAGTGAAACATTTAGCCCCTAAACAGGGCAGACAAATTGATTTGTAGATTTTAAAAAAAACATAGCGCTGTCACAAAAACATTGAACAATGCTCACTGGTGACAAAAAACATTTGAGGAAGATAGGAAAAATCAGCCAATTACTGTTTACCAGATGGAGAAGTGAGAAGTATTAGTCCACTTTTGATGAACAACGGAGAGTGGAACCAGGATGTTCAGGTGATTTGATGTTAGGGGTCTGTGTGATCACATGGTTTTTATTGGTAATTGTACCCTGCCAGTCTTTTTTTTGCACTTTGGAATCTCCTAATTTGCTATTTTAGGCTTTAACTTTCAGAGAAATCACGTTAAGATGCGTTTTAAGTTTGCTACACAAATAAATGTAAAAAGCAGCTCAAAGTCAATTTAGAAACCGTCAAAGCAGGTCTCCTTTTTCAGCAAAACGATAAAATACGGTATGCATCAGTGTTTTATTATCTAGTATTTTATCTGTTTTATTAAACACACCCAATTTATTTGCTGCACCTTGATGAAAGTGAGAGCAGAATTTGCAAATCCTTTGGAGATTGTGCAATAAAATTGGCACACGTGTGTTTTATGAGCAAGGAACCAACAATACAGGTATGTATAAATAACATTTAAAAAATAGCATAAAAGTCAACCAATTTCCCAACTTTTAACTGTTTCCTTGAAATCTTGATTACATATCAATAACTACATGAAATTAGGCTAAAAAGGCAAAGAAAGCTGCATTGATCTATTTAACTAACTATTCTGTTCTTTTTGCATATAGCTTTTGAATTTAATTGAACATATTTTATTATAATTTATGATGACTGTTTTATTTTTTTTACTAAATGTTACCAAGCAGTTTTTCTCCCACCTGTCCTGCAGGTGGCACTCTAGTCACTTTTAATTCTACTTGATTCTGCAAATGGTAACAGACAATAACAATCGCTTACTTTTGAGTAAATACAAGATAATATAAGGAAGTTAGATCTATATTTCATCTTGTAGAGATTGTAGCCCTTTGTCTGCTTTGTTTTCTGTCGTATTTTTGGTTTTCTGTCATGTTTGGTTGTGTTTCTGTTATCAGTCTCACCTCATTTCATTTGCTAATTATCCACAGCTGCCTTTACTTACAGGGCTGCACGGTGGCGCAGTGGTTAGCGCTCTTGCCTCCGGTTCAAGTCCCAGCTGGGGGACATGAAAAAAACTACATCAACGGGGGACCTTTCTGTGTGGAGTTTGCATGTTCTCCCCGTGTGTGTGACCGTTTTCCCTGGGATCCCCGGCTTCCTCCCACCGTCCAAAAACATGCTTCATAGGTTAATTAGCAACTCTAAATTGTCCCTAGGTGTGAGTGTGAGAGTGAATGGGTGTGTGCTTGTAGACATTCTACCCTGCGACAGACTGGCGACCTGTCCAGGGTGTCCCCTGCCTTCGCCCACAAGTGGCTGGGATAGGCTCCGGCAGCCCAGTGACCCCGAAAGGGAAAAACGGTTAAGACAATGAATGAATGCCTTTACTTAGGTTAATGGTCCTCAGTGTATCTGATAGGTTTCTGGTTTTTCAGGTTCATTGTTGTCCTGTCACAGTTTTTTAAATTTTGGATTTTTTTTAAAATATAAATATCTCCCTTATTTCATCGGTTGTTCATGTCTACGTTGGTTTTAAACCTTTGAGTTTCCATCCAAACCCTGCTCTTCTGCATTTAGGGGTGGTTCTTGACATGCTTCAGAAATAAACATGAGTCTGTTGGAGAAGGAAGGAAGGAAGAGGAGAAATAAGAAGTCTTTAGGAATCAGGTAAAGAAACAGCAGGCAACATTCACAATAGACAATAAAGAGAAAAGCATTTTTGAGGTAAAAAAAACTGACTGAATGTACAGATGAGGCGGGCTATTCAAAGTAAAAAAAAATAGAAAAAACCCACAAATGGCACACATCGTTACAGAGTCTTTATGGAACATTCTTGAAAATTAAGCTTGAAGAAAAGGACCGGAGAATAGAACGCTTCCAGTAAATGCTCCTGTGACCTCTTTCTCAGTGACAACATTAACATTCAGGACCTTTAAATGCAGTTTTCTTGAAAAACGCCTCAATTTCTGTAAATTTCTGTTCACTAGCCTCCCTGTAACAAGCAATTAATTACCAGGGTTCAAATGTTAGGAAAGTACTCTGAAAGTTTGTCCTACAGGGAAATGCCTGACCTCAAGTGGATCCTCTGAGAGGGAAAGCGCAGTGTATGGCCTCTGTTTTCATTTGAAAACTTTTTTCCTCGAGTGTTCCCATGCATGTGAGCCTCCCAGCGGATGTTAAAATATGACGAGTATATTTGCAGCCTGACCTTTGAGAGTTTTGTCACATGACACAAAGGCGGGCTTTGAAGTAGAGGCAGACTTCCTACAGGTAAAGCAGGTCTAGCAGTTTATTTCTGGATTTCACAAAAATGAAAATTATGTTCTCAGATTTTAAGTATTTGTTTCTATCAGGTTAACAAGGGTATAACATGCATTAACTTTTATCTCTTTATCTGGGTTGCCCTTGTCAGCCAAGTGGCAGCTACCTTGTTTTCACACGATCCCTGTGGCTTTCTCCTGCTCTGAATTCAACTCGGATGAAGATGGAGCAAACAGCTGGAAGTTCTTCCGCATCGGGCCAAAATTCTGTCAGAGGTGGGCCGCCTTCCAGCACAAAAGGTTTGAGGTTGCTGTTTAGTTCTCTCTAACAACGTTGAAAAAGTCAGCAAACCAATTAAAATGAAGTGAAATACAAATGGTGGCAAAAAACTAAAAATAATGGTGACTAAAAGTTGGATGTTTATATTAGATTTCATATTTACTGTAAGACTGGATGCTGCGCTGGATGTGTTTATTTGTTTCCCTATTTTTGGCTTCCTCTTCATTTTATTTATTTTTCTATGTCTGGAATTAGTTAAAAAACCAGGAACAGAGGTCAAAAGTTAGTGTCACAAATATGATCCCCCCTTTTACCTCTGAGGTTGGTTTCATGTTTAAGTCTAAATATTTATTCAGTAGAGATGAGCTCTTCTCAAAGAATCACTGTAATTTAGTGAAAATAAATGAGAGTGACTGGAAAGAACAGCCCTGTCCTTCCTTCAGGCACGGCGAGTTCAATAATCGAATGGGAAATTATCTCCAGGTAAGACTTTGTTTAGTTCTTTTCCCGTGTTCTTGCTTCTTGGATTGTTCGTCATTTAATGCTAATATTTTCCAAAGCGGTGTATTTGAAGTTCTTCTGAAATGTTTCCAGACTTGAAGTCTTTCTTTCTTGTCGCCTGAAGAAATGAATTTTTGTTTGGTGTGTAAATTGCAGCTTAAGTCTATTTGCAAATCAGTTTTCTGTGAACATTGTTAACAATTACACAACTGTAACAACTTTATGATGATGTGACATCTTTTTTAAAACGTATAAAAGCTCAAAGGTTGCTGATGAGCCAAAAACAGTTATGAATATATAATCTGGCTATATGTGTGTAGATTTTTGCTGTTTGCTGCCTGAGCCCAGCCTATCCTTTCATCAAAGCAACTTTCTTCTTTTTGACAGTACGATTTAACAGCATCGCCTCACTAAACTCCACAATATTTTTGAGAACAATTAAATATATAATATTTTCTTTATAAAATACTATTGATCAGTTTGTTCTCATTGCTTTTTCCTTTTTTGCATCAATCTAAAATGCCAACATAAGACACTAAAAAGGACCAAGAAGGACCAAGTCACTCCTTTTTGGTGCTTTTGTTTCTAAAAGAGTGTTGCATGAGCATAAAATAGGGGTGTTTGAACCTTTTTAAGTCTTAGCAAAAAAAAAAAAAGTAGTATTGTTTTTCCTTTTTCTTCTTCTTTTCTTTTTGCTCTGGTATCTGCAAAAAAAATTCAAAAACATGCAACAACCGACTATTGTAAACCAAATCTGCACTCGTGGGTGTCTTTATATAGGTTTATATTTAACTTGTTTTTATGTAATGCTGAGAAAACGCTGACCTGTCATTGTTTGGAACACAGTTTGACATCATGGTAACTAAAAGCCGGTAAACGGAGGAGCCCGTGTTTGGCTGATGAAGACTGGCTCTTTTGCTTTGATTAACAAAAAAACCAAAACAGAAAAAACATCAAACAAATCCACAAGTGTTTTTCCCGATCACTTGATTCCAGGAACAGAATTTAAACATTGGCATGGGATCACTTAAACAGTCTTCTTCAACTTGCTTTCTTGAGGAGAATTTATAAATTAAAAGACATAAACAGACTCTGCAAACAGATGAGCTAAAGCATTAAATGTATCAGTATTACAAATACACAAATGCTCTTCAAATGAACGGAAATGGATTGTAAGATGAAACGCAGATATGTATTTGTTTGCTTGTACACAAAGTTTTCCTCATCCTATCCATCAACAGGGTTCCCAGGAGAAATCGGTGACTTCATGTCCCGTTTCCACGGTGACGGGGTTCGCTACAGGGCCAAGCTGATTGGCTTGGACCCAGTACCTGACGCACGTGGAGAGAAAATGTGCTGGGATTCCATGATGAAGCTTAAGGTGATCTGTCCTCCACTGCCAAGATGAACCTGACTAGTTAAATGTGGGATGTCTCAGCCTTGCCGCTGCAGGATATTTGATTGTTTTGCACAATTGGGGATTCATCTTTTAAGAAGAGACATTTGGAAAGAAAAAATGCACTTGGTTTAAGAAAACAACAAGATTGTGGGGAAAATCCTGCTTTTGAAAATTGGCTTTTGTCTGTAGGCAAGCAATTGACTTCAGGACTTTTAACCATGTGGGACTGTATATTTCAGTGAGAGTTTATGTTTTTAGGATGCTCTTTATAATTGAGAACAAGACACTGAAGAGGCCAGGGTCCAAAAAGTAAACATTATAAATTAAACTTAAATTGACCAAATTATTTTTATTAGAAACAAAATTCCACATGGAGCTGCAGTGTTAGATACAAATACTGCAACACACTGTTTGAATGGGAAACTTATAAAGTAATTCATTTAGCTGAAACTCGTCATTCCACTAAAGATGCTGTCAGCTGATGAAAGATCAGTATGTCTTTCCTAATCATGATTGGTACGGCAAATCAATAGATTTTTTTTACAATTTGGGTATATTGTTGGACAATTTTTGTCTTTCACATCAGTATTTGTTCCAGACTTGCAGTGTGCTACTTCAAAGTGAATACTAGCCGTCTTTCTGAAGCCTCTGCTAGTTTGAAAAGCTGCAGTTTGACCTTAAACTACATGTTTTAAACCCAAGGTTAAATGTTTTATTGTAAATTGAGTCATTTTCTAAGGCCCTGAATGTTATTCTTTCAACCTCTACACATTTGTTCTATTTTCCTGTTAAATTCTGGGATAATTTATTCCTCCAATTTAGCTTATTTTAAATCTTTAAATTGTGTTCATCAGAAAGCCTTACAATTTTTTATTAGACATACTTGAGAATCTTTTTCAAATATTTTTGATAATAATTCACAGTTTCCCATTGTTTAAGGCAGATAAATTCTCCAAAATATTGACCCTCTATACCGTGTTGAACTACAAGCCTCACTGTTACCTGCTGCGCTCCATCTTTATTGGTATTCATCATGCAGACATTTTACATTTTTAATTCTGCACATGATGGTTTTTAAAGCTTTTTTTGCTTCATGTTTATGTTAACCTAAGACAAACTTGTGATTTTCTGTGTGTGTGTCTGGTTGCACATGTGTGTGAAAAGGGCTTGGAGGGTGTTGCACGAAAACAGGGTAAACACAAGCAGAAGATTTGGCTGAAAGTTTCCTCCACTGGCTTGAAAATTGTGGATGAAAGAACTGGGGTGAGTCAACTCACTGATAACTTCAATGATGATTGGAGTGGGTCTTTAAGTCAAATCTCTTTTTAGGAAAATGTACGGTAAGCATTGACCTTGATGTCTAAATTCCCCTGCAGCATTATAACTTTTTTTGAACTCGCATCGATCATTTGAGGATGAGATGAAACAAAAGCATTTAGTTTCTAACCTTGCTTTCCAGTATGTTCTTCATGACCAGGAGAAGAGCAGGATCAGCTCACTGACAAAAGATGGGTCCGACCCCAGAGCTCTGGCTTACATCTATCAACATGAAGATTCTTATGTCCTGTTTTACATCAAGACAGCCTGCCTGGTATGAATGCACACACAATTTAAAACAAGACATAACTAAAGGTACGACAAGCAACAATGTAGTCTGCAGGTACTGCGGTTTTATGAAGTAAAATTAAAGAATTAAATTAAAGACGTTTTTTTTTCCATTGAGCAATAAACCAACTAATAACTGTGCATAAACAGTGCAATGCCTTTATCTGCAAAAACAAAAATGTTTTTCAAGGACGTAGCATGTATTTAGCAAGTGTAAAAGCTCAATTTCAACTTGCAGAAAGGAAAAGCGAGTTTCAAGCTTTGGCTCTGTAGAAGTGTTTAAAAGCTTTAAAAAAAAAACAAAGATGAAAGATGCTGCCATCTTCTTGAAGGAGTTACTATTCCCAATCATAGACATTTGCAGTTATTCTAATGGTTCACACTGAAGTTGCATTGGATTTTTTACACTAGGATTGTCAAATCAAGTCAAGTAGAATTTAATTTGTTTCTTGAAAGGAAGTATGAAGAAACAAACTTGTATAATTCCCACCCATGTTGTATTTCATTTGGCCCAATAAATAATAAACTGTCTTTCCAAATGTTACTTTGAAAGAACAAATAATAAATAAGATAAATACATTTGAAATCCTTAGTACAGATAATTGACTTTGGTGTAAGACAAGAGTCTAAAAATGGGAGGTGGTTAAAATGATTATGTATTTTTTGACACATTTTTTGTAAGTTTGTTTGCTGAGTTTTCCTCTCTGGATTCCAGGCAGATCCAGTTATTAATGACATTAAAGAAGTTTGCCAGAACGTGGAGCCAAAGCCTTCAGAGCAACCCACAAAAGCACCGGTCAGAAGAATACATTTGCCAATATGAGCAAGTTTTTCGATTGCTCTCATGGCTTTATGATCTTTTTTTTTTTTTTTCAGGTTTCCCCTGTGATTGAACAGAACATTTTGGTTTCTCCAGTTCAGGTACTTTCTTTTAATTCTTCAAATGTCATGATTTTGAAATCATAATTTGTTTGATTACAGGAAGCATTAACTGGGAATGTGCAGAAAGAGCCTGAGCTTCCATCATCACAGCCAAAGCAGCAGGTAGTAATTGCAGCACTCATCCTGTGGTGGCACAGGGATAAAAAGAATAATCAGTTGTTTTAACTGAGCATTACAGGTGGTCATTACTCTAAAACTCTCCTAAATTCAGCAGAACTAAAGACCTGTGTAAAACTGTGATTTGAAAACAGAGGTGAGGTTTTGTCAAAAAGCAAGATGTTAAAATACCACTTGTATTGTACTATAAGGTACATTTCAGTTTGAAAAACGTGTGTGAATTTGTGGATAAATGTTGCAAATATAAGAGCTTTGTTGTGTTGAAAAGCAGCAGGCATTGAAAACACAACTATTTATGCGTGTCTTTGTACTTTTTTTGTATCCATACAGTCCTCTTGCAGTAATGAACTGATGGAAGTGTTTTCCAGTCCACTTCCAGATCCTCTGTCACCCCAAGAAAAGGCCTGCATAGGTGAATTGGGTGAGTGAAGGAACAACCGTTGTATGTGCTATGATAGAATCAATGTTCTGACTTCAGGTCTGTGTTTTTTTTCTTTTCTTTGATAGATCCGGCTGCACAATACACAGGTAAGACTATATTATTTTGCATATTAGAAACTAGTTCATATTTTCCTTTCCCAGCTGAGACAAGAGGTATAAAATAAAATTATAATTATCAAACACATCACAAATCCTCTATGCTTGAAATGAGGAAAAGGTTTGTGTGAATTGTAGCACCTCTGTATTGTGTTAACACCGTTCAGACTGTGGTAATGAAACTCATTTTAGATGTGGTGACATGCAGGGGCCTCCATCCTCCAGATGTGTCACAGAAATACAAATGTACACTCACTGGCCACTTTATTAGACCCACCTGTCCAACTGTTTGTTAACTCCAATTTCCAATCAGCCAATCACATGGCAGCAATTCAATGCATGCAGGCATGTAGACATGGCCAAGATGATGTGCTGCAGTTCAAACCAAGTATCAGAATGAGGAAGAAAGTTTATATAAGTGACTTTGGTTGCTGGTGCCAGACAGGCTGGTCTGAGTGTTTCAAAAACTGCTGATCTACTGGGATTTTCACGCACAACCATCTCTAGAGTTTACAGAGAATGGTTCAAAAAAGAGAAATATTCAGTGAGCGGCAGTTCTGTGGGCGGAAATGCCTTGTTAATGCCAGAGGTCAGAGGAGAATGACCAGACTGGTCCCAGCTGATAGAAAGACAACAGTAACTCAAAATAACTACTGGTTACAACTGAGGTCTGCAGAAGAGCATCTCTGAACGCACAGCACGTCCAACCTTGAGGCAGAAGACCACACCGGGTGCCACTCCTGTCAGCAAAGAACAGGAAACTGAGGCTACAACTCACACAGGCTCACCAAAACTGGAGAATAGAAAATTGAAATAATGCTGTCTGGTCTGAGTCTCCATTTCTGCTGCTATATTCACATGGTAGTCAGAATTTGGCAACAACATAAAAGCACAGATCCATCCTGCCTTGTATCAATGGTTCAGGCTGGTGGTAGTGGGGTAACGGTGTGGGGAGATATTTAGCACACTTTGCGGCCCTTAGTACCAATTGAGCATGGTTGCAACGCCACAGCCTTCCTAAGTGTTGTTGCTGACCATGTCCATCCCTTTATGACCACAGTGAACCATGTTCTGATGGCTACTTCAAGCTGGATTCATTTCAAACTGTTTTCTTGAACATGACAAGTTTAATGTCCTCAAATGGTCTCTACAGTCACTAGATCTTGACCCATTAGAACACCTTTGGGATGTGGTGAAACGGGAGACTGGGATCATGGATGTGCAGCCGACAAATCTGCAGCAACTGTGTGATGCTATCATGTGAACATGGACCACACTCTGTGAAGAATGTTTCCAGGACCTTGTTGAATCTATGCCACTGAGCATTAAGGCAGTTCTAACGTGACAATGGAGCTCATAAAAGGCAGCCCAAGTAGCACAGAAAGTTTGAAAGACAGCCACCAGCAGAGCCACTGCACAGCCTCTCATCTAGAGACAGAGCAAATGAGAGAAACCACAAATACCCATGCAGTCAGGAAACACAAGTGACACGCTGACAACAACGTGACTCCAATCAGAGATCAAACATCACATCGGCCAAATCTTTGCAGCTCCTGACATGTCTTCTCACATTGATTTGAATGTATTGATACGTGAATAACAGCATTTTTGTATGATTTCAAAAACAAGTTAATTTCATTCATCTTCTCAGGGCCTCCGGCGGAAACCTTCTCCAAAGATCAGATCCTCTCCATGTTCCCCTCACAGCAAGGTGGAGGGCCTCTATACTCTACCACCATGATGCCTTGGGCTCAGCCGGGGTTTCTGGGAAACCAGAGTGCAGGTGGCTGGAACGGCGCACCTGTCAGCTCTCCTGCTTGGCCACCATCAAGTGTCTCACCACTCCCTGCAGGAATCCAGCCTCAGCCTCACTTTGGCTACAGCCCCCACCCTGGATTTACAGAAAGAAGTGTAGCAGGTGATCCTGTAGTTTCTGTTGGGCACCCCACCCCTTTTGGCTCTCTCTGCCCCACCCCTGGAACAAATGCAGCTCGGGACTCAAACTCCCTGGATATTACCTCTCTGTTGTAAAGGCCTGCTCAGACACGGGGACATTTAGCGTAAAAGTCTGAATTCCTTTTCTTGCAAACAGAATTCATCATAAACTACATTTATTGTATTAATTAAATACATACTGTGCATGAAAAATGCTGGATCGCAAACAAAAACATGAAAGAAAAAAGATTTCAACTATAATTTAATTTCAAGTTAATTACTAAACAGTTTTTCTTTAAAATACTGGACAGGTGTAATCTGGATTCACATGAAATGCTTACTTCAGAATTCGTCTTTTCTTCTTTGATTTCAACTTTATTTTAGGATCAGAGTCCAACATTTAATGAAGTTTTTCAGGACACATTCCTGCAAGAATTAATCTTTTTTTTCCACTTAAGAAAACAGCAATACTCTGCTATTTATGTTTGCTCTCTGATTGCAAAATCATAAAAACATAACAAACATAAAAAGATGGCATTAAAAATCTGCATCAATGAAAATCCTGCATCCACTTCCAGACTGGCTTAAAACTGTACTGCTGGATAGCTCCAATGTTGCCCACCATTTTTGTTTCACCAGTTATGTTAGGTTGGGGTTGTGAGGGGCTGTAAGCTAGCGGGAGAGAGTGTAAACAAAGGGGTGATGGGAAGTGAAGGCAGGCTTATACCGCACTAACAGTCCCGCCAACAACTCCGAGGCAAATTTCTAGCGAACAACTGCAGCTTTGCAGAGACAATGTCCTAGAAAATGACACAGCTCTTTTGGTTTTGGCTAAAAACAGCGTAATCATAATGTGGGACTTTAAACAGATGTTTCAATATATACTAAAACATTGTAGTAAAACTGTGAGATAATTATAGTTTAAGTTTTTTTTTTACCAACTGTAACAAACCCTCACATCTTCTACATCTAATGTGGAGGTTCATTTACGATGGGAATTTTTATTTTATGGATGGTTTCTCACACGGTTTCTTGTTTATTTGAATAAAAACTCCAAATTAATTCTTGTTCTGCTCTGTGCTTTTGTCCAGAAGTTGTCAGTATTTTCCACACTCATACAGGTGTTGTCTCGACAAGATTTGCATTTTATCACAGGCAGTGTGGCAACAAAAAAGACCTTTCAGGAAGATGACAGTGGCAGGCTCGTGCTTCTTGTGACAGCCCCCCTCTTACCAAATGTGAATTTCAGAGCATTTCCTCCTTTCACTAGGGTTCCTGACATAGGTCATGGGGCTGTGTTAACAGCAGCATTCAGCCTGGATACTTAGGATTTTCCTGATATGGAGCAACTTTTCTACCAATAAACCATCACTAAAGGCAAACATGGTGAGGGAATTCAAACTGCTTTCTTTTTGTTCTGGCTGCCTGCTCAGTTGCTCTTTTTACCACACACTTCACGCTTTTTTTCGGGTTAGTCTGACTCTCTGACCACTTCCTCTTGACCTTCCTAAGTTTTCAAGAATACTTTTGAACAAATTGTTTTGATTTGCTTTGGGTCCAACTTCAGTTTTCATGTGGGAAATTTGAATACAAATTATGAAGGAAAAAAATAGAATTCCTTTATAGTTTATAAAAGGGGAAGTATGAGCTGACTGACAACATTTCAACAGCTGATAAGTTTTATTACACAGACTTTTCAAGTTAAACATTCACAGCATTTTCAGTTGGATGGCTTTTACTCTTCTATTTTTGTATTTAATCAGAGTTATCTTTATCTGATTGTTCGTCTGAAAAGTATACTGCGAGTTGACAATTGGTTGTTTCAATAAAATTCGATTAAATAAAAATTACTAAACATTCGTTTATTAATTTTAGTGTTGCAAAAAAGTGCCAAATGCTTATTTGTCTTTTCCAATGAATGGTGACTTGTACAAAGATCCTTAAAGCCGTAAAAGCAGTTTATAGTATTGAATGAACAACACAAATTTGTCATCAGGGGCTCTCAAAGAATAAAAATATAGAATTCTGACAATAAGATGTTATTCTTGTTAAAGGTTTTGCATTTCTAGTTGTGTTGGTGTGGACTGGGCCATCAGTTTTAATCAAAACTATTACTGAGAAAAGATCAGTTAATTTCTATGAAATGCAAAATTGTGTTTTTTTTCTACCTTCATTTCATCTTTCAGCATTAAACAGCCTGCATTTTCTGTTAGGTTTGGGTGCACCTGCACTGTGGCTTTGCCTAAGTTAATGTATCAAGGAAACCAGACTGACACACACATGCACACAAACACACGCACACTGCTTTTTTCTGAATTTGTCGGAATTGGAACTTGTGTGATGGTGTGTACTTATTTTGTGGTGTGAAGAATGTTTTTTTTAAATGCTACTTTTGCTCTGCTGTATAACAAGAAAAAAAAGAGTTGTAAAAGAAAACAGAGCTTAAAATATGTTAGTACAGAGGGTGCTTCCATGGCAACCAGTGCAGGATGCTACCTGAGGTGAAAGTGTGGTTGCTAACATTTCCTGCTCTTGGTCCTGTTTTACTTTGTAATCTGACAATACATGCGGAGTTCCTCAGATGGTGCCTTTTACATTTTAACTGTATAAATAGACAGTCATGAGGCTATTTATGAAGAAGTATGGAAATTAGGGTAAATAAGGCCCCTAAAGGATTTGACTAAAACACTATTGCAACATCCAATTGTTGCATCAACGTAGTTTTGCAACAAATTGGTTGTTGGAGTCAGGAGTTGATTTAAAATCAGTGAGGTAATGTCCTAAAATTAGGAGAATTCAGAGTAAAAACCAAAATAACCCTGACAAGAAATTCCCTTTACACATCCTCCATCATGAAGTCCTACATGTTACAAACGGCATGGCTATTAGTCTATAACACTCTCCCCCACAAAAAAAAAAAGGCAGCAGGAACTTTTTTAGAACTGTGAACAATATAAACTGTCAGGATTTCAGAAAAACGATTTTAATTCAACGTTCACATAACCTTCTTGCCATAAAAAGTTCAAGTATATATATATTTATATATAAGGCGCCTTAAAATGCATTAAACAAGGTGCATCAATGCATGACTTCAGTTACATCAGTAATCAAAAGCAGGTAATTCAGTTCAAGTTTGTCACAAAGTCAATGAATGATCATAATTAAAATGTACTTTATTTCATAGCCTTTTTGTTTACCATAAACCTTTATTTACCATGAAGACTAAAAAGTAACGAGAAATTTATGAAACATTTATAGTACCGGCTCTTTACATATGTAACCTAGTAAAAGTAAGAATTATGGTACAAGAATAGTACTCTTGGGAATAATGTATTTTAGGAAAAGTAATCATTTTGGTACAGGAAGAGTACTCTTGGGAATATTTTTCCCTCAAACGTAACTCAGTTTTATCCACCTTTGCCCATGAATATACAAGAAAATATACCAGATTGGTTTTTGTATTATATATATATATAATTGATATGTGTCTCATGTTTACTTAAATAGGCACTTATAGTTGTTTGTTTAAATAATTTAACTGCACTGGTAAAAAAAAGCAATATTTAGTTGCTTTTTATTTTTTTAACAAAAATAAGAAGTAAGCCAGTGATTTTACTGTGAAAATGCGTAACGAGTAAACACAATTCAAGAAATAAACCACTCATCTGCTACCTCTTCTACCTGCAGAGTCACCTCATTTAACACCCTACACGACTGACTGAACTGTGTTGAGGTGGTTTTGCTTTAAATCAGAAATGACAAGTTCCTCCTCAACACGTCAACGCTTCTCTATATGAGTGATCATCCCCTGACATCCGAAATTTCACAAGACAACCCCCTCCAAAACAAAGGTGCCATGGAAATATCCAGTTCTGTAAATAGCTGAAAATGATCACAATGAAATTCAAAAGATTGATATGTAACTCCAAAAAGTAGAAAATGACAATAAAAGTGAGAAATGCCTGACTGAAAAGGTTAGAGGCAGGAAGGAGTTAACTGATAACTTGCGGAAATTATTTAATTTAAATAAACTACTGATAATAACTACTTCTAATAACTTTAAATTTCAAGATCTCACACAACGCCAGAGGAAGGGATGGTTTCCTGCTTAGCAGAAGCAACCCAGACACCAAAAGAGCTTCATCAACTTCTTCTGCAGCTTTTTATTTAAGATTCTTTTTTCAAGAAACATTTTTAAAGTTACTACATTATGAAAAGCTCTTAGGTGCTAGAATAATCATTCGGTTTTAACAGAGTTGCAGTTACCTTATTTGTTTCATGTGTCAACTGTTCATTTTTAAGTACATGTATTCATGTCACGCTGTTGTTTCAGACTCCTGCTCATAGCTTTCTTATTATTCTGAGTCAGCATCTCTGCACAAAGTGTATTTATCAGATATGATCAACCATATGAAAGCCGCTGAGCTCATCATTTTACATTTCATCGATTGACAGAAAAAAAGTTATTCACTTAAATGAACAAAGAGCAGTTGGACAAAAAAAAAGCTGTGAGGTAGGATTTGATCATAACTGAGAAAATTATTGTAGTTATCATTTTTCCACCTTAACCCTTGTGCTATCTTAGATGACCCCACCCTTACATTGACGTGTTCTCCCTACCATGACAAAGGTGGATAAAGGTTGAAAGATTTCATGTAATCCATGGACACCATTGAAGATCACAAATCATTGAAGAAAAAAGGTTCAGCGCACTGTCTTGTGGGGTCTAGATGACCCCACTACCAATGTTAAAGCGCCTAGGATAGCACAAGGGATTCTTCGGTGAAATATCTGTGTTGCAGCAAACGACTCCTTATTACAAAATAAACGGCAGTACTGTGTTACTGCAAGAATTGAAAATGTGGTAACTAAGACAGTCACTGACTGATTAAAAAATAAAAAAGGTTACAGAAACATTGGCCAAAATTGACATAGTATTGCAACATTTGCATAAAATGTTTGGAAATATTTGACCTGTCATGGATGTCACAAAATTCTGAAGTTCTGACACTCAGCTGTTAGCATTGCTCCACAGTCTTAATTTATCAACGGCTTCCTCAAAGGGAGATAAAACAAACCGCTTTACTCTTCCAACAAAGAAACTTTTTTCATAAATAACTCAATTTAAAGAGAGAGCAATAACTTTTTAGTTTTAGTGAAATAAATATTCGGTATCATGCAAACTGTATGACAGACTTGAAAACTATGTATCTTACCAATCAAAAACTTTTTATGACATTAGTTTTTACTAAATAACCCTTCAGTTTGGGCTCAGATGATTGTTGATCATAAGATGGGCACCTTTTTCTAGCCAGACTAAAGACTTTTTGTAGCTGTTAGGGGAACAGAAAGGGGATTCCCTCTCTGAACCTTATCCACCCTGTGTTTGGTTTCCTTACTGCTGTATCAAAGCAAAAAGCTTCCACCTAATTTAAAATTATGTTTGAGCAAAAAGAAAAAGTCAAGAGTAAATAGCTTTGGAACACCATTTAGGTGAAAAACAAATCCATTTCAAAGACTTTCCAAATAAAAACCTTGACTGTATGATGGAGTGGTTGAGTTACTTGACACAACCTAAAAAACTTTGGTCAAAGAAGCTTTTTTGTGCGTGTTGAAGTGATGTCATGTCAAGTGACTTTGACCAGCTTCAAGTATTTCGGATTTTTCTCATTGGGCTGGATGGTGGTGTAGTGGTTAGCGCTCTCTTAGCGTCCTGGTTCAAAGCCAGCTGGGTCCTTGCAGGTGGAGTTTGCATGTTCTCGTCATGCATGGGTGGGTTTTCTCTGGGCACTCCAGTTTCCTCCCACAGTCCAAAAGCATGCTTCATAAGTTAACTGGTGTCTCTAAATTGTTGTTGTGAATTGTGTGGCCTTGCAACGGGATGGCAACCAGTTTAGTGTGAACCATACCTTGTGGCTCCAGCAGCCCAGTGATCCCAAAAAAGATACAGCAGGTTCTGAAAATGATTGTTTTCACGACAGATCCAAAGAAATACTGTAATTCTAATACTCTAAAAACCATTCGATTTTCTTGGCAACACAATTATCTCCAAATTTAGCTCAAATCAAACAATACTTGCAAATTCAGCAAATTAATACTGTTTTATCGGCTTTTATGTTAAGCGCTTTGTGTTTTTAACCGGAATGATAGGCGCTATATAAATAAATAAAGTTTGAGTTTGAGTTTATGTGTCACTTCATATTTTTAATCTTTGTTTCAGACGAGCATAAAAATGTTTGACGAAAAAAAATTGATATCAAGTCAAGGCAAGTTTATTTCCATAGCACATTTGATGCAAAGATAATTCAAAGTGCTTTACATAAAACACACATTTTAATGTTGAACTTTCTTCCTAAGTTTCTTTTATTTTTTAGGATACTTTAAGAGAAGTTTCATTTCTTAAGGGATAAATCTGATCTGTTGTTTTTGTGTTTGCTGCTTTGAGTGTTGACAACCATTGTGTTCTGCAAAAAGATCTACCAGCACAACCAGGAAACAGTGCTGTTGCGTGGTGCGTTCTCACTTTGTAGAAGAAGGTGTGGGAGTTATTGTGTTGCTGTGTGGAAGGCATGCCTTGCTCTGTGCTGTGCTGCTGACTTCCTGTTAGAGAATCAAAGCAGCTGCAGCTGAATTGAAGGTCTTCTGCTGTTTTTCAGGGGGAGACTGTAGACGTGAAGGCTCTGAGGGCAAAGTTTAGCAACTCGGAGGCCAGCAGCCGGGACAGCGGGTCACCAAAATCCCCACGGCCTGGGATTGGAAGAGTGATACTGCCTTTGAAAGAGAGCGAACTGACCTTTAAACTGCCAATTCCAGTTATTCCTCCTGCAGCAAACCCTGGCCCGGTGAGGTACCCCAAGCCAGACACCATGGCAGCCTCTGTTCCTCTGAGACCAGGTTCCATCCCTCGAAATCCTCCAGTTTCTCCTATCAGACCTTACCTTCAGCCAGCAGAATCCAACAAGATCAAGCAGACGGGGGAGATGCTTCAGAACTTGATGCTGAGGCAGCAGGGACCTAATTTTGCCCCGATGCCATTGGGTCTGCCTGCAAGTCTACCCCAAGGTCCTGGAGTTTCCCCAAACTCAACATTTCTTCCATCCCGACAGAGAAGTTTAGGAGAAGTGACCCCACTCAGGAAGCCTCTACCTGCGGAGGGGGCTAGGCCTTTAAAACCCAAACGACCTCCTTTCGTCAACCTGGAGCCCTATCTGAGGTTCAGAAGAGCACCTGCCGTCCCACTGCCCAAGAGAAAAGATGGTAACTCCAATCAGTCAAACTTACTTTGCTTTTACTCTTTTTTTGTATTGTTCTTTGATGAAACAAAGGAAACGAAAAATATATATTTTTAACAAAATAGAAATTACTCGACTATTAAGATTCAGATGTAGCTGCTCCAGATTTAGCAGTCATTGTTGTTTTTAAGTTAGACTGGGGATTGTTTTTTTAAAGACCCTTAAAAAAAGTTGGCATCTAATTTTAAAAAATGCTTCTATAAAGTTATTTACAATTCTAATCCTTGGCTTTTTTTTTTGTGGTGCAGAAAAAAATATGTCCCTGCCATCCATTGCCGTTCCTCCTTTGCCTCCGCAAAGATCCTGCAAGCCCACTTTGCTTCCCTGCCAGGTCGCCTCCGTGTGAGCATCAGAGGAGTTTCACATTTTTAAATGTCACTTGCTACTCATAAAAATGCTACATTTAAAATCAGTCTTAAATAGATGCTTGCTGATAATTCTTGGCAAGTCTTTAGACTTTAAAAAACTATCTGTGCACAAATTCTATTGAGAGAAAAAAAGGTGGCAAATGAATGAGCATTTTTTGGATAATTTTCATTCTGTGTTGCTGTTTTTTCATTGATGCAGAAATAACAAAGCATTTCACAAAAATGTTGATTTCAGAGACATCGATGATGAAAAGGACCCCTACGATGACATCGGCAGCTTTGATAAAAACGGTAAAACACATAAAAAATTAGAAATAATTGATGAAAATGTAGTTTGTTTTTAAATCTCTTCTTCTAACTCTGAATTTGTATAATTTTCACACTTTTCAGAGTCCTGCAGTGACAACAGTTTACAGTGTGTGGATGAGGTAAATGCAGAAATAAAATACCATAAACATGGCATCAGAAAATACAGGCGGCTGAGCGCCAGTCGAATTTACAATAAGTCATTTCATAATTTAGCATCTGATGTTGTTTCTTTGTGCAACACAAGTTCAGATCCAGTTTTTTTTTGCAGGAAGATGTTTATGAACTCATCGATGAGTAAGTATCAATAAAGGTTCTGCTTTTATGCTGCTGTTTTCAAGAATCCTACAGCTTAGTCCTTTAGTGCTGCTACAGAAAGCTTAAAGGATTTTATTTCCAGTGAAAATGGGTGGGGAAATTCAGAAAAGGGTTGTAAAAATGTGTAAGTCAGCTTTCGCACCATCCAGAATTATAGACTTTATATTTTAAGCTGCATTTAAACAGACAGACTAAACCCTGAAAGATTGTGTGGAGAGCTTCATGAACGTTTCCATTCCGTTTAAGAGAGGGGGAAACAAATGCAAAGAAGCATCAGGACCACCAGAGGGGACGGTCTCTGGAGGATCACATGAAAATGAACGAGTTAAGGAGAAACTTCCAGGTAAAATGTGAAATATCAGTTTAGCACAACATAATGGTAGATCCCTCAGTGTGATCCCTTGTCCCCACCCAAAATCAGACTGGATGCAGCAGTTTGCATGTCAATCTAGTGCCTCAGGCATGAAAGGATTTATTTAAATACACATCCAAATGGTTGTGTCTGTTTGTAGCTGCAAGGAGAGATTGAAGTACTTCAATCAACCAGAGCTCGCCATGACTGGATTGGAAGATCAAAACTGGACCTCAGCGTTCGACAGGGAGAAATTCTGGAGATTATTCGAGTGACTAACAACCCTGAGGGCAAATGGCTTGCTCGCAACTTGAATGGAAACTGTGAGTTTTTAACATATTTGGTGTGTCTTTGAGTTTTGTTTCAGATTTTTGCTGATAAAATAACTTTTTTTTTAAGTATGTTTCTTGTGTTTTATTATAATTTTAATCAGGCCAAAGATGACAAAAGGCAAGACTCATGTAAACCTTAGAAACTATATATGAACATTCTCTAAAGAGAATGTTGGTCTTTAAATAGAAAGCCTAAAACAGTCAACCATTGCGGCAGCAGATGCTGAACTCTCATAGATCGGAAAGCCCTTTGACTCTCAGCTGCCGCCGCAGCTCAGATCATTTTAGTTGAGACGTCTTTTAATGAACATGAACAAAATGCAAACATAAATACCACAATGCAGAGCAAATGAGCTTTTGTTTCTGCATGGATATATTTTTAGTGTTCGCTCAAGGTGCGACACCTTTTACTAGTTATTTGCAGTTTGGCTGGTCCCTTCAGGTGCAGCCAAAAGCACTTCCATGTAACTCTCTCCTTTGCATCCTCCTCAATTACACCAACCACCCTCATACCCTCCTTCTCTAAATACATCCTCCTCCTCTTTGGTCTTCTTCCTGCCTTTCCTGGTATCTCCACCCTTAGCCATTTTTATTTTACCATCATCGCATCAGTCTCATCTTTCATTGTGTCCAACTCCAAACCATCTCAATCTGCTTTCTTGCACTAATCTCCAGCTCTGTCTGCGCTGCTTTCTGCTGCTTACCTGGACCAGGTGTGCTGATTCAACCAGAAACTGAAGACATCTGATTAAACTAATCACCAACTAGCAGTGCTTGGAGATCTGGAAAGAAGTCTAGAGGACCGGGAATGAGTAGCCCTGCAGTCTAAACCAACAACATGACTGCCTCCACCACGGTCTTTTACACCTTTCCTTTCATTTTTGATGACACTTTTTTGTTACACATCACACCCAAAACCTTCCTCCAGCCAACTTCCTTCCACACGCCTCTCCACCTCTTTCCCACACTCTCTGTCTAACCTCATCTGTCAGTCTGTCCATCGCCATGGTAAACAAGGAGGAGCTCAAAGCTGATCTTTGGTGCAGCACATGTCACTACTGTATTCCAGCTCTCATACATGCTCTGAACAAATCCAAAGTACTTTTCTGTCACTCATACAAACCACAGCTCCTCTCTGTTTCCTGTCACAGACTTTTTATAAATCTATCACAATCCAACTCTGTTCTTATCCAGAAGCATCAGCAAAGCAAATATTGCATCTGTAGAAGGAATGACAACGAAAGAGAACTCAAAACCCATTTTCTAACTTCCAAAACTAAAAGAATTTCGGTGCATACATTTTTAAAAAACGTACAACTACAACAGTGGTATAATGTAGTTTAGCTTTCTTTCAGGTCTTTTTTCTTCAGTATTTACCCTTTAGAATAAAAAAGGATGGTCTTTTAATGAGTGCTAACAGACATGCTAAAGCTACAATGGCTCATTTTAACCCTTCTTTTTTAACAGATGGATACATCAGCAACACATGTGTGGACTTTAACTTAAAAAAAACGGATCCATTAAGTTTACCTCCACCACCCCCAGACCCAGACTGGTGAAGTAGAGCTATTAATCCCATAAATCAAGAATTACATGCTACCTTTAAATGTCTTTGGCTCAAACTAATATGTTTTTTTTGTTTCTTCTCATCTGCAGCCAAAGTCAAGATGATGGTGAGTGATTAAAAAAAAAGAACATTAAAGACTAAAACAAGTACTAAGTATTTTTGTTTAGTATAATATTTGTCACATGCTGTTATATGCTTTTTTAGGCAAAAGCTATTCTGGAGCAATGTTTTAAAGTAAAACAAAATAATTCCAACTACAATGATAATTTACTTTCTGTTTTGTTTTATATTATATCAAAAGTATTATATATTCTGGCAATGTATTATTAAATGTCTGTTTAAAATATAACGTTTGATCTGCAGATGATTATGATGACGTTCAGCCGATGGCTGACGAGTTCCCCCCACCACCACCACCACTTGAAATAAGGTACATCTTAAATTAGAACAAAAATGACCTTTTAAACAATACTCAATTTTACATTTGAGCTAAATTCAATCAAAGTTTGGGGTGAAATCACTGATATGGTTCTCCTCATCTCCAAACGCAGTCGCAGGAGCTGAGGTCTTGGTTTTTCTCTCCCTCATTTCACTGCATTTTGCAAATTCTTTGTTGTGGAAAAAAAGGCAGTCATTTCAAGCTTTTACTTTTAAGCTGAAGTTTTGCTGCTTTAGTGCATGCACATAAATTCTTTTGTGACAATTGCTTTTGCACTGATGCACAATTTCTTGCAGCAAAGAACACTAACATGGCCCCCATAATTCACACCTGGGTTGAGTCAACAAGTTTTCCCCCTGAAATAGATCTTTCATGTTGATAGTTAAATATTTTTACTTGTTTCACTTTTTTATTGTCATTCATTTTTTGCCCTTTTTGAGGAAAAGTACATTATTTAAACTGCTTTTTGGTGACCGGATCTGCACAAATATAAAGCTACTCAAATAAATGTTTGTAAAGCTCTGGCTTTGAGGAAAATCATAAATATTTCTCTAGAGTTCAGTTTTTCTGCAACATTTTATGTGTTTTTCCCCAGGAAAAATCCTGTTAGACTAAAAATAGAACATGGCATTGTGATGTGACATTGGCACCCTTTAAAGTTAGTTTTGTTTGCTAAAATGTATGTCTTCTTTGATTCAATCGTGCTCTTTTTTTCAGGTTTTCCTCTGCTTCCTCTTCTGTTAGTTGATACACCATTTAAGATAGACTCATCTGTTTATCCCCTTTTTTTCCCTTTGTTTCATGTTACTAATAAGTTTTGTACTGTTTATGTTTAGCTATTCCAGTAAAGTTTTTATTTTTTTAAGTTGTACATAAAGACACAAGGATCAAATACATAGTATTTTCTAAGCTGGTGTGGAACTGTTGTCCATCAGTGGTCCAATAAGAATCCATCACCTGACAAATTCACGTAAAGATTTATATGTTTTTCAATTTATGAAGAAATCTCATATACTAGACTGAAAATTGGAATACTATTAATAAATTCTGAAAATGTTTTTGATGAAATTGTGCCCATTTAGAGATTATACTGCATCATGTTTGGTCAACTAAATGTGTTTGTACAATAAATGTCTAATAACTATGTTTGTTTTCAGCATAGATCCAAAAGTGGAAAAAGAGATAAGGAAAAAGTTTAAGGTAAATCATCAGTGCACCGTCAAACCAGAACTCCACTGGTAGAGGAAAAAAGTTTAACTGTTTGTGTTTGTTTGAATCAGAATTCTCTTTATGAAACCAGATTTTATTTTATCAATTAAAATTTGAGAAACAAAAAAGGGTCCCATGACTGAACCTTGAGGAACTTTGACAACAATTGACAACTAACTACAGTGACTGTGAATTCTAGTATGACGGGCCTCTACAAGCTCAGCACGTCATGATGGTGGATCCCAACTGCATCATAAAGAAACCAGGAGCCAAAGATCTGCTCGTGACTCAGGGGGACATTGTGCATGTCATCGACACCACCAACAGTAAAAAGTATCTCTGTCGGAACAGCTTTGGAAAATGTAAGTGAAAAATGTGGATTCTTCTCTGGTATTATGTTGTTGCATGTGTTAGTATTGGCTGTTAGGATGACTTGCTTCAGAGAATGGAAGTGAAACTGAGCTTGGCACGTAAGAAGGAAATTATATGTTCCGGTACAATTTGCTTTTTGTGTGTGTAGTGTGTTGCATCCATGATGAAAATCTCACATTTTATGAGTTTATGTTTTTCTGCATATTTTCGGTGGATGCTGTCCTGTGATTCTTATCAAGGAAAAACTGTATCTTGGCTCAAAAAATGTTTAGAAACTACTATTTTTCAGCTCTAGTGAGCATGTGTGAACTTTAGCATCAGTTTTCTGTTATTCAGCAATCTGCATTGTTTGGATCTGTTTCAAGAGTCAGCAAATTGTGCATTCAGAAGTTAAAGTCCCATTAGCTGCATAGCCGGGGTAGTGGTAAGCTGCAGACACAGCTGGCCTTGGGAACCATTTGATGTTTAAACCCCCCCAATCCAACCCCTTAATGCTGAATGTCAAGCAGGAAGGCATTGGGTCCCCGGTATGACTCAGCCTGGATTTAAACTCACGACCTTCCACTCTCAGGGCAGAATGGATGTTGGAGTAAATATTGCTTTTTTGTCATCTTCATCCACTCTTCTATCCATTATACTATGTAATCAATTGAGCATCTTCATCCAAACAACTCATCCATCCATTTTCCAAACCCACTTAATTCCTTTCAGGGTCATGGGGTTTCTGGAACCTATCCCAGCCACTGTTGGGGAAGGAGGGTACACCCTGGATTTAGTATTTTCAGTTCATGTATTCTCAGTAAACTTTAGATTCAAAAGACCAAAAAGACCTTTAAATGGACTGAGTTGTTACCATGTGATTGGCAGAACAGCTTTCTCTGTACATTCATTTAGTTTGACCCAAGCAAGCGTCTATGATAAAGCAGCAACTTGTGAACATCTAATTTGGAAGCTTTAAGTTATCACACATCACACTGAGGGATCACATGTTCTTAGATAACAACGCACGTGATGCATTAAATTGAAAATAATGGGTGCAACAAACAATAAGTTATCATTTTTTTCTCTCTTGTGTCACAGATGGTTATGTGCCAGCAGCTTTTCTGCTTCAAATGTAAGTGAACCCTCACTCTTTCCTGTCACTCAGCCTCTGTTTTGACAAAAACACCCTGTTGTCGTAAAAACTGAGCTTTTGAAATATAAAAGATTTACAGGAAAAAAAACATCAAAAGGAGAGAATTTATAGATATTAACAATTTAATCATTTATACTGTTAAAAAAACACTAGCTATTACTTCATTTTCTAGACAACAATACATTTAAAAAGCTTGCAATTTTTCTGTACTGAGCTTCCCTTCACCTATCTAACTGTCTTTCTTCTCAGGGAAGGAGATATTTATGACGATGTAGAATATCCAGATGGTACGTAAACATTATTTTTTCTACAAAAATTAAAATATAAAACAACACCAAAGCAGTTAAATTAAGAAAAAAACGATGATCTATTTGTGTTTTTTGTTACAGAGGTCTATGACAATGATGATCCAAACTGAGGCAACTAAAAGATGTCAGACTAAACAACCACACTCTTGCACAGAAACTAACTATCTTTAAATTAAAAAGCTGTATGAGAATTAAACCTGGGCTAGAAAAAAGAAGAATGAAAATGAAGGAAAAAGGAAACAAGTCTCCCTGGAGACCAGCTGTAAACCTCTGGAAAATCTGTCTTTATTTTTGATTAATTTTTTTGTTGATTCTTTTTTAGCTTTAAGATTCAAACTATTTGGTCATGTAAATACAAAAACTCAAACTATTCACAGTCACTGTACAGTTGTGATTTAAGAAAGTACACCCTATAATAGTTCTAAGCTTTTTTAAGTGGGATGTTAAAAATGTGTTTGTTCATTGAAGCAAAAACCAGCTCTGATGTTTTGTTTATTTTTAAATAAAACTTAAATGTTACCTTATACTTATCAGTAAGATACTGGTATTATAAAATAATAATTTATTGTGTATTTAAGTTCTACTTGTTTTGGTCATAAATGATCCACTTGGTTCAGACACTTTCAAGATTAGAACTGAAAAAAAGTGAACTTTTTTGTCACACACATTAATCAAACTGAGACCAGAAAAATGCAATAAAAAAGCATTTACCCACATGAGAATAACAAACAGTTCAATTCATTGTTGATCAAACTGCATGCATAGAAAATGAATACACTATTGAAGCTTTTTGTATTTCTCTGTACTCGAGACACATTAAATGAACCGATTTTGCTCTGTCTGTTTCTGTACTGAATTTGTATTTGTGGAAGAAAAAAATATACACAGAAATAAATTCAAAAGTTACATTTTTTATATATTTTGTGTAATAAGGACACTGAATTCCTTACTGAGTTCTATGACTTCATTTTAAAGTGTTTAGTTTGATTAAAACTTTATTTACAAAAACAAATTTACACTATTAGAAATTTTAAAATATTTGTAATAATAATACAATATTTTAAGTTGTTGTATATAGGTGCATCTCATTATTTTTAAGGTCACCTCACAGGTGTATTTTTAAAAATAGACACAAAGACCAAATATAAAAACCAATTTCAATGTGTTTAAGTTAATAAGGTGAAATTCCTCAAGTGTTGAAGGTAAGCCTAAAAAAGTTATCGTTTTGAACAGTTTAAGGTTAGAGAGTGGATGTCGTGTGGTGGAGAGTTCCAGAAATGAAGAGTGGATCTGCTGATGAGCAGATGGAGTGGAGAGGAGACACCGGAGGAGATCAGAGGGAAAGGAAGGTACAGGTCTGTAAAGAATTTTAAAAGTGACTAGAAGGATTTTAATCTCATTTAAGAGATGCAGCCAGTGTGGTTGCTGTGGAACAGGAGCTGTGATCGATAAGAGGTTTGGGAAAGGATCTGGTCAGCAAAGCTGAAGTTTATGGATGGACTCATGTGGGAGATCTAAAAGAACGGAGTGACAGAAGTCAATACAGGATGTGACTAATGCATGGACTAAAACAGCTGTGGTGGAAGGCGTAAGAAACTGTCAGACACAGTTATTATTTCAGTTCATGTCATATTATTAATGTGAGGGAAATAAGGTCTAAACCTGTAAAGACTTTAATAAAGTTCTGTTTTCATTTTTAGAGGATTTTAGTGGCTCCTATCTTTCCTTAAATGCAAAAAAGGCTATATTCACTGATGCTGTAACAAAGAGCAACAAACAGTTTAATGATTAGCAATAAGACTAAATGTAAATGAGTAGTTTTGAACACGGATGGTGGCATAAGCAGAACAGGAAGCTATGGAAGTGCACCATTTCCCTTTTTGATCCCAGCTAGTGCTCTTTTTTTCCATAAATTTGCTTCTTTATATCAGTGCATGTTAACCTGATCCAAAAAAATGTCTTTAGAAAACATGTGTTGTAGATTGTGCCTTGCAACATTCAACAACTGCAAAAATAAAGGAATAAAATGTATCCTTCTAGTCAAAGGCTTGTTAGATTTCCTGTTGCAATTTGATTACAGTTTAAGAAGGTTTGTGGTCCTCTTAAGAAAAAAAAAGAAAAAAAACACTCCAAAAATCTCATTTCCATTATAAAGTATCTAGTTTATTTTTTCATTTATTAAGAATGGCACATTTACAATATAATGCATATATATTTACTTGCAGCACAGGTGCCCCCGGAAATAAAAAAAAGACAAAAACCCGACGATAGTGTGGCTGAATTTATCTGAAAGGATGGTTCTGTAGTCAAAAAGAATATAAGCTAGATGTTGACCATGAAACTGTGGAAGATTTGTAGTTTTGTTTGAAAGAAACAAACCAATGAATATTTAGCAAATGTGGAAAAGTTACAACTGAAGAAGAAAAAGCAAAGAATAACAACCTCTGTGTGAGAAAAATAAATAAAATAAAGAAGTATACAGAGGGAAGAAGAACTACAATTACTGTGCTGTAAAAAAAAAGAAAAACTTAAATCATTAGAGAAAATCGGAGCTGAAGAGACCGGTCAATGAGTTCATAGGGTCCGTCTTGAAAAATGCCCAGTGAAGGGTTGCATGTTTAGTCATGATCCAAAGAGTCTGTAGAATAAAAGAGCAAAGTTCAGTTCACAGCCTGCTACAGTCATGTCTGCAGGACAGTTATTAAAATTCTAAATACTGGATAAGTAAAAAAACTTGAGGCTGTATTGTTGAAAAAATCCAAAATCGTGTTTTTTTTCCATTTCTGATGTGAAAGCCGGGTTAGGTTTGCGTTCCTCCAACCTTGAGAATTTTATTTTTAATGCCACAACCCTTTTGCCGAATAAATGTGGGTTTCGTTTTTTTATAATAATAATACTGTATGCAACAAGAATAGTGCAGTATGTTCTTTTTCTACTGAAAAAGGATTTTTTTCTGATGTTCATTTGCTTATTTCACTCAATCTTTCTAAATTCTCTTCATTCTCAACCATAATGGCTTAGTAATTACTCACAAAATCATGCAGAACATGATGAAGATGTTCCATAGAGCGATGAAGATCCGAAAGTATCGCAAGCTGAGCAGGAACTCTCTGATGTTGTCGCCTGAAAGCATGAGGACCACGTTTCTCATCAACAAAGAAATAAAACCAGCAAGAACCTAAAAATGTTTATTCCAGTAGACTGCAGTAGACTTTGCATCACTTCGCTTAATCTTGCATCTAATGTAGCACTAAAGAACAAGGTTTTTAGAAGCTAAAATAGGACCAGGGGTGACCTATATGCAACAGAGGTGGTCAAATTTCCCTGTACAGAATCTTGTGCAGTTAACACAGCTACACACTGCTTATCCTCTTATTTAATGTAAAGCTAATATAGTTCATTAAAAAAAAAAACACCTATGTGTAACAGTTCAACTTCAGCCTTATATTGCATTACTCAATTATGCAACACAGCCCCTAGTTCTAATTTATATTATAAATGAGGTAGATTGACCTTAAAATTAGATGTGACATCTGTTTTCTGTTTGAGGAACTGTCATCACTCTCACCTGTTCTTGGTTCTCTGGGTACATCTCCAAAACCCTGCGAGTGCGACTCCTTGTCCTTCCTCTTTCTGAATGAAACACATCTACTATTAATTCACTGTAACGTAAATTCAACAAACATCACATTCAATGCCGCTGAAACTTACAGCTTGAAGTTCAGCACCGCCGCTGAATTCAGCAACAGAGTCCTGCGGAGCAAAGACCGTGTTTACATACAGGTAAAGGTGGTTGTTGTTCAGTGGCTAAGGCTAGCTGCTGAGCTGGCATTAGCACTGTGTTAGCTAGTTTTCAATACGACACGCCAAAACCTTACAATATAAACGCTTCGCCAAAATACACAGACATACACCTCATAAAAATATTTTACTTTATCAAACTGACAAAATAATAAGCACTTTACCCAAATATTAAGAGATCTCCGAGCATTTTGCTCTCATCACAGAGACCAACAACTTCCGCCTTACTTGACGCATCCGCTGATGTGACCAATAGAAATTTAGATGATGATCTCTACAAATATCCTGAATTTTGATTGTAAGGTACGACGTGCTCTTTATACTCTCTACTAGTTAACCAATTTCTGTCTCTATTGATATGATTATGAGTGTTTATAAAGTAAAAAATGAATTTAATTTTCAATTTAGAAGAGATAACATGGTGACGCAGTAAAGTTGCTAGAAATTTTGCCTTAGTGACATACTCAGGGAAAACTTGAACAAATTTCGAACCACCTCTGATCACATGAAGCGGATTAAATTTAACATTTCCTTCAAATCTTCAATTAAGGTGTACTGGGATTCAGTTTTGAAATACAAGAAAACGTTAACATAAAACAGATTTCTTTCCTAGAATGACTTTTGAAATATATTTTTAGATTTGGATAATGGTGCCATCGCGTGGAGACATATCCACATCACCGTCCATTAAAACAAATACGCAATAAGTGCAATACATGATTAATAAAAACATTTAAAATATTTTGGAAAACGTTTTAAACAAATACGAGGATAAGTTGTTGCCCCGTGCATATCAGAATGTAAACACCTAATAATGAGATTACAATGTAGTAAAATGTGGGTCAGTTAGACACAGGATCCGGATTATTGGATGTTTTTATGTGCGTAAATCCTTGCCCGTAGGCGTTTATGTCTACATTATACCAGGAAAAGCGTCTAATGCCCCATCAGGAAAAAGCTTTCTATTTTCCTAGTCAAATTTGAAAGAGCCGCAGCTTTGTGGAGCATCGCTGTGCAGCTGATCGGCGCGAGCAAGAGGATCGTGATGCTGCTGCTGCTGCTACTGCTGAGGCTGTGGGCATGAGTGGTATTAATAGGAGGTCTTGAGTGTCACAGGCTTTCACAGCCGAGACAAATCTAGACCGGGGGGCTTGGTGGAGAGTCGGTGGACATCGGTTAGGGGGGCATCCATTCCAGACTGAGCAGTTGGAATAAAGCGAAAAACAACAGGGATCCGCTGCTCATCGGGCTGGCACGATGGAAAACGTACTGGCAGTTCTTAATGTGGGCGATTTTGCCCAGGCTTTCTCCAAAATGGGAATGTTCCCCGTCTTTGATCTTGCGTATTACATAGTGTCCATCCTCTACCTCAAATATGAGCCAGGTGAGTGTTTGACTCCTGTATGAGTGCTGCCATCACACACAATGACTGACTTCATTCTTAAATGACTACGATTACCTAGAATTTAGTGCATCTAACATGCAACAGATTACAGTTATAAAGTAAAATCAAACAAAAAACATGTTTCTGAAAATTCAGTTATTTAAAAAAAAGTATTTGTTACACATATAAAAAAGTCTCTGAGTTACTTCTTTCATTGCAGCAAATATTTTAGTACATGTCCTGTGTTTTTTGTATTGACTTACTGGACCTATAAAGTATGACCTGTTACATAAACTCTAACAGCTCTGCCCTTGTTTCTGCTGCACCCTGACATCCATTGCATTGAAAAAGAATTCGAGTTTTTGAAATATTTCAAATTTGCCACGATACTTTCAATTATTTCAAACCTAGAGCAGCAAAGCCTAAGGGAAGGTGAAACTTTAGACAAGGCCTGTGCATGCCAGAGATAAATAGAAAGGACTGAAATAGAGAGTCAATGAGCCTCTGAAGCCTCTGATGCAATTTTTGGAGCTTCAGTGTGGTGTCTTCAAACACTTAGTAATAAAATGAGGCTGCTTCACAAGTGTTGTACATTTAAACATAGCAGATTTTTAAAATATCATTTAAAAAAAAGAGGTTTAAATGTATATCACACCTCTTTACAGTGCTTTTCCTGAGGAGATTTGCATATTTGTGATTGCAGAGAAAAAGGGAAGCTGCTCCATTTGCTGGTTATGAAACAAAAGGTTGTTTTGAAAGCCTTTGCTACTGCTATTTAAATACAAACATAATTCATGTGCTCTGGTTGTAATAAAAAGTATTTATAATGATGTTCCAGTGTAGTGTGCGGAGTTGTTTAACTGTGTTTGTTTAAAGTTTTGAACTCTTTTCAGATTAACAAAATTCAAAATATATGCAAAGACATTTCTTCTTTTGATTATTTTCCTCATGCGTGTTTTGCACTTTTCTAACTTATGGGTTACCCTGGCAACCTTACCCAATACTTTAAATTTGACTTTCAAATGTTCAGCAGAGCTTAAACTCTCAGCTCTCCGTGTTTATCAGGACGGTCAGCAAACCTTTTTTTGTAGTTTAGCCACATGAACTAGTTCATGTGGCTAAACTACAAAAAAAGGTTTGTGTCAAAGGTCACCGCAGCCCAACAGTTGTGAGGCAGGATGAGCGATTTAGCTGAATGTATTTATAGGCAGAGCAGCATTTCTCATGATCGAATTGCTGTGACAGCGAGCACCCGTCGCACCAGCAGGCCCTCGTACACCTGTTGTTTAAGACTGCTCACTTTACAGCATGTCTCTAACAATGTTGAAGAGTCGTTAGGTATATAATTACTACCTTTTAAGCTTTGCTACCAAATTTTGCAGCATTGTATAAAGTTTGACATAAATAAATTGAACAGTTATATAAATTAACTTAGACTATTGCAGGATTGCTCTACATATCTAAGACCAGAGTTTTAACAGATTTTTTTTTATTAATTCCAGGAATTTTTCTTTCTAACAATAGGAACAAAAAAGACGTAATTAATTAAAAGTCTTAAAAATAGTAATGCTAAAGTGATAAAAGTAGACAACAAAACCATAAAAAGCAGTGAGGGGAGAATCCAGAGAGTGACTGGATGCCGCAAAGATCCCCAAAAAGAAAGATGATCCATCAATTCCTCCATACATTTTCTCCATACAATTTCTCTATATTTTGAAGCCAATCAAACACAAAAGTACACAAATACACCTGCAGTCCCTTCAAACTATTTACAAAGGTCAGAGTCACAAAATAACCTGAAAAACACGTTTTAGGAAAACATAAAAAATACACATACTGGATGAAAACTATTCAGTAAATTTAGCATTTCTATTTAACTTATTTCTATTTAACTTAAAATGTTTCCATCCTATTGCATGAAATATTTAGCTTAGAGCAGAAGTCTGTAACCTTTAATCCTAAAAAAGCCATTTGGGTCAGTTTTTTGCTGACCAAAACCCAGCAAGAGCCACAAAGTCCCACTTCACTGTTTAGAAAAATACACTTTAAATATGTTTTGGTTCCATTAGGCCTTTATTGCTCAAATGTAGCTCTAATTACAGATATTGAACTAAAACAGTGTTTTATATTTCTATGTATGGCAGTTTAACTTATTCTACTTTTGACAGCAGCACATACAAGTTTCTTTCAAAATCAAATACACCTTGTGTCAAAAAGCTGAGGCATTTATATTTGAATTAGAAATGCAAGAAATCCAAGTCAAGCATGACATTTTCTATCAATATTACCTTGGTGTGTCGTCATGCTTTTGCTGCTTTTACTATCAGATATAAACAAGACAACTTCGGTGTATAATCCAAATAAAATGTCAATACATGTAAATCCAATGAAATACTTCAAGAAAATGTTGCCTCTGAACAACAAAGAGACACTACTGTGCAGCAGAAGATAAGAATGAGCTTATTCTAATAATAAACCACTTTGACAGTAGATAAAAAAATGTTACCATCACAATGCTCAGTTATCTAAGATGTTAAACGTCTAAACAGAAATGACAAAAGTTAATTAAATTAATTCTAACTACAACCCCCTTTCTTTTCACAGCCAAAGAGTCACAATGGAGGAATAAAAGAACCACACGTGGCTCCAGAGCCTCATATTGCAGACCACTGTCTTAGAAAAATAATAGTTTTTCAGATTTCAAATACAGTTTTTGCATTCTAGAGTTGATCGGGTCAAGTTATGGTTGCTAAGTGTCAATTTATATATTATAATCATTTAAAATTAGAATGTGTTGGTGATGAGAGAATGCTGGCGGGGTGGGACCTGAACTGCTTCACAGGGCGGAGACAAAGATATCGCTCACAGACACATGCTGCTCGTGCTGATAACAAACTTTCAAACTGTGAAAAGTTCTTTATGTTTTTTGCAAAACAAAGAAATCCTCTAATCAGGTATTTATGTAGGAATAAAAAAGATTAAAATACATAAATTATGCATAGATACACACCATATTATTATATCTAAAAACTTAATTATCATTGTCGTTACAGTTATTTTCCTTAAAATATTTGTCCTATTTCCATTTAAAGACTGTATTAGAAACTCTCTAACCGTTAATTGTACACTTGCCTACATTCAGTGGATTGTGACAGCCCCTTGTGTGTTGCAGGCTCAGTTGAGGTTTCTCGCCGAAGTCCTGTGGCCTCCTGGCTCTGTGCCATGCTGTATTGCTTTGGTAGTTACATCCTGGCAGACATCTTGCTTGGAAGCAGCCCCATTGACTATTTCCAACACAACAGCCACATCCTGCTGGCCTCAGCTGTCTGGTGAGAAAAAAACTGGAGAAAGTTTCATTTTCACTCACACGAAGAGCTTTCATCAAGCATTGAAGCCTTAGTAGGAGATTAGTTCTTCTTATACATTTGTGGGTTAGTCAGTCTTTGAAAACTAGCTATCTTGGGTGCTAATTTGAATTTGACTTCCAGTATTTCAGAATTTAAACTTTATTTTACACCATCTCAATTTGCTCTAAACATAGCTTTTGCCTACAGGCAGATGAAACATGGTGGCGGTCCTTAAAGCAGTACAACCAACAAATTAGATACTTTACATTAATATTTTTACCTTCATTACTTTGATATCAGTCTAATCCAATCTATCTTATTCACCTTACACAAAGTAACAATATGCCTTAAAAAATTCAAATGAAAAAAAAACAAACAAACTGCAAGATGCACAAAAAGGTAAGAATCCCAATAAAGATTATAATCCATTCATTTTCCAAACCCACTTGATCCCTTTTGGGGTCACGGGCTGCTGGAGCGTATCCTAGTGGCTGTTGAGCAAAGGCAGGACACACCCTGGACAGGTTCCCAGTCCATCACAGGGACACACTATCACAGACACATATACATACTTTTGGAGTGTGTGAGCAAGCCAGCGCACCCAGCACACATCCATGAGGAAAACATGCAACGAAATGTCATAAAATGGGCGGCACCCAACGGAGCGAAAGACGGTGCCTCAGAGATCAAGTCGTCTTACTTCTGGGTAGGAAAATGAGCTGCGAAAATAACTCATATTTAATTAAATATCATTCTTTAGTGTGCCAAAGGTAATATATTATCATATACATGGATATTTTGTACTATAAAAGGCGTAAGAATAACATAACTACAATATTACTACTGTCACCATCCCTAAAGATGATTTGAAATCAGGCAAGAAATCAGTCAAACACATCTCTGTTGTACGTGTTCAAAAATACACTAAAGAAACACATGTGGATGGTGCTGCCATGAAATCCTTTAGGGTTAGCCATTATGTTAAAAATGCATTTAGAGCTGTGCTGCTGCCTAATTCAGTTTTGTTAAACTCTCCATGCTACTGGGTGATTCACTGTTTCTCAAAAAAAACTGCCGCTGGAACTTTTACAATTAAAGTTTGATCTAAACACCGAAATCTGAATACTTCACTAGAGTTAATTTTGTATTTAGCTTCACACTCAGCTGCCTTAACGACATTCATATTTAACCTCAATTAATTTCACATATTAGCTTTCTGCTAATTAAAAAAAAGTTGTCTAGTTATATTATATATAGCATATATACTTTACTATCGTAACATGCACTTACCGGTAGTTTTTAAATCAGAATAACTAAAAGATATTTCTTAAGATGAGAAAATTGTCCGAACCTATACTTAATAAATTGTAAAGATTGTAGATTTTTCAAAGATTTTATCCAAAGGAATGTGTTTTTTTATTTGTTTCCCTCTTCATTAAAGACACACTGATGAAAATTGTCTATTGATGTTTTTAACATGTTCTTATGGTATTTTTCTCATGATGGACATACAGTATATAGAAAGAAATAAGCTCAAAATAGCATTTCTAAGTATTCATACGTCTTTGTTTTCCTCGTTCAAGCTGAGATCTGGCTCTAAGCTGTACAGCTGGATAGCTCCGATACTGCTTGCCATTTTTTGTTACACCGCTAATGTAATGTTGGGGTTGTGAGGGGTTGTAAGCTAGCGGGAGAGAGTGTAAATAGATGGATGATGGGAAGTGTGAGTAGGCTTGCTCTATTCCAACGTCCACAACTCAGAGGTGAATTTCCGCAGACACCATGTCCTAGAAAACGACATAATTTTTTTGATTTTGGCTAAAAACTGCATAATTATAATTAAAAGACTACTGGTAACGCTTTAAGGATAAATCAAAAGATAATCGGAGTGGGTATTGGATAAAAGTTTGAAAACACTGGGGTTACAAAATACAAGCCTTTAAAACGTATCTTTGAAATGAACAGACATTTAAGGAGGATTTTGACTTCCCAATCCTTCTGCCCTTCTGTCATACACCCACAGGTACCTCATTTTTTATTGCCCGTTGAACCTCTTCTATAAATGTGTGGCTTTCCTTCCCGTCAAACTGGTGTTGGTTGCCCTGAAGGAGGTTGTTCGGACTCGCAAAATTGCAGCAGGTGTTCACCACGCCCACCACGCCTACCATCACGGCTTCTTTATCATGGTGATTGTTGGATACGTCAAAGGTTGGTGATAGAACATATGAGGAACTATGTCCTGTGACAGTCTGTCCACTTTGTCAGCTTTTTTAGAGCTGAATTTGGGTGCAAAGCCTTGAGTTACTCAGTGGTTTGTTGTCCCAGCTATAACAGAGGGGCCCACTGCAGGACAAGAGTGATGACAAGAAACTGTTCTTTTTCTGTCCTCATTTTCTCCCATCTATTTTTATCCTTCAGGATCTGGGGTGGCTCTTATTTCCAATTTTGAGCAGCTGCTGCGTGGTGTTTGGAGGCCTGAGACCAATGAGATCCTCAACATGTCATTGTAGGTGCATGAAAATAGCAGATCGCTGATTCCCGGCATGGGGCATTGCTTTAAGAGGACAGTGTGTTTTTATCAAATATCTTTGATGAAAACACATGTTTATGACCTTAATAAAAGAAAATGTGCAGAAATCACCACCTTATGCAGTGACATCTTCATTTTTATATGATACTTTAAAAACATAAAGCTTTTAGTTCAAGTTTCAAATAAAACCAAAACGAATGTAAAAAATTGAAGTTTTCCCTCCGATTTATCAAGTTTCACTGACAAATTGCCATTGGTATTCACAGCCCCACCAAAGCCAGCTTGTATGGAGCCATCCTCTTCACCATGCAGGAGGCTCACTGGCTGCCAGTGTCCAAGAGCACCCTCATTCTCATCTTCACCCTTTTCATGGCAACAAGCAAGGTAAAAATCCATCTTTGAATTGCTCTGTGTGGGAAAGTGTGTCATTGGTGGGGGGAGATTTTAAGATCAAATGCTAACAGAACAAAAGTCAGGATGGAAGTATGTTATATCCATCTAAAGAAATTAACTTGCTTCTAATAAGTGCAATATATATTTTAAAATCATTTCTGTCCTATCATTGTATGTCTGGATTATATGTCTGCCTCTAGAGTGTTTGCACCTTCATACAAGTCATTTTGGATTTTAAATACATTTTTAATTGTAGCATCGCTTTGGCTACCAGAGACTGGCACACTGCCAGGCTGTGCTCAAACAAAACATGTCACTATGTTTTTAGCAGAACCAAAACACGCTGGATTCAGTTTATCCTTTTAGTATTTGCCATGTTATGTGGAGCCATGGCATGTCAAAAAACGGAATGTTGCTTTCTTAGTGTTCATGTTCCCAGTGTGGTGTGTGTTTCTACATCAGCTAAAAATTTTAGTCCTTAAAGTTTTATTTCCCCTTAAGGCAAGGTATTTGTTAAATGAGTGTGGAAACAGAAAATACTTGACAAATCAATGCCCCAATAAAAGGAAAAAATCCACTAGCAGAGAGGGGATTTGTTAAAGGATAAAGTGTAAATGAGCAGCGAACTTGACTACTTTGAAAATTGTTTGTTTTCTGTAGGGAAAAAAGAACAATGAACCAACATAGATTGAGTATTTTGCACGATTCATGTTTTCCTTACAGTGAAGGTGTTAATGGTTTTTGTTCCAATTTTCATGCTATTGAGAAGTATTTGTCAAGTGTTAGGGGATGAGATGTCTTGATCTTAAGATCAAGGAGACATTTTTTTAAACCAAAATAATATATTAACCTTCAGAAGTCCAGGACTCCGGGTTCTTTTTGACCTTTTTTTCCTCCTAACTTACAATTTGCACATTGCATTAATTTATCTTTAAAACAATTTTTGTGGCAATGCCTGATAACCATCTTTTAACGTCAACTCAGATTTTTCTTTCCACACATATGTGTGAATACATTACAGAATAATTCCACAATGAACCTGAAACTGTTAAATAAAAACTCATCACTGAGTGGCTCATGTTGTCACCATTTAACTGAAAAAAAAATCACAAAAATTAAAATAAAACCTTTTTATGTTTATTAACAAAGATCAAACACAGAGAGACTAAATCGAAATGTATACTTTTACAAACAAAGCAAGACAAGGTGAAAACAATCTGAAAAATATACAGCTGATGAGTGCAGGGACTACTGAGGGTAGAATAAATCCTTTTTATTTGTGTTCTAAGCTTTATTAACTAGTTTATATGAAAATTTAGGTTTAGCTTCAAATCCCTGAAAAGTTATCTGCTTTTAAATGCATCTCAGTGTCTTTGTCATTGTCTAATAATTTTCATTTTCTTGTGTCATCAAAGCTGACTTAAATATCTCCATCCTCTAATTCAGTGTTTTTCAACTTTTTTGAGCCACGGCACACTTTAACCTTGACAAAACTCCCGCGGCACACCAGCATTCAAAAAAAAAAAGGATAAAAAAACAGTCTGTATTGATCCACAGTCCCTCCATGATCTCACATGCATTTTTTTGATAATTGTGGCAGAAAAAGCTGGAAGTTGCAGCCTTTTTTTCTAATAGATGTAATAAAACTAAGTTAGAAGATTTAAAAACTTTTTCATTTGTGTTCGCTGTTGTTTCAAGACGTTAAGAGGAGAGACTCGTGCGCCGACCTGCTCCCGCTGTCACTTTTAACCCAATGCATCATGGGAGATGTAGTTCAATAATCCGCCGAACGCAGACAGACTAGCGTCTCTGAGCTTCATTGTTTTGTTCACTTGTTCCACGGTCCGACACCGGATTCTGTGGAAAACTACACCGCTAAAGACGAGCTTTAGTTGGTATTTTTCTTAGAACTGAGTGACTTTTTAAATCAGTTAAATCAGTTAATGAGGACAATTTCCCACGGCACACTTGACCATCTCCCACGGCACACTAGTGTGCCGCGGCACACTGGTTGAAAAACACTGGTCCAATTATCTGCATCTGTTTGTCCTCTCAGGTGGTGATGACGGCCCGTCATTCTCACGGTTCCCCCTTCACCCTCATTGAGTCATGGATTTGTCACCTGCTGTTCGGCTCTCCTCTGGCTGGCAGTGAGGAGGACCACCATCACGCTTCCTCTCCTGCCACCCCGTCTTCACCTCTCAAAACCAAGGAGGAGCTGAGCGAAGGCGTTCGGAAGAGGAAAGCCAAGAAAGCAGAGTAGGAAGCTGTACACAGGCGAAACCGCATCTGACTCGCCCTCATGCTGTACGCAGGATGAGACCCATTCTTTTCTGATGAAAGGGCCCCTTTGATCCTCTGTCAAAAAAACCCTTTCTATTGGAGCATGGTGCTTTCTGCATTTTAAAAAGCTGGAGGACTCTGAGGCAAACATTTCCTACTCTCAACCTGACCTGGACACTTGTAACCAGCATATTGATGTGTTGGTAAACATGTGTGCTCCATGCTGTGTGGTCATCCAAGTTCAGGAACCACACTGTCGCCTTAGGAGGGCCTCTGTTCCACATCTGTACATGTGTTAGCAGTTAAAGCCGTTATCTTTTACTCCATTTAAAAGCACAATTTAAGTTAAGAGAGAGATAAAAAAAAATGCAACTTAATCAGAAATTCAAAAGTAAAGTGAGGCTTAATGAACAAATGAATGTTGGCTTTCTACACTGAGAAGAAAGCTATTCATATCTTTAAATAAAAAAATAAAGAAACATGGTGTCCTGGTGTTGTGTCTCATTTTTTGAGAATAACGAGATATCATGAAGCATTAAATTGAAAACTTTTGCTTATTTTTTAACAATAACTAGCTGTTTTTCATTTTAGGAACTTAGGAACAAAAAACAAATATTTAAATTGTTTGTGAAGGATTTCAAACTTTGAAACAGTTTTCTGTTTATGGTGAAACACCTGCAGAATATCAACGAAACATAATATGTTGTAATTTTCTTTGTTATGTGAATTGATTTTGTGTTTTTATTCCAAACTATGTTTAAAAAAAGGATAATTAGCACTTTCATCAAAAAAACATTTAAAGCTATATTTGGAAAAAAAAATTAAAACACGTCTTTTTGAATTGGGTCACAACATAAAGTGTAAAATAGAAAAATAAAATTTAAATAGAAATGATAAAGTAAAAAAAAAGTTAATTTCCAGTGGTGTACTTTGTGTGTTTTATGTAATTCCAAAATTTTTCTTGAGTAAAATTTGCTAAGGTGCTTATTTTTTTGATATTTTAGGATCCCAAGCTCAGTATAACCTTCTTCAGCCCATTTAATATTGTTATCAATAATCGTTACATCATTACTTTCATTGATCGGAAATAGACTTTTGTAAAGAAAATTCAAATCTTGCACACAATACTCTGCTGCACCTTTAGGAGGAGCTAGCAAGCTGACAGGTGCTTGTCATCATTATCAGACATTTTATTGTGTCCATAACCCTTGTGCTTTCCTAGGCACTTTGACATTGGGAGTGAGGTCATCTAGACCCACTACACACGGCTCTGAACTTTTTTTTTTCCCAATGATTTGTGATCTTCACTGGTGTCCATGGTTTTCATGAAATCCTCTCCACCTTTATCCACCTTTGTCATGGTAGGGAGAACACGTCAAAGGTCATCTTGCCCCCATAGGATAGCACAAGGGTTAAGACTTTAAAAGACTAAAAGTTTAAACCACTACATATAAAAGAAAATGATGAGAACTTCTACTAGTGGAGGGTAATAAATGTTATATACAAACGGAAGTAGGACCAAAATTTAGAGTACAGTAACTCAAACTTTAATAATTTAAAAACTAAAATAGTCAACTATAGGGTATTTTACCTTATTTATCTTCTTTGGGAAAATATTGTGAAAGATTTAATTTTAAAAAGACCCGTTTGACTTCAAAAACTTTTGAAAGGCACCATGGTGCAGACAAGAGCAAGCAGCTGCTTGCTTTCGTTAATTTTTTCTCTCCATCTTCTGCTGTCGTGTTTTGCACTTACCGGCCGGCGCTTAACAGAAAGGGAATACCCTTAGTACCGGAAGTGAAGCAAACACTTTACCTTGGAAAACACAGTTGTAATTTCTATTGTAGTAATACAATGTTAAAAAAGGCTTTTGTAGTAGTTTTGAATACTGGCAGGTAAGTCAAGACTGGCATGTGACCTTTTATATTTACTATAAAAGGTTTAGGAATAGCATGGTATAGGCCTTTAAAATGTTTGGCATTAGTTATGGCATACAGTATTGACTGTAAATACAGGAAACAGAAATAATAATTATAATAAATGTGCAAAGTTCTTTACCTTTATCATATTAAATTGTTATTAAACATCAAATATGCAGATCAACTTTGCCCTGTCATCTGTTAACACTATTAAAAAATGTTTTTTTTTTGTCTAAATATCTCACAATAGGAAGCAGGCGTTTGTCATGCACGCTGCCATTCTTATAAGGAAAATAGTATATTTTAAGTATTTAAAATTGTAGGCTTAAATCCAACTCTATAGAAGTCAATGTCTCAGCAGCTATTCACATTACTGCCTAAATATTATTACATAATAGATCTGTTGGGTAAATATTACTTAAAAGACGATTTTAGTAACTACTTGTTAGATTTATTTTATAAGTTCAAGTGGGACCTAACTTTCTATCTTGTCACAGAAAACTAAAGTTGTTGATGTGAAATGGGTTTTTAAGGAATTATTTTTTGTAGTTCTTATTTAAATAGTAATTTCTGCTATAGATTAGGTACCCTGTATTTCCTGACCACATAAACAAACTTATTTGTTATGGTAAACTGTAATACACAGAGCTGAGGCAAATTGAAGAATGGATGCCTCAAATCCACACAAGTCTCCCTGTAAGGAATGTAAGCAACATGTGTGGATGCCATTACTGACACACAGCCAAACAGAAATTCAGTTGCAGCAATTATTTGGTAATGCAATAAAAATATCTATTTATTTTAGGTTTTCAATACAGTCCTTCTAGAATGAATTCTCAGATATGCATTTGATTAATGTTCCTGGTTATGTCCTAAAACAACAAAGTTGTGTATTTACTCTTAAATTTAAGCCTTGATTTTTGTTTTGATCACCATGAAGTCTGCTATACTGCTGCCAACTGACTGTAAATGAAAAAGTTGTGTGTGTGCTGTGCATTTTTGAAAAATAGGATTGAGATGTAAAAGGAGGAGGGAGTCATAGTGGGGGTTTAACAACCAATGCAGGGGAAGGAATTGAATCACTGAGACCAAGTCTGCTGGAGGAGAACTGGCACTGAGCTGAAAGAAGAACAGGAGACAGAGCTGCTGTGCCTGAAGAATGCTGTGGTTTGTGGAGCTGATCTGTGCTCTGAGCCTGGGAGGGCATGCTGTGGCAGCACAGAGAGGTGAGAACGATTCCTGGTTTTCTCAATGAACTGTTATTTTGGGGGGAAAAAGCTAAAAAATAAAAAATAAAGAAAAACTAAAATATTGGATCAAAATGTTTTCAATCTTTTTAAATACTTGAGTTGAGCTAAGTTCACCTCTGTAATCAGTACTACACATTTGTAATGTTTGGACCAAATAACACTTTTTTTAAAGATTTACATCAAAATGCCTAAAAGAAAATTGACACCATTACTTTAATGTGTTATAAATCAATTTAAGCAGGGAAGAGAGAATGACTGACTTCCACTATCTGTTTTATATGATGTGGAATTTTTTTTGGTGAAAGAGTTGCAGCTAATGAGAAGAACACATTTCCTGTGTTTTACACTCAGGAGAGTTTTGCCCTGCTATCTGCTCAGATTGATGAAGTAGTGGACCAGTGAAGGTCCTTAGGGAGGAAGTCACTGGGGTCTTTGGGTCGAAGGTTCCTCTTTAACCTGAACTTAAACAGTAGCTGATTGTGATGCTCCTCACCAAAGATGGCGAGTACCATCAAAAGAACAAAGAGTTATTATTATGGGAACACATGTCAAGTCATCAGTTTTTTTGGAACGATAATCCAATTAAAACATGAGAGGTACAAAATTATCTTTTTTAAAGAGACTTTATTCTGTTCACTGAAGTTTTACAGTTTTGTTCAAATGTTGTTTAAAATCAAAATATCAGCTTCAAAAACTATTTTTTTGTTTGCACACCAGCAATGAAAAGAGAGTCTGGAAAACTTTGTTCTGTCCCAAAAGACTTACGTAGACGCCTGCAAATTTGAGTTTCTGTAAACACGTCAAACTTAAAAATTTATCTTTTGGAATGAACTGTTTTGCTGCACATCTGGAAAAACTATTTTGCCGCTGGAATCCAGAGGGACCGACTCTAGTGTTTTTTGAGGATTCTTCAAATAAAAAAAGCAAAAAAGAATTATGGAGGTATTAGTGTCAGGCAGGCAGTGGAGACTTAATGGTGTTATGCAAGATGGCTGTCTCTAAAAGCTGATCAAAAGTGAGGAGTAGGCTTTTTCTTCAGATTTCTTGAATTGACTGATTATAATAAACAAATTAAAAACAGAAAATATTAGCTATTGTATCCCAGCATTTAAAACATTTTCTGTTTTGCTATAAAATGCTGATCCCGCTTTAATAACATATTTTGGAGACAAAACAATCATGTCAATTTGTTTCCACTATTTAGATATTGATTAAATGAGATTGGAGACCTGGACGGATGAAGTTGTAACACTCTGGTGCTGCACAGTTAGATAATATATGAGAAACCCAAAGAATAAAAAGACAAATTCCTGTCTTTATGTTTTCTTTTACTTTCTTAAATGAAATAAGAAATAATTTTGAAAAGTGCATAAATTGATATATTTGTTTACATTCAGATGGGGAAATTATCAGTCAGATTAAAATGACAAACCTCGCCTTGGCTGAAATTAAAGAGCTGCTCAAACAACAAGTAAGTGTTGTGCTTTCAGCTCTGATCTGTACTTTTTCATTTTGAATGAAAAATGTTTATTGGTGACCAATATGGTCCCAATAGATTTTTCTTTGATTTCACTACATCAATCTTGTGTCTTCTATAGATTAAAGAGGTTATATACTTAAAAAACACAGTCATGGAGTGTGAAGCCTGTGGTGAGTCAATAACACTTTTTTTTAAATGTAGCTCTTGTATAAATGCCTGTTAAGGAAAAGTTTTATTGAATAGTATTTTATAACTATGACCTGTGACAGGTGCAAAAACTGTTATCAAGTACCTTCAGCCCTTGCGCTATCCTATGGGGTCCAGATGACCCGATCCTTACATTGACGTGTTATCCCTAGCATGACACAGGTGGCTAAAGGTGAGGATTTTCTTAGCCACCTAAGAGGATTTCATGTAATCTATGGACACCAGTGAAGATCACAAATAATTGAAGAAAAAGGTTCAGTGCACTGTCTTGTGGGGTCTAGATGACCCAACTCCCAATGTTAAAGTGCCTAGGATAGCACAATGGTTAGAGGAACTGGGGTTGTGCTGCAGACTTTCATGACAATTCCTCTAAAAATATGTCTTTCATGGAGTTATTATTAAGTACAAACTTTTGTTTCTCTGTAGGGACGGGAGGTTTCCAGCCTCGTCCTTCCTGTGTGCCAAACCCCTGCCACCCTGGGGTCAAGTGTACTGAGACTCTTCAAGGCATAGTCTGTGGCCCCTGTCCTGATGGTATGGAGAGCAATGGTACTGAATGCACAGATGTGGATGAGGTATGTACAGGTAGAAGAAAAATTACCCATGGTTCCTTGAGAATGTCCTGATGCGAACGCCTGTCTGATGCTGACAGTGCACCGTGAAGCCCTGTCACATGGGTGTCCGCTGCATCAACACCTCCCCTGGTTTCCGCTGCGGTTCCTGTCCTGCTGGGTACACTGGACCTCAGGTCCAGGGCGTCGGTCTCACCTACGCCTCTGCTAACAAACAGGTGAGGTGTAGTGATAACAAGACGAGGCGCAAGCTGGTATCTGATTTAGCAAATAAGGAGAAAGGGGGAAATTTAGTTATCACGTAAGAACGGATCCTTCACTATACCAACAGTATTAACCCTATTTGAATTTTCTGTGGATGTTCAACAGAGGTTAAAGATAGAAAAACTAATTTGTTAATGTGGAAAGTTATATGTATTTAAAAAAAAAAAGTTTTTACAAATTAAAAAAGAAAAGTAAAATCCCACAATACACAGCACAAACACGTTGGATGTATATCTAAGATTATTTTGCACGAGACAAAAAGATTACTAAACAAGATTTTTTGATTTGTAAAAATTCATTAAATAGACATGTATACAGTTATTTTTTCACATAAATGTCAAATTATTCTGTAAAAAATATAGCAGCATTGGGGCAACTGAATTCAGGCTGAAATTATCCAGCAGAAGACACATTAAAAAAAATCTTCCTGTATTACTTTTGATTTAACAGTTGCTTTTGGTTTATAAAAACTAAATGACAAAAGTCTTAACTGCTAAAACAGAATCTAAAGAAATGTAGCTGTGCAATAACAGTCTCAGATGAAATCTCCTTAGAATGCTACTTTACCCTTATATTTTTTTCCTCATTAGAATTGAGCATAAAACCAAAAACTCTTCTTTGATTATACACAGGTTGAAAGAATCAATATTTATCTGTAAAGTTGTTCAAGTTCTCACATATATAATTGAATTAAAAATCTGGAAAACCTCCAGATGCATCTTATCAACCATGTTGGTTAATACAAGCATTTGTTGCAACTTTTTACACCCTGAACAAACTTCATAAGTTTTAAATATTAATAAAAAAGGGTTGGCATCAAAGAAAACTGCTCCATTCACGCCTACAAACTCACATGAAAAAAAAAACAATGCATATGACATAAAATGCATTTTTTTGGTCAATTTTAAATGTAATATTGTCAATGTAGATATCAGATGAAGGTGTTCAGTTCTATGCCTGTTGTTTTAAGGTGTGCAAGGATATTAATGAGTGTGAAGGTCTCAACAACGGAGGCTGCGTGAAGAACTCTGTATGCCTGAACACCCCGGTGAGCAAAACTACAATAATACTACATTTAATGTGAATTTCTTTGGGGTTTTGTGTTTTCTATAGCCAAAATATTGTGGACCTATGAAAAAGCGTTCCAGAAAAAAACATTTCCCCACAATTTTGTAGTGTAGGACTCTCTGGTGCCCTGGATTTTAAAAGATTTCCCAAACTAAAGAATTAATAAATATAAAAATTCTACGAAGACAAAAAAAAAAATATTAAAATGCATTTTGTTTTCACATAAAAAAATAGATCAGACGCAATGCATTGTGGTCTATGTTCACCAGTCTAGTGAGCATTCTTGCACAATGGTGTGTCGCAGTGACTTGTGGTAAATTTCCAGGGCACTGGATTTGGGAATTGGCTGGTGCTACCGCTTAGCTTACCTCATATCTTCTCAATGTCTTTCTTACCATCCATTATATGTTAAATCTTTTTTTATCATTATTCAAGACTAACCATTTGCATCAGCTATTTGCACAGACACATTTAACTGAAAGGAGCTTGACTCGGTTGGAGGCCTTGTATGACACTGACCCACTAACACCAGCCGTGACTCCACCTTCAGCTGTGGTTTGGGCTGCTTTCGTTGGTTGGCTCACATATAACTGCAGTCAGTAAATCTCAACACCACTTGTAGTTAAAATGACCCGTCTCTGTCTTTTCTTTGTCTTGTTTGGATGTGTCTTAAGCTTGATGAACTCGCTTTCCTCGGATAGATTCATAAAGTATTAACAAAGCTTTGTGGTTTCACTATATATTTGACACATCTAATATACAGATATTAGAAAAGAATAGTTTGAAGAGACAGTTTTTGTCATAAAAACATTTGACTCTGAAGGCAAAATCTTCCTTTTGTGTGAACAGGGTTCGTTCAGGTGTGGTGGCTGTAAGCCCGGCTACATTGGGGATCAGCGAAGTGGCTGCAGACCGGAGAGAATGTGTGGGGACGGCCAACCCAGCCCCTGCCACGAGAAGGCAGAGTGCATTGTTCATCGAGACGGGACTCTGGAGTGTCGGGTGAAACAGCCACACGTGTTGAAGTTACATGTTTAATAAAAAGGGTGTACTGTCTCTCACACAGCAGGGTCATGTCAAAAAGCCTGCTGAGCATCTGACACTTTCTTTCCTCTCAGTGTGGCGTTGGATGGGCTGGAAATGGTTACCTCTGTGGTCCTGACACTGACATTGATGGTTTCCCTGATGAGAAAATCAGCTGTCCTGAGCTGAACTGCAACAAAGTGAGTTGCCATTATTAATAACACAAAAAACATATTTTTAATCCCAACAAAAAATGTAAAGTACTTGTAAAAATTAAAGTATATACCAAAGCATCAGAAATGTTAGGGAAGAGGCTTTTAAAGTCCCACCCCAGTCTATTTTAATGCAACAAAATGGTGTGCATTTTTGGAGCTTTCCTACAGTTTTGAGCCAGATGCCAGCTCAGACGAGGAAAACAAAGACGTAGATACATCTATGTGTCTGCAAGTAGATGCATCAGAATGGCGCAGAGCAGGGATTTTGTGCCCCGCCAATTGTAGCTTCTGCGTGATTGCTACCAGCTTTTTCCAACTGCTTTTATTTGTCTGCTCCTACCTAAATTACCAAAGGATTTGAATAAAGCTATACTCAGAAATACAATTTTAACTTAAACTTCCTTTATATATCCTCCATCATCAAATAAATTCTATAAGAACATGTTAAAAAAATTATTTTCATTGGAGTGGGTCTTTATAAAACAAAGCAATGAGTAGTTCTGAGTGTGACAAATGATGAGATTGATTCTTCTTTAGGACAACTGTCTTACTGTGCCCAACTCCGGCCAAGAGGATGCTGACAGAGATGGAATTGGAGATGCTTGTGATGATGATGCCGATGGGGATGGGATCCTAAACGTACAGGTTTGTGCTCTCATTCACACTAAAGTGCATTTGCAGTTCACATGTAAAAACTAAAATGTCTCATCCACAGGATAACTGTGTGCTGGTCCCCAATGTGGACCAGAGGAACATTGATGAGGACGACCTGGGCGACGCCTGTGACAACTGTCCCGCTGTCAAAAACAATGATCAGAAAGACACAGATCTGGACAAACTTGGGGATGAATGTGATGATGATATTGATGGTGATGGTAAGAATGAGAAAAGGAACAATTTTTTTTTAAACATATTTTTGGCATGTAATTTGATTCAAATGTTAGTTCCCTTAAAGAGTGCATGGGTCATGTGACTGTGCTACAAATCACACATATGTTTCCTAATGTTAGGCATCCCTAACCACCTGGATAACTGCAAGAAAGTTCCCAACCAAGACCAGATCGATCGAGATGGAGACAAGGTTGGAGACTCCTGTGACAGCTGTCCTTATGTTCCCAACCCAGATCAGGTGAAAAAACAATTTTATTAAACCGAAACCTTAAACCTTTTTCCACGATTTAAGATTTACAGCATTATTCAATAGTGATGTTTAGTTTTGAAGAGCAATGTATTTGTGGGAGGCTCTGGTGACCCTAAAAGAGATCCAGGTGGCTAAGAAAATTGATGAATGGATGGATATAGATGTTGTTGTAGGCTTCCAAAAATCCTCACTAGACGAGAAGGAAACAAAGTCTAAAGAAAAAGAGGAAAAACTTGCTTTTAAGCAAAAGTAAATAAATGAAACAAAACAAAATTTGATAAAAAAAGATTAGATGAAATTAACTATACAGAGAGATTAAGAAATTTAGATTACCAGGAACAAGAAAAGTGGGAAAAACTGCCGGATGCAATAAATTAATATCTAATTTATTAAGAAATATTGGACAGAAATAACACCCATAAAAATAGGGTTGCAGAAATTCAACAGATTCTGACAAAAAACAGAAAATAAATCATATATTATAAACATTCCATCATATAAGTCATAAAAATCCTTGTAAACACTAATAATGTTTAATCATGATTATAAAACAAAACATATTTTTAGTATCTTTGTAACTTTTGATATGACCTGTTTTTCAGATGGATGCAGACAACGACCTGATTGGAGACCCCTGTGACACCAACAAGGACAGGTATCATTATTTGAACAAACACTCCTGTCTGTCAGCAACGTCTCCCCGAATAAAATCATATTCATTAAATTCAGTGATGGCGACGGTCACCAAGATTCCCGGGACAACTGCCCAGCTGTCATCAACAGCTCCCAGTTGGACACTGACAAAGACGGAAAGGGAGACGAGTGCGATGATGACGACGACAACGACGGCATCCCAGACCTGCTGCCACCGGGCCCCGACAACTGCCGGCTGATCCCCAACCCTCTGCAGGAGGACTTGAATGGTGGCTAATACTGCTGCCACGACATTCACATTTTTTCTGGATTTGAACCCGGAAACAATGATGAGTTCTGTTGGTCCTTGCAGGTGATGGTGTGGGGGACATCTGTGAGAAAGACTTTGACAACGACACCCTGGTAGACCCCATTGATGTTTGTCCTGAAAACGCTGAGGTCACCCTCACCGACTTCAGAGAGTACCAGACGGTTGTTTTAGACCCCGAGGGAGATGCACAGATTGACCCTAACTGGGTGGTGCTGAATCAGGTCAGAAGATTGGAAATGGGGCTTTAATGTTCAGATGGTAAAACAAAAATGTATGTTAAAGCCACTTTACTAAATGTACAGGGAAGAGAAATAGTCCAGACCATGAACAGTGACCCTGGATTGGCAGTCGGTGAGATAATCAGAACTGTTTGACATTTTAGAAAACAGAATCATCTGAAATTTCTTTCAAAATATGCGGCTTTCAAAGCTTCCATCAGCCTTCATCATCGCATTCTGCAGGTTACACAGCTTTCAGCGGCGTGGATTTTGAAGGAACCTTCCACGTGAATACGGTAACAGACGACGACTACGCTGGTTTCATCTTCGGCTTCCAGGACAGCTCCAGCTTCTACGTGGTGATGTGGAAGCAGGTGGAGCAGATCTACTGGCAGGCCAACCCCTTCAGAGCTGTGGCCCAACCAGGGATCCAGCTGAAGGTAGTTCAGGACCATCACAGAACAAGGAAAAAAAGTATTTGACAGTCACAGATTCAGAGAGGTCTCTAATCTTCATCATATGTACACTTTAACTGTGAGATTTTGTTCCTGGTGTCCTTCGACAGCTCTTTGGTCTTGGCGGAGAAGTTGCAGTCTTAATTGTTTGAGGTTGTGGACTGGTGTCTTTTATACAGATAATCAGTTCAAACAGGTAGCATTAATTCCGGTAATGAAGCCAGAAAAGCTTCTTAAATAAATTGCTTGTTGGAATTACACTAAAAATAAATACTTAAGAATTAGACTTGAGCCACACCCCATACCAGCAGGGGCATGCACCTAAAGGTTGTGTGCCAACCACCATAAGCCAAAAGAATAATAGGAAGACAAAGTCTTGGTTGTTTGAAGGAGCTAAACACTTGTTTTCAGCACCATTACACAGATAAATTCTTCAAAAATCAAACAATATTATTTCCTGGATTCTTTTTTTGACATTTATAAATGCCATAGACATCTCATTTTTTAAGATCAGTGACTGATAAATACTTGTTTTTGCCCAAATTTACTCCCCTTAATCCATCCTTGGACCGATTACAATTTAAGACCAATTGTCAGGAGTAACAAACTAGTTTTATTAAATGAACTTTTTTTAGGTTTTGAAAATTTCCTCTACAAAGTTTGTGGTGAAAAAGTTTCGTAAACTAAAACCTTTTAGAAACAAAAGAGGCCAAAACATCAAAGAACAACAATTACCGTACATTTTTCTAACTTCATCAATTGAATTCTTCTAATTTAAAGTAATCATCTTCAATCTTTTCAATCTTTAACATTTAAATATTGAAATGAGGTTTGTGTTTTCGTCAAAACTGAACATAATACTTATTAAAAAAAGTAATTATACTAGCTAAAAATGGATCAGTATACTTCACAAATAATAACTCTACGTTTTGCTTTGAAAACCAGAAAAAATGAACTTTATATCCTGTTAAATCTTACTTTTGTTTTTTTAGAAACTTAAGAAAGCTTATTAAAGAATTTACAGCTAAAAAACATACTTCATTGATCAAACGTTTACGCAATTTAATATCAAACCCTGTTACACCACTGAACCGAATCGTGGGGAAAATGAATTGTATTATTCATCCTGAATAGTTTTGCAGATGTTTAGGTTTAATGCATCAAACACGTGTTGTGCTACAATTTGAAAGAATTTACAACTTATTGTTTTATTACGGTACTTTTACACCAGGCTTAGTATAAGCCAGGGGTCCCCAAATCCAGGCCTCGATGGCCGGTCTCCAACATGTTTTCCAACAAACTTGCCATTGAAGCTCCTTATTGGCTAAACACACCTGATCAAGGTAATCAGCAGCAAATAAGACAGGTTTTCTGAAAAACCAGCAGGATGCTGGCCCTTGAGGCCTGGATTTTGTGACCGCTGGTATAAGCCAAATGAAAGGTTTTTCTTACTTTTTATTTGCTAATTAGCAAATTAAAAAAGGATACTTCTGAAGTTTTTTTCCTACTAAATTACATACAAAAGTTTACAAAAATCAAAGTTTGAACTGAATTGTGGGGAAAGTGAATCGTTTACACCAATCGCTCCTTCTTGAAAAATGTATTACATTTTATTTTTCCAAGCTAGTTTGCTAAAAAAATACAAATTTTAGTCAAAGTACCATTAAGCCCAACAACAAGAGAGTTCTAAAAGTTATCTTTTTTTCTGAGGTACTCCACAGGTGAAGACAAAGCCACTGAGTCTTTTGCTGTTATTGAACAGGCGGTGAAGTCAAACACAGGTCCAGGTGAGAACCTGAGGAACGCCCTGTGGCACACCGGTGACACCTCTGATCAGGTGAAGCTTTTGTGGAAAGATGCTCGTAACGTTGGCTGGAAAGACAAGACTTCATACCGCTGGTTTCTCCAACACCGGCCAGCTGACGGCTACATCAGGTACCGACAGGAGCATTTCACTACAGGTCCACGACGAGTCCCTTCACTGCATGCAAGTTTTGATGAGAAATTGATACCTTCTTAGACTCATTTCACAAGACTTTTCTCTTTCTAAATGCAAGGTAATGAAAAATTACATTTTTTAATTTGTGGGAAGAATCTGACAAAAGTGAGAGTTTGCAGTTTTGGTAACTCTTCAAAGAACTCCTACTGTAAATAATTTGTTGTTTAAAGACCAAAAAGATCACATGATCTATTTATTTTTGTTTTTTGTGGTTTCGTGTGCAGAGTTCGCTTTTACGAGGGCCCTGAGATGGTGGCTGACACAGGCGTCATCATAGACGCCACGATGAGAGGAGGCCGTCTGGGAGTCTTCTGTTTCTCCCAGGAGAACATCATCTGGGCCAATCTGCGCTACCGTTGCAACGGTGAGTCAGGGGGAGCTCCTTTTTTTAAAATCACAAGAACTTATGCTGCTTGATCTGTAAAATATTTCGCTCACAATAACAAAAAAAAAATGCTTTTTTTTGTTCCTAGACACTCTTCCTGGGGATTTTGATGCCTACAGAGCTCAGCAGTTGCAGCCTGATGAATGAATCAGCATACATTTAAAATCCTCATTTGATTTGTTCCGGGGTTTTTTTTTGCAGCAGTTTTTCATCGAAAACTTAAAGTGGGGCAGCACTGACAATTTTTTTTTCCTTACTGTGAATAAAAAATATGCTCAGCTCCCAAATGCTTGAACTCCTCATTTAAAAAAAAAACAAGATTATGAAATTAATTTTGAATTATTTATTTGGTGGGGTTACTAACTAACTTGAGTCCTAGTTTATATCGAATATCTAAATATTTAAAAGGTTATAGGAAGACTGGACATTTAGAAAAGCAAAATACGGATGTGGGACCACTAAAAGTATGGAGCCACAGGAAAGTCTAATAAAAATACAGAAATACGGAGTAGAAAAGATCACAAAAATGTGGATCCTGTGCAGAAGGATGAAGTAATAATCTCAACTTTTTGAACTTGTGTGTAAGTTTTGCTGCACAAAAGGCCAAAGACTTGAACTAAAATATCAGACATTAGTTGTAGCTTTTTCTTTTCAAACTCAACAGCTTTTAGTGGAAATCAACATTCTGAACATTTCACAAGCATGCATATATCCAAAATAATCTTTTCAGTTTGCATTTGGAAATACAGATTACAAAATAGAAACAATAGCAAGGACAATATACAACAGGGCAGAAACATCATGCATGTTCACAGCAACGCGCTGCGAAGTCGAATGACAAGGGACAGATTTATTCCTGTTTTTTTTTTCTTATTTTCAAGAAGCATTATTCTGCAAATAAAGACTGTGCAGGGGAAAAAAATCTGTCTTCAACATTTAATTTGACAGTTTTCTTTCATTTTATAAACAAATGATCACATAAAGAGTCACATGGCAACAAATAAAGAACTACAAGTCTGTTACTACGACTTACAGGACAACAGTGACATAATGCATTTCTCACTAGAAGCTTTAAGTTGAATTTCCAGAGCCTTAAATAGGTTTCAGGGAAACAGAGTCATTAGGAAAACTCCCAAGTTATTAAAGGGACATGTCGTTGACACCTAAAACTTTCTGCAGTCACGCCAAACGCAGCTCCATCTCATTTGGGAACAACAAAACCAGGCTGTGCGGAAACGGAAAACCAGTCAGAAGCTGGTGTTGCAGACTTCCAGGATTTAAACGTGTGTCTCGTGTTCCATAAACGGACCAGCAGCTGGAGCCTGTTTCCACATTTCAGTCACCAGTAAGGCTGAAACAGAACTTGAAACATGATGCACTTCCTTGTTAAAACTACTTCAACTATTTCCTACTTTAAAGAAAGTTTGTTTAGCTGCCTAATCTGGTATCAAGTGATTTCCCAGAGTTAAATTTGCTGCCAGCAAACTTGTCACAATTTAAGAGATTACTAACACCTGTCACAATTTTCTAACTTTGAGGTTCTACGCTAGAGTTGGTCAGAAGTCTCTCCAACAAAAGGTTACCTCCACATTTGGAGGAAACAAATTTGAGCTACAACACAATTGCAGCACCTGACAGGAGTGTATTTTAAATCCACAAACTGCTTTGTGTGGACGTTTTAAAAGTGTACGCAACTTTTAAGGCCAATCGCAGTAAGAGGTGTGACTCTTCCACGCAGAGTTCATGTTTTATGGTTTTAGGCGATACATTCTGAGCTTTTCGAGAGCACATCTGTGTTCTTGCTATCCTAAATTCCCCCAGATCTTTGATCACTTCCATCAAATCAAATTTGGCAATCATGTCTCCGACACACAAGGTGGAGTCAGGTTTGTGATAGAACAACAATGCCCCTCAAAAAGCTTAAAATGCGTCCAAAGACATGATGAAATCTAGCTTTTTTCAGGATAAGAGGTTGGATTGGGAGATTTTCAGAAATGTAAAAAATGTTGTTAAGAAATCATTAAAAATTGCTTACTAAAAGAAGGAGAAAAACAAAACAAAACATGGGGAAGTTAGAATTGTGGAACCAAAGAACTGCCTCCCTAAATTCTTTCCCAACACTAAAGCGAAAGCTGCACGGGAAAAGCCCTTTCTAATTTTGCATCCTCTAAAGTCATTTTTGTTCAAAAAGAAAAAACACAAAAAATGAAATCAAAGGTAGAAAATAAAATAGAGAATTCCTCTTGTTTTTTACGTCAGCATATGTGTGGTGTGAAACAGTCAACGTTCACACCTGGCAGAACATTCCCTGATCAGGGAGTCACAAATAAAGTGCGAAGCATCTACAGGACTAAACAATGCACAAAAATCTAAAGAAAAAAACAAAAACAGGTGTATTTCATCCAGCTCCGATGAAGGAAAAATAAAACGCATGGGTCCTAAAACACACACCACTTCAGCATAGCAAGATACAAGACCTGTATATAACAGGGGATAAGAGTCAGATCAGTGTGTCCATCGGGTCATGCGGTCGACTGCAGAAGCAAACAATCGGTGCACATGCCAGTCTGCAGCCGTTACAAGACAGGCCCTGCCAAGAAAGGTTGTGCTGTGACGAGAGGAGGGCCTTTTTGAAAAGATAAAAAAAAAAAAAAAAAAAAAAAAACTCAACCTTTGCAGAGATGCTACCATGACACAACAGAACAAGCAACCATACAAAAAGCAGAGAGAGCCAAGCCCCGCCCCCGACTGAGACGGGACACTCAAAACAAGGCGAAACCAGAACGTGGTCGCACAAATTACATTCTTTTATCATTCGTGAAGTAGCATTGTACAGAGATGGAGGTAACAGAGAGATTTAACTGGAGTTCACTGCACAGAAGAAACCTATTCATGCATCCCTTTAGACTTCCCTTTACCCATTAGAGTTATGTTACACATATCAAACCTGTGGAGCTATAGGAGGCTTGCATTTAGAGGCTTGAACTGTCAGTTTCATCATGCATTTAGTTTCATCTATAATATGTACAAAAGTCAGTGTGAGTGACCAGTCTTTGCAGGATGAAAAGGAAGAAAATGACCGGAAAACTCTAAATGCTGGCATTATTGGCAACACAACGGTGAAGTCCAAACACAAAGCTAACACTTTCAGGGACGTAAACCTTTGGAAACATGGAATCTGTAGACACTAACTTCAGACTTAAAGGAAAAATCCATCGTTTTTACAAGAGCTCAGAACCAGGACAAGTATCTTTTTGTCTTTTTATGGAGTGAATCAGATCTGACATCATCAACTTTGAGTTGAAAAAGGAAAAAGAAAAATGGAAGAAACTGCTTTTCAATAATAAAATTGAGGAAACTCCTCAGAGGTGAAATAAAAATAAAACCAAAAAAAATTAGAGCAAAGCTGGATTTATCCTTCTTTGTGGATGTTTTCTGTTGTGAATAAATATTCTAAATTACTTGATTGTCATATCGCCAGCAGGACACTCAGAGCCTTTGTTGAGTTTTACCCAGTTTATGAAAGTAGATTAAGATTTGAAAAAGTGGGAAAATCTGAGCTACAGCGGAGAACCTAAAGTCCTCCAAAAATTGGGTTTTGTTAGAAAATCTCTCAGATTATAGGCGTTTTGTAATAAATGTTAGAGAAAGATATTTTATGTAGCAACAAAAGTAAAAGAAACGAAAACCTAAGCAGGTTGCAGATTTCTGTGAAGATGCAGTTTTAACAGTAAAATTGCCTCCATTGTCAAACAGTTTTAAAAAAATAAATCCAGCTGAGGTTGTGGAAAGAGTTGGATTTTTCCTTTAAGGGTGTGTTTTTTTTTCTTCTTCACAATTTCTTTTGCATAGGAATCACGGATGTGTTAAAGGCAAACAAAACTGCTGATGGAGCTTTGCAGCAGTCGGTGAACAACTGGAACGCACTGTCCAACGGCGGAGGTAAACTCAACATCACTCTTTATCTCTTCCCATCAGCGCTATAGGTGAGTAAAAATGAGCACACAGAACATTACACTACACCCAAAATGATACCACACGTCTGCACAAGCCTCTCAGGGAAACTCTGACAAAAAAATTGAAAAAAAACTAAAAATAACTAAATGGCGGCAGATTTATTGGCACTGACAGTTCAATTTCAGTTTAAAAGCTGGACATATTTGGCAACAGTCATTAGAGATGATGGTTGACTGAGTTAAACCAGTCAGATCTTTAAAACATTTAAATTCTTAAAGTGAAGCTTTAGCTTCTATATTTCTCATCAAAGACAATAAAATACTCTTAATTTCATAAACTTTCTTAAATAATCTAAAGACAATCTGCATCTCCTTAGAGATTTCTCTGAGTGGTTTATCCTGATCGATACGGAGAAATGCCTTTTTGTTAGAGATTCCCTGTTAAGGAGCAAAAAGCCTCCCCATAATTGCATTCCTTCTCAGAAACCTTCATACGTTCCTTTCCCACCCCCTCTCCTCTTAAATTTGAAAAAATAACGATTTGGCTATTAAGTGTGTCGCTACAAAATACAGTACATTGATCTGTCAAACAACAAAACCACAAACGTCACCGAGCAAAAGTTTTTCTCTCAAATACAAGAAAATGTTACAATAAGTTACGAAAATACATCGTCACGTCAGACACGAAAGTAGAAGAGTAGAATGTTACTGTAAGGCAAAATCAGGTGATTTCACAGTGACCACTTAAAAAAGATTAAGATTTTTTTTTTCTTAGTGTTGTCTGCTTTAAAAATTGAAGCCTTCCTTCACTAGGTAGGAGGGTAGTCTCTCTACATAAATGCCACTGACTGAATTCTGACGCTCCCGTGTTCTAGTGAAGTAGAAAAGGCCTGATGATTCTCTGAGAAAAACCTCACCTCCAGACTCATTTCTGGAGCGCACGACTTTGATGTGAAGTTAAGCGAAAACTCGTGATGTTTGAACTGTTGGCCTGCAGCATGTCGACGTCCGAGAATGTAACATCTAACACCAAACAGCAACCATGGGGAGGTTTTGCACTCCTTCGTTAACCAAGTAGCTTAAGCACATATATAAATATGTTAGTAATAAGTACACGCAAATCACATCAGTGCAATTCTACACAACGCCTACAGACAACATTTTGGCATTAAATTTAGGTCATGAAATGGAATATAAAATCTTTTAACCAAATAAATAAAACGTATAAATACACGAAACATACAGTACCAGTTGAAAAGTAACATTTGGTTGGTAAAAAATAAAGCTTTGAGTGTGAAATGCTGTTATGAAACAATGGGATAACACTGTTTTCCATGTGGGATCATAAGAAAACCGGAATTCTTTTTCTTCTTATACCAATGATTATAATAACAGGGTTAGCCCAGTGTCCTCGTAGCTTCCTGCTACAGGCAAATAAAGATAAATAGTGGATATGACAGGAAAATGAGCAAAATAAATAAGCTGTCAAATGTGCATTTTTGGAATATATGTGGGGCGTGATGGGACACTGTAAACACAGTAGGCTAGCAAAAGCGCTGAGCGACCAGTCTTGTTCAGAACAATGGCAGGATCATTCCTCTGTAAGCCACTGACATCTTTTTCCTCTTTCCCTTCAAGGTTACGCAACTTTCAGAGGGCTTCACAGAGCTGAGGGTAAGATTGGACAGCCATGCAACGAGAGAGAGGGTTCATCCTGCCCTTTATTCCACCCCATCAACAAGTTAGTGCTATCGTTTCTTCTTTGATCCAGAACGCGGTCGGTCAGTTTGCTCACAGCCTGTCCATCCTGAACGTGTCCTCAGTGGCGGGGTCGGTGAGTACCATGTCTGGATCATTGAGCATGTGCAGTCCGTCCAGGGTGAGGGGGTCGATCTTCAGCTCGTCCAGAGGAAACTGGGAGTCTGCGTCAAAGCTGACATCGCCAACGCCCGCCAGAGAGTTGGTGAGCTCTTTGGAGAGGCTTGGCGGAGACTCTCCTGTGACTGAGAAATGTCAGATATGAGAAAAGTTGGGCTGGTTGAGAATCTCTAATATATATTGAATCGGAAGGAATTTTAATATTTTTCCTGAATTGATACCAAACTCCATACATTTTCCATTAAAATGATTCCTATTATTTTACATTTATACAGCATCAATAACACATCCCAGTTAAAATGACAACAATTCCAAAAAATAAAACCACTGTTATTTGTATGCATCTAATCAGTAGCTATAGTACAGACCAAAGGTTTGGACACGCCTTTTTTTATTCAAATGAATGGGACGGTGTTTCCAAACTTTTGGTCTGTACTGTAAATGCTCACAAAGTTGTGAAATTAGGAAAATGTTTTGAACAACAATGGTTCAATGATAGGAGTGTCACAATAATCGACTTCATCAATTAAATGATATATATATTCAACAACATCATTCTGTCTGAGGAAAGTTGTTGTTTAAATCAAGCTATACCATTATAAAAGCTTATATATAATGAAATAAATTGATAATATCGATATTGGAAAATACGATCAATACCTAATCAATCCAATGTGTTGCAACACATTGAATTTTGCAGACGTGTGACCATAGAGTGTGGTAGAATTTTCTAATAATGATCCATTTGTATCATTTTGATGCGGAAAACAAGAATTGGATCATTCAAAATGAGCCAATAGTGACGGTGAATCGTATCGTCAAGCAGAAATTTGGATTTGAGTCGAATCGTTGTTAAATGAGTCATTACACTGCTATTCAATGCCACGTATATTCTCTTTTTCAGATTTGAAAATTGAAAACAACAGATGCACCAAAGCTGTGATCAAGTGTCTACCTGTTAGGATTATGTTGGGGATGTTGCCATGGCTACTGTAGCCGAGCTGCTGCGAGTCTTGAAGGGTGCTCCCGGTGAGGCCCATCATAGCGGCTTGAGTGTAGTTGAGCGTGGAGCACTGGCTGAAGAGGCTGGACGAACTGATGGGACTTTCGATCATGTTGAACTGCTCCAACTATGAAGCAAAGACCTGTGAGATGGGAACGCGCAATCGGAGCAGAGGACGCATGCTGTTTGTGAACTTTCTCACCTGGTGAGAAAGGGCGTTGGTCTGCCTCGATGCAAGCTGCTGATCATAAAAGGAGTCTCCGAAAATACTGCCCACCAAAGGAATGTGCTGGAGCAACACAATTATGAAGAAGGGCTTTAAAGTGAGGCGTCTCGGAAATCAACACAATTATTATCAGCATGGGTGTGGTGGGGAGCGTTACTAAGGTCCAGAAGCAGACATTTCAGCCGCAAAGCAAACTGAGACTGAGCAATGACCAAAAACACAAAGTTCTCAGAAGGAGGGCAGCTGTGGTTCACAAACAGAAAAGTGTATGACAAAATGGGCGTGTTCACGTCTAAAATAGCTTATCGTCGGCACACTGATACTGACGATAATAATAATAAACAGGTGAAAAGATTGACTCTGATGTAAAGATGAGGTGTGAATTGATGCAGAAAACAGTTTCACTGTACTGTACTGCAGCTCTGCTGATGAAAAAACAAACACTTTAGACCTGACTTACTAAAGGACTGCGTGTGCAAAACCATGCGTTTCATTTCATTTACCAGTGAGATGCACTGAGGGTGGTGTCTGTTAAACAGGAAACTTAATACGTGCAGTCCATTTAGTGCATTTGCCTTTGGAATAAATGTGGCAATTCTGGCAGGATGCACAATAAAACTAGGAGGAGTAGAAGCAAAAAGATCAAGCGTAGCACGCACATTGTGGTTTATCTAACATGAAAGAGGACAACTGTGGCTGTTTTAGCATCTATATTTAGCACATCTGAAAGGCAGGTGCTAACTGGCACAACTTTTCGCACATAAGGCCACCGTCATTGTAGCCCGGAAGTGTAATCACCACGAAAGGCAACAAAGAAAGAATTTTCTTCTGCTCGTGGTATTATTTTTGAAAGATGGAGGCAAACATTTGTGAGCCATTTCACCCGTATAATTTTACAATCTTGTATCTTCAGCATGAGCCAATATGGAACCATCCCTATCCGACTTTAATTATGTCTGTCAGCTTCCCCTACGGCTCAATAATGAGGCATCTCTTCTGCCAGCCCTCTGCCTATCTATAAGCTTCATAATAAGACATTTATTTCTTCCTTCATCTGCTGTTCTTCCCATTCTGCTTCATGTATTTACTGTTTTGCAAATACTCTTCCATATTAAAAGTGCTTCAGGTGACCTTTGGATTTCTTTGCTTAGCAATATTTATATTTGCCTCTTCCACTAATTTCTTCATTTCGGGGTCAAATTTCATTTTGAGGTTGCTCGCTCTTATTCTCCACGGGGAAACCAAAGTAGACACTCAAATACAGCTTTTTGCATTTGCAATCTTAATCTATTACCTGGAAATCCTACACAAACAGCACATGTGGTACATTTGCGTATGCAATGTTCTGCTTTCTATTAAGGATCTTAGTAAATCAGGCCCCAAGCGTCTCAAACTTTACTTTTATTCTAATAATAAAGTCAGTTGTTGGTGCAAAGTGAAGGAAAGTCTGGAAAGAAGAAAACAAAGGCTGAAAAAAGTGGCAATAGGCTAAACATTGATAAATTAAATATACGACTGAAAAGGGACAAAAAAGGGGCAAAAATTAAAACATGCTGGAATTTTACTTCTTAATTTATTGCATTGATAAAAGCGCAGCTGAACACCAACAATGAGGTGAATCTACGTGAATCAATCATAACACAATAGATATTTAATAAAAAAGTAAGGAATGATTAGGCAGCTTTTTGCGTTTGTACTGTAAAAGCAGGTGAGGATCAGCATGCATCTGGAAGAACATACAGATGCAGCACTGATCTTCTGACAGTGACAGAGGAGATGAAGGAGGAATGGGTTATGCGGTTTCTGACACCGTGACAGGCTGACTGCTGGTATGGAGAATGGAAAGCAACCTAACCGGCTACAGTCAACCTTCCCCCAGGAGTGAAGCCCCTCCCCAGACACCAGCTAGGTTGGTGGGTGGGCTCTTACTTGAGGCGAGCCTCCAGGGGAGAAGCCTTGATTGGAGACTGGGGAGGTTGGAGACTGAGTGGCTGGTGAGCCAGTCTGATTGCGGTACTGTTGGAGGGAAGAGGGTTAGCTGGCACTAAGCCTCATAGCTGTCAAACACAAATCCTGAAGAATTAGCGGAGAAGGAATATTGAAAAGGGACCAATCACCTTCAGAAAAAGCAGGACGGCCAATTTGTTTCTGTGCAACTTTGAACTGACTGCTGTCTAATGCAGAATCAGTGAGGATGATTTTAACCACAACCAGAATGACCTTCTTCAAAATATTTTTCTTTCTAACCTTGGGTTAATCAGCTTTATCATATACTATAAAACTGAAAAACCTTCATTAAAAAAAAAAACAAATAAAATATAATAAAAGGATTTCAGGTTTTTTCCTTTAAAGGCTAATGTAACCCCCTTTTTTTTTAAAAAAAAAGGACTTCCCAGAAAATTTCATTTTTTACCAATTAAAAAAATAAAAAGTTTTGGTTCTGACAGACTGAGAGAGTCCTTTTGCAGAGTTCCTTGTTCCTCACCGAGCTGACTGTGATGCTGGCGGTGGTCTGGCTGTCCGGAGACGGGCTGCTCGCAGTGGCTGAACCAGAGGAAGCGAGGGTTGGCAGGGTGATGAGCTGGATGCCCTGCGGGAGGCCCTGCTGCTTCTGGAGCTCACTGAGGAGCTGAGCCTGGGCCTGAGCGGTCAGCTGGTTGAAGAGAGGGTACTGGGAAAGCTGCTGTTCCAGGGTTAACGACTCTGTTGGCAGCGCCTGTAGATACAGCAAGGACACCCAAAGTCATTATAAGAAACGCTTGAAAGTCAGCCTTTTCTACTCTAAATGAGAGAAACTTAATGGAGGATGAGAAACAAAAGCTTTTATTGGTTTTGAAATGAGCCTCACCTGTGTGATGTTAACAGGTGAAGACAGGGTGGGCGAGAGCTGCTGTGAGGACTGTCGAAGATGGAGGTCAGAGGTGAGGGTGAGCGGCATCACGGGGGGTTGTCGGCGTTGTGCAGATACAGTCATGGTGGGCTGGGAGGAGGTGGAAATCCCTGCGACAAAAAAGAAAATAGCAGAAACAAAGACATGAAAGGTGTCAATCAAACAGACATGGCAGCTGAGGATTTTAAGGAACGTTAATAACAGCTGAGTGCATAAATCTTTAGCTACAAATGTTCAATCTTTAAAAAGACCCTTTCAAAAAATATGATTAAAATACAACTGAATTTATTAAAATATTATGCACAGCAGATCTAAAGAATCGAAGGAAAAGGTTCCATGAGCGATGGAACCACAAGGGCACAGCATCAGCATCAAATGTCTTTAAGGGAAAAAGTAAAGAAGGAGCAACTTAACTATGAAAAATCATCATTTTTAATGTTCATCCCACAGCCCTGAGGCTTTTGTCTTCAACAACAGAATGCTTTTGAAAGAAATTATTACAGCAAGGCCGAAGAACTGATGTTTGGCCAAAATAATCGTCATCTCAAGAGAATTTATCTTTGTAAAATAACACTATCCGTCAAAATGGAGTCCAAATCATTTGACCTGTAGTGCATGAAAGAGCTTAAAGTGTTTTGTGGGGATTTATAGTTTCTAGCAAATGTCCAGTTCTACTAAAGTTAAAACAACATTCAGTTATACTGACATGGAACAAAAAAATTCTTTACTAATACTCACAGCGTTTTTTTTAACTTTTCTCTTTTGGTTTTGGGGGATAGAAACAAAAGGGGCTTCTCACCGTGGCTACCAGCACTGATCCCCAAGTGGGTGAGGTTGGTGGTCAGGCTGCCTGTGCTGTTGGCTGAGCTGAGGGAGGGGAAGGATACGGTGTCCTCTGGGTCCAGAGGAGTAGACAGAGGAGGAGGGAACTGAATGTTGGTCAAATCGGGAAGGGAACCACCGCTGTTGTGTGCGGCTGGGAGCACGGATGGGCTCAGCTCCTGGTCTGGTGATGGAAATATGCTGGAATAGATGCAAAGGATCAGTCAAACACAAGAAGAGAACAATCAATATTCATGGCTCTGAACTAGATAAAGAAATGCAAAAGTCTCCATGTATTTGAAATTACAAAAGCATAAAAACAAGTCTTGTGATCACAATCTTAACAGAAATTACGGAATATTTCGAATCATCTAAGCAATGGTGATTCCAGTTTTTTTTAAGTTTATTGTTGGAATTTCTAAGAATAAACAAAAGCTGAAGAAATCTAGAAAGAAGACCAAAAAATAGTAATAAAGTTACTCATTTGTTACAATGAAAATTCACTAGTGTCTAAATAAAGAAGAATGACTAAAAAGAGGGTATATTTATATGCACATTATAAACCAATTGAAGTCCATTAGGGTTAATTAACTAAGATAATCTTCAGGCATAATGTGTTGCAGCAATGGGATACTATAGCTCTTATTAATCATTTTTAGACAGATTCAACAGGATGCTTCAACGTTTTTTTATTTTGCCGTGTTTCTACAAGTCATCAAGGACAGTTCAAACATACAGACCAAAGGCAAAATGGAGGTCAACTTTTGAAGCATACAATGAATTTTTTAGAATCTAAATGGACTTTATGTGTGTTCGGGGGAAAATTATTCAAAAATCAGAAAGTTTAGTCTCAGGTAAAGGTCTTACATCCTCCTAGGATAATGACTCAATCACATAGTTACAATACAAAAGATGGTAAAGAACACAAAAAGTCTATTCAGACGTAGCCTTTAGAAAAACCTTTAATAAATCTATACCTAGAACGCCTGTATATGCCCAGTTTTAAAGAACTACTCGATGAAAATTGTGTTTTTAATATGTTCTTGTAGCATTTTTCTGATGATGGAGGACATATATAGGAAAATTAAGGTTAATTAAGATTATTTAAATTGTCGAGAATCAGGCACCAGCTCCCTGCTTCGCTCCATTCCCATGGAATGGCATCTGCCTCAAAACCACACGGCTGGATAGCTCCAATATTGCTCGCCATTTTTGTTGCACCTCTAATGTTAGCTTGGGGTTGTGAGTTTTTGATTTTACCAAAAAAACAAACAAAAGAACAGTATAACCATCATTAAAAGACCATTGGAAATGCTTTTTTAAATATATCAAAAGATGATTAGACTGGGTCTTGTAGCAATTGATGAATGTTAATGGGTTCAATATATATCTATTAAGAAGTGCGGAAGACTTTTAAAAAATAAAAAATAAAACCGCATCGAAGTGCCCAATTACTTCTGTGGAATTTAGAGAAAAGTTTGAGTTCATAGAGGCAGACCAAAGACAAAACACTTTTTAGGCTGTTAAGCAGCTCCTGGTCAGGAAAGTTCTTCCATGTCAATTTGTTCAACTCTCGATGATGTTACTGACTAAATAGCTTAACTCACTTAATTCCTGGGACGTCACATGCATTAGGCTTCGATCCATCATCCTGAGAAGAAAAGGTGAACATCAGCCAAAAATCATCCAATACAACAGTGCACTTTGTGACTGTCCAATAAATACCTTTGTGTCATCCCACAACTGTTCCTGTGCATCCCTGTCTGCATCCGACTCTGAATTATCCGTCCCAGGAACAGTTAGCAGCAGCACTGATCATTAAAACACAAGACACAGTTGTTTTCTTTGAGCTTTCTGTTCTTTGTTAAAAGGGATCTTTTGACGTTGATGCCATTTGGGCAAAACCCACTGCTGCAGTGAACTCAAATTTTCATTCTAAAAATAGCAAAGTGACCACTGGCCAAACTGAATGAATGCCAGCCATTTTTGGTTCATTCTGCAGGAGCTTGAAACATAATAAAATAGTCTGTTTATTGATCAAGTTGTCCAAAGCACTTTGGATCATCTTAATTAAAAAAAAGAAAGTTACATTTCGGAGTCACTTCCCCTGAACTCTCGGAAGATCAATTTCCATTTTCTTTTCAATTATTTCATCGAGTCTACATCTAATGTCATTGGAGTTTTGTTGCTTTTATTAACACATTAATAAAGCAAAGCAGCTGTGTCTGTAACCGGATTCTCCTTTACCTCGTTTAGGCTGCAGCTCCTGCGACCCGCCGGAAAACGACTCCTGGGGCTTTGGATTCATGGCGCTCTGGTGCAAGGCAGAGTCGGAATTTGTCCTGCGTGTGTTAGAATGACAGAATGTCAACAAAACTGCAACCAAATCCTAACGTTGGTCTACAGGCAGCTCTACAACACAAATAAAATTCCAAAATGTGTTTAGATTGCGCTTCTTTTGCGGCCATCTCTGTGGTTAGTTGAGGCTTAACCTTTTAGGGTCAACAGGGGCTTAAAAACCACTTTTATTTATTTATGTTTTAGAAAATATTTGCCTGTGTCTTATGTTGATTTTCTAGCATAAAAGTTGTTGGTGTGTGTGTGGCGGGGTCCTTACCTTCTCCAGCTTGTGTCTGGTGGTGGGGAGAGATAAACTGAGCTATAGGGACAGCTGTCAATGTGAATCTTGTTAAGGTTAATAATACTAATTAGACAAAACAATCCTGAATTTTAGATGGAAATTTTCAGGAACCTTCTGCTTCAGTAAATTATTATGAATGATTATTATTATTATTATTATTATTATCATCATCATTGGAAAAGAGATAACATCTGTGCATACAACTGAGCACAAAAAAGAACTATAAGTATTTTATTTTGAAGTAAAACAAAAAGCAGAACATTGAAGTAAAAGAAAATCTGAATTTCAACACTCTTTAAAGGATATTTGGCGGCCATGTTTGTCAACTAAAAGTGGGCGGCGGTGAGGGGATGTGATGCGGTTCCGGTCACGGTAAACACGGTCCACCAACCCATGGTGCCTGCTTGTACGACTGGTATCCAGTACCGAGTTCTAGAGGAAACACACCATGTGAATGAGGCCAGAAAAACAGGTTACTTTAAGAGCAAAACTCTGTTTTAGAATACCGGCAATTGGTAAAAATTTATACATCTTCAAAACGAGCCAAGCCAGGAGCCCAACAAATAATGATGCCTGAGCTGGCAAATGTACTTAAGGATGAGAAGCCATGGCAAGCAATGGTGTCATTTTAATATTTAGGAACCAAATTACAATGCTGGGGGAAAAAAAGGAAAAAAAACGTACTGGTAAAACAGTTTCTTCAATCAACAAAAACAAGATAAAACCGGAAATGTGCAGCTTTTACCGGGAGAAAATGCTGATTTTCTGTCTAAAACTCTTTACATTTTGACTGAAATGAAACAGTTTTCACCAATGTGTTAGAAAACCTGTTTGTTTCCATTATTCCCCAACCGCTGACAAGGGTACACGGGTTTATTAAGAATGAAACAAAGCAAAAAATATCAAATTACCAGCCAGGAGAGGCTATGGGCTCACCTGAAAAGGCAGGTCAATGTTGCCATTTCCAATCTGATTGACATTGGGCAGTGAGCCTCCATAGTACTGTCCACGATTCTGCCCTAGTTGCAAATACTGGGTCTTCTGTAACTGCAACTGTGCAAAGTAAAATTGCATGAAAGCATGAGTGAATGATTAATTCGGATTTAAAAAAAATCATAACGTCAAAAGAAAATGAATGGTACATGCAATTCTACTGTGAAAATATCCAAGATTGGTTAAAATAGGTTATAAAGGTCTTTTTAACTCGTGCCAAAGGTTTACTTTACTTTTATTTTTCTGATTACTCTATTTGCTGCAGAACAGAGTTTGCTCAAGCTAAAAGATGGATTTAAGAATTTCCATGCAAACAAACTCTTCATTAATAATGCATCAGTTATTGGTAGATTCTTTTCTATTAAGAATATAATCAATGAAGGTATGACTTCTTTCATGCTTTTCAAATGTTGTGTAGCTTTAATCAACATAAATGGGGCAGCGAGTCGATAGATCCAACAGGAAAATATACTTTTTCACTCAATATCAAAATGTATACAACATAAAACAGGAAGAAATAATGAAAGAAACTAGTATGAAAGCCAAATTATGCCATGTAATAAAGTGGCACATTAACACAGAAATGTATGTGAGAACAATAAAATAAAAATTCACCTTGTTAAACAACACAAATTGGCATTAAAATGACCAGATAATGAGGTGGATATGAGTATGAATGACAACATAAAGAAACTAGGCAAAATATTTCAAACAATGTGTTTATTTGTTTTCCTGCTCTTCTGTAATAAATACAGTTCTGGCTAAGGGTCTAAGCTGATGCAGTGCTTATGCGTCATTTCCAGCAAGCAGACTAACAATTAGCCCAAATATTTCCTGGCACTAGCATCTAGAATTGCGAGAATTTTCTCATACGCTGGCTGAGAAATGGTGGAATTAAAAAAGAAAAAAGGGGGCAAAAGCCAAAAAACATGTTTCTGAAAAGGGAGCAAAGGCTAAGAGGAGTGCAGGGCTCCAGAGTCATTAACATTTCTTCATCAATTTAGAGATCAAAACCCAAATGCCTTCAGATATACTGCAGTTTTGTCATTGGGATTTGCCATCATTTACACACATCCAATATAAAGTAAGTGTCACCTTAACAGCAATCTGGTGAGCTAAAGTTGCAACAGAAAGTATAAAGTTTAAGGGGCTTTGTAAAATTGTGGCATTATCCAAAACAATTCATAAAAAAAGGAAAAGGGGAAAAAAAACCCTTCCTTCTTCATACAATCCCACAAGTGTACTAGGATTAATCAGTGGAAGCAGCTGCTGAAACTAAGTAGGTCTTCCTTACCTGGAAGGAAGACCTACTTCTGACAACATGAGCAACTTCTACTTATGTTTTATAAAGCAAAAGTAACAGTGCTTGATGTTTTATTTAGTCCCTCTGTGGTTCAATTTTTCTTAAAGAACTAGTCCAATGGCTTGACCACAAAAATTGTAACATGAAACATTTAAAAAACAACAGCAAGACGCATGATTATTAGACATGTAGGTCAACACAAAACGTCTTCAATCTTAGCATCATAACTGATAGATTTAGTAACGGTTTATCTTTAAAAAATAGAAATGATAATATTGTTTATCATTATCAATTTTCACCTGTGAAAAAATGAAACATTTATTTTTAATAAACCACTACTTCCGTATAAAATTTCTTGAACTTTATTTTTTTTTTTAGATTTTCACAAATAGTCCAATATAAATAGAAAAAAATGCATGCTAACAAGCTGGTGCCTCTCATATTCATCTAGGGTGAATAGGGCTACAAGTGCTGTGGCAATTTGCACTTGACAATAAAAATGGGTTGCAGCTGTTCATCCTGGATCTCCTCAAACCTTTCCTGCAAGACCCAAGCCTCATCTTTATTAACGGATGAAGAAGCAGTCTTTTTTTGCTACTTCACCTTTCAAAAGCTGCCTTCTTCAACGCAATCTACACCAATCAAGAACGGCTTCACACCTGAGGCACACCAGCAAACCCTCTGATTTGGTTTTTAGAAAGGCTTCAAGTCCCACTCCAGTCTTCTTTTGATCTATTTTAAAAGCTTTCCCAGTGGTGGTTTGATTATGCTGATGCTGTTTTTAGGATTTTTTTCTAGGACATAGTTTCTGCAGAGCAGCTGTAGTTCATTGGAAATTCGCCTATAAGTTGTGGGCGGGACGGCCGTCTCAGAGTAAGCCTCTCCTCGATTTCCCATCATCCCTTTTGTTTACACTCTCTAGCTAGCTTACAGCTCCTCACACCCCAACCTAAATTTACCAGTGCAACAAAATAAGCAAGAAATATTGAAGCTATCCAGCAGTTTTCAGACGAGGAAAACTGGATCTTATTTGTCTGTAGGAAGGCATCAGAATGGAATAGAGCTGGTGGCTCGCCGACTTAACAGCTACAAGCTTTTTCCAATGGCTTTTTTTTTCATCTGTTCCGGATTCACATTAATTTTAAATAAAGAAATACTCAGAAATGCGATTTTGAGATTAATTTTCTTTATATCTGTCCTCCATTATGAGAAAAATGCCTCAAGAACATGTTAAAAACGTCAAAACTTTTCATTGGGGTGGGTCTTTAAAGGTTTTCTGTTCAACCAAATAAAGTAAATAAAAATAAAGAAAAAACATTTCACAAACCTAAAGTAAAAAGGGCCTTTTTAGTTATGCAATGCGGTCCCAACTTTTCTGTAATTTTTTACTGATAACAAGGTGAACGTGTTTTATTTTGTTATTTTTATTTTTTAAATAAATCCCTTCTGGGATGTGGGTAAGAAAATGACAGTCAGATATTCAGACAAATGTTTATATGGTCTACACATTCCTTATATATTTGATTTCATTTTTTTTTTTTTTTTACAATAATCTGATGGTGTATTGTCCTGATCTTCATTGTCCAAAAAAGCTGATTCATCTTCCCATTTTGCATTAAAGTGCAAACAAATAAATATTTTTTTAAAAATCAAACATTAAACTTGGACAAGCCTAAAATTATTTATGGCCTCGTGTTTACAACTGCCTTACGTCACAAAGGTATTATTACGAAATAATATTGGTAAACATGAGAACAGATCGTCATAAAGGGGGAATTGAGGTGAAGTTGGCAATGCAGTTACCTGCGGGATCCACAGCTGATCAGCATCCGATTGGCTCGCTAAGCTATCGTATCTCCACCATCCCAGTCAGCGCTGCTCTATTTTGGTTTCTTCTAGCTAACTCTCCCCCGCGCGTGCGATCATGCGGTGATTTATCCGCGTGTTAGCAAACAAATTGTGAGCAACGTCTGCTGAAAAAGGCAGCCACGGGCGAGGAAGCAGGTGTACACAACCATTCACATCTCCAGCAGAGAGAGAGTGCAGAGCTAGCCGAGCTAAGAAAAAAAGCTCTTTTGTTGTGACGGAAACCCCTCTTGCATGTTTTGAAACAGACGCAGAAAACAAACATGGTGATGATACGCGGATGCCGTTCGAGAGAACTTCAGAAAAATGTACACAGAAGCACATTATTATTATTCATCTCCGCAGTGTTCGCTTGCTGCCACCACCACAGCCCTGCAAAAACCTTCTGTGTTCGTCCGGGGTGTGGAGCTCTTACCCGCGCGGCTCTGGTGATGTTCAGGTCCTTCATCACTTCTTCAAACGCGGCCGTCTCCTCCGCCTGTTTTTGATTATGCAAAGCGATTTTTTCGCTAAATTTGCGAGGATTATTCGAGGACGCCATTTTTCCCTCTTCTTCTCAATGGAATGTTACGCTCCCCTCCGCACCAGAGCCCCCTGGTGTCGTCATTACGTACGGACTACGTCTCTATTAACTCAAGGTTGAAGATTGTCTTTCTGCTTTATTTTCTATTGCATAATCCCCCATCCCCCCAATAAAATAAATTAAAAATATATAAAAAAATAAAAGTAAAAAAAAATGACATTATATATAATTCTAGTAAATGTAGGCAAAGTCTTTTCATCAAAAAACTATAATAAAGTTTACAAAAAAGTATTCAAGAGATGCATGATTTCAATACATTATTCAGTGTTCAACCTTTTATCATCTTTTATATAATATTCAAAAATGCCTAATGGTGCATTGGTGTAACTTGTTCATGAGACTTTTCTCATAGCTTCCTGTCTGCTTCAAATCCATGGCTCTTCTGTAAAACAGCAGCATTCCCCGAACCAGAATATTCCTAGAGAGGGAACACAAGAAGGGTGGGAAGCAGCTGTAGGGATAGGATGACTTTTACTGAGAAGTCCAGGAAAGAAAAACCTCTGTTGAAGTTCAACTAAAATGTGGGTCAGTTTGCAGCTACAAAACAACAGAATGAAAATGTAATAAAAGTTACATACAAATAGAAAAGGACATATTCACATATCAACTTTTACAATACCAAGTCTACTGGGGACATACCTTTACAATGAAAATTAAGAAAGAGACCCATAAAACATTTAAAAACATCTGCATTCATCACAAACCACATCTATTAAAGACGTCTTAAAGGCAAATATGTGCCCCAGTCCTCAGCAGTTCATTTGCCATACTTTTTTGCAGAAGATCTGTCCCTGATGTTGTGGGTTTTTTTTTTTTTTTTTTTGGAGAGACGTTTCTTCTTTTCTGACCTTCTTGACACCAGGCCATCTTCCAAAAGTCTTCGCCTCACTGTCCGTGCAGATGTGCTCACACCTGCCTGCTGCCATTCCTGAACAAGCTCTGCACTGGTGGCACTCCGATCACGCAGCTGAATCCTCTTTAGAAGACAACCCTGGTGCTTTCTGGACTTTCTTGGACGCCCTGAAGCCTTCCTAACAAGAATTATAACTCTTTCCTTGAAGTTCTTGATGATCCTTTAAACTGATGATTTAGGTGTGTTGGAATAATTGTACATAAGTCATCTCATATTTACTCTGACCTTTTGAACTATTGAGTGTGTGTGTGTGTATTGCTTTTCTGCGAGAAACTGGTTCTCAGGAAAACAGGAGATGAACTGGCACAGCTGTCCTGCATTTGAGCCGGTGACAGCTGATCACCTATATGGAGAACCTCTGATTTGCAGGAGATGGGCCCTAAAACCACAGGGGTCAACAAACAAAGCTGCATCTAAAAGGGGCAATTGTTCTTCGAAGATGTTTGTTTAGATTAGCTTTCTGACATGTGTGGGCTGCATTGTGTTGCCCCTCCCTTTTAGAAGCAGAACACATTTGTATGTAGGGAAACACCCTGTGCTTAAGAAAAACGAGGAGGCAGACCTTTGTAAACTCAGAGCAAACGGAGAATTGCAGGAGTGTGTTCCTGTCTGCTCTCCCGAGAGAAAAGGTTTAGAGCAGGGTTCACCAACCTTTTTGAGACCGAGGGCTATTTCATGGGCACCAAGTGGTATGAAGGGTGCCACTAAAAACCTCCTAGCCCCCCCCCCCCCAAAAAAGAAAAAAAAAACCAACACATAATTTGAGGACTTCCTTTTGTGTGCCCTATTTTTATTTGCTCATTTTACACACAAAAACATGCATGAATTTTCTAGACTCGTATTACAGGGGGGGTCAAACTCAGTTGCAGAGGGAGCCTAAATTCAAAACAGACTTTAGGTTGCAGCCGAACAAGATAAATATTTATTGAACACACTAAAGCTAAACTTTTAAACCTTTAAAACTTTAACTTAATTTTAACTTTTTAAACATAAATGTAAATAAAAACAGACAGGAATATTAATCCTCACATTAATGGATTACTCAACCACCTCAACCTATTCTCAAAATCTTTACATTACATGAATCATAAGAATGTCCAGAAATTGTGTAATTTATTTGATCTATTTAAACTTTTGTAATAGACCCTTACTTTTTTTATTGATTATTTTTAAGTTATATTTGCTTACATATTTGCTTTTCTTTTGCCTACCTTTATCTCAGAATTGATATTATTGTTGTCATTGACAGACATGCCGCGGGTTGTTTGTTGAATATTTATGCTTCAATAAAAATACATATATATATATATATATATATATATATATATATATATATATATATATATATATATATATATATATATATTTTTTTTTTTTTTTTTGTGCATTCCCTGCGGGCGCCACAAGGGGTGCGCGGGCACAAGGTTGGTGACCCCTGGTTTAGGAGGAGTCTGAGTCCTTCTTCCTTGCTTTCTAAATATAGTGGAGAAATGTTGGTTTAGACTAGGCTCATGATAAATCGATCACTGAATTAATTCGAATTTTTACATGGCGATTTCAAAATAACTAAATCGAAGTTTTTATAGGGCAGATTTTTGCCCCCAGGAGCTTCCACAGAGCGTTAGTGTCACACGCTTATCAGCGACAATCAACAAACGAAGCAGCTAGCGACAGCATGGTTAATGGGTAACAGGGAAGTTTGTCTCAAAAAAGAAATAAAATCATCTGTTGTTTGGAACTGGTCTGGTTTAGCGGTTAAGACGGAGTGAGACCACCCCCCACGCTGCTCAAAGTCATCGTGGAGTCAGAGGCTCACGCTGCGCCACAGTGGCACGCCAGCCAGTCCTCTTTAAACACGCACGCGCTTCTGACACATACTCATTCTACAACGCCTGTATAGTTAGTTCATTAGTTAGTAAGTTGTTACTGTTATTTGTTAATAAAGAATACTGGGCGCTTGTATCCATTACTTGTACCGGTAGATTCATTACACGTCACGTAGAGCTTTGTGGATCGGCATCGCCGCTGGGGGCCTGACCGACTCCTGCTTCTAATCATCATCTCCGTGGAAAGAAGACGGGCTTATTGATCTAATTAAACCTTAGGAGCCCAGATATGAGCTGTATTGTTAACTTTTAGAAATGGTGCTATTCTCAAAAGTAAATGTTTTTCTCTTTTAGTCTAGACTATACAGTACTAAAAAACACAGCTGGGACTTAAGTAAGGAAGTAACCTTTTGTTTTGGATAAGTGTGTTAGCTTAGAATAGCTAAATTAGACGTCAAAAACAAAGACAAAAGTTATATAAAACAAGACACAATTATTTAAACAAATACAAGTCCAAAAAGGAGGAAGAAAAAATCTTATACTAAACCTTCTTGATCTCCAAGAGTGTGTTCATTTATTTATTATTCATCCCAGAAAAATGGAGTTACATTTTTGTTCTGGTTTGATTAAATAAAAGCAAACATTTGCTTTCTGAACTTGTCTGTTGTCATGTACTATTGCTTTCCTTAAGTAGCTTGGGGGAAATAAATCGAAAAATCGGAAATCGAATTAAAAAATAAAATCGGAGATTTTATTTTTAGGCCATATCGCCCAGCCCTAGTTTAGATCAGTTCAAATATAGTCGCCACAATATCCGTGCCTGTGAGCCATTTTTATGCCAGGCAATGATGGCGGCACCGCTTCTTTGCAGGTTACCTTGCTTAAGAATGGAAGAACAATGATTTCAAGCATCACCCTCCTTTTAACATGTCAAGTCTGTCATTCTAACCCCATCAGCCTGGCATAATGATCTCCAGCCTTGTGCTCATCAACATTCTCACTTGAGTTAATAAGTCGATTACTGAAATGATCTAAGCAGGTTCTTAGTGACAGCAATAAAATGCAGTGAAAGTTTTTTTTCTGGATCAAGTCTATTTTCATGGCAAAGCATGACTACAATTCATCTGATCAATCTTTATAACCTTCTGAGTATATATATGCAAATCTGCTATTATAATAATTAGCGCAATTTTTCCATTTACCAACATTTTTAATTTCAAATCCGCTACTTATGGCAATACTTTTGACAATTGACCTTTTATAATATTTGGTATTCAGATCACTTTTCTGCTACCTTAATCCTAAATCCAAATGCGGTAGGATTCAAACTAAATTGAAGCTCTGACGTAAAAACCAAAAAAGGTTATATTTATTATTACAGATTATTGCATAAATCCAAAAACATTTACCTGCACGAATAGTCCTGATTTGTGAAAACAAAGGAGGCAAAGTTGTACTGGAAGAAAAACCAAAATGATAAATACATGAATCAAAGAACCTCATTACGTACTAGGGACTTGAAAATTGCCATTTATCAGTCATTTTCTCAGTGAGTTTAGAATAAGGTCATTTTGGACCCTTTTAATATTAAGAGTAAATTATTGTACTTTATATAAGTGTGGATTTAGGAATTAAAAAGACAAAACAAATATTAGATAAACCAATTACAAAATAAAAATTTCTATTTGGCCTAGTCATCCAAAGACCCTCCACTGTTTTCTCTTTAAGCACCTCCAAAATTTCCAGTACAGAACTTTTTATTATGAGAAACTTTTAGACTGGAAAGTCTTCATTCGATCTATGTAAAGCTCTTCTAAGTACTAGAGTTACACCACAATAAAAACAAAGGCAGATTTAAAATATAACACTTTTATTAAAGGAATAACAGAGTCACACAAACATGTACATTCTCCTTAAACAGTGGCAGTTTTTGGTATATTGCACTTCATAAACGTAATGTGCTTTCATCGTTACAATTTAAACAATGCATACTAAGGCAGACGGGACAGTTTTCAATAAAATCTTGTAGATGGATGTCATTTGTCTCAAACATTAGTATGGTAATCATCGGTTACAACCTGGAAAAGTGCAGCAAAATTATGAGTAAAAATGAATGGGGTTACACATAAAAATAGGAGATTAAAAATAAGTTTTTAGGTTGTAAAGCTAACGATTTTCTTTGTAAAAGATCCGGTGCAGTTTGGTCATTAAAGTATTTTTTTTTCAACCATGAACAAATACACAATCCTGTAAAAATAACTTTGTACGTAGCTGCCATTAGGGCTATGCACTGCTTTGTCTATAGGGGGCAGTGTTACTGCAAGTTTGATGCTCAGGAAACCGATCTACAGTTTAAAAATAGACACCAAAAATGTAAAACAATGCCTTCCCAAACTACAATGACTTTGATACTTGTATTTTATGATGTTCATTGAATTCTGATATGAGGATTTTAGAAACCCAAAGAAAAGTCTCAGATAAAAGTAGAAAGGTTTCAAGCCATCGTAGTGTTTTTCATAAAATCTGAGCTAGAATAAACAGAACTAAATAAATAAACTTACAATCAAACAGCTACAAAGCTTAATAGTCTGGAAGTAGTTCCTGCTCCTACATTTTTGCTTGGACAAAATGTAAAAATACAAATGTGTGCAATTTGTAACTTAAGCCCTTCTTGACGTGTGAAACTTATTTTTATTTTAGGTTTGATATTTGTGTTATATAAGTACTTGACTTGGTAATAATTGCTAAAGGACCTAAGAACAACTCTAATTTTCTCAATGAATGAAATCTACATGACTGGATTCATTATACATTCAAACTAGAAGCAATTTTAAAATGTCAGCTTGTTTAAAGTCATTGCATTTGAATATATTAAGACATTGGTCACCTGCTAAATATCATAAAACCAAAAGAGTTCAAATACAGAGTATTGGTGAGAGGTAACTTGTTTCCAAAAAAGAGAAAATTTCACACAGTTGAAGTAATGCTACTTTTTCACATCTTAAACAGAGAAACAAAACGGACAAGCCTGATGTTTTGTCGTTTGATCTAAATAAGCGTTCGCCAACAAAATGTGGAGTAAAATCTTCACGCGTTTAATTAAGCACTCTTAACTTTATGTGTCGTTCTGTGGGAGTTTTAATGGCGTACAAGCAATTCCAGCAAAGGATTCTGGAAAGTGTAAATCTCTTTCCCACTCGTCTGTTTGAGTGTTGTACACCTGGACGATGCTCGTGACGTTGTTCAAGTGCCAGTTGTATCCTCCTATAATGTAGATTTTCCCGTCCAGTAGGCAGCAGCCTGCCTCCGACTGACCCGCTCGCATCGGAGTGACCGTGGTCCACTGGTCGTTGTCTGGAATGTAATACTCAACCGCCAGCACGTCAAAGCAACGGTCCACGTGGTCCATGCGACCGCCCAGAGCGTACACACGGTTGTGGGTACTGACCATAGCGTGCAGCACTCTGGGTTCGTTCATGGGGGCTCGGAAGTTCCACTGGTCCGATCCTGGATCGTAGCAGTGGAGGGTTTTTTTGTCCTCTACGGAGACGCCATAACCACCTGACACATAAAGCCTTTCTCCAAAAGCGGTGCCGGCATGACCCCATATTCTGCGTTTCAATGGCTCTACGAAGGACCACTCATTCTTTTTGGGGCAATAACATTCTACGGATGACAGGCTGCCGGATCGATTGCGGCCGCCCGTGGTGTACAGTTTTCCCTGGAGCACGCTCAGCTGAAACTGAATGCGAGCTTCTTGCAGGGACTGGATACGCAACCACCGATTCAGGTGTGGGTCATAGCGAAAACAGCTATCGACGGCTCCCTCCCCACTGCGGTACTGCAACTGCTGCCCACCAACTACATACACAAAGTTATCGAGCACGGCGACGCATGCGTGGCTGCACCCGGTCTCCAGCTCAGTCAGCTCTTTGAACTGTCGGGAAGCAGATTCTGGAAGATGGTACACTTTAGTGCTCACGGTGCGATCGTTGTCAGTGTATGGGGTTCCACCAAAGGTAACAAGAGACATAACGTCAGAGCGAATGAGGGTTCGGACAGACTGCATTTCGTGCTGTCGGAAGGGAAGGATCTGGTAGTTAAAGGCCTCAAGGAGATACTGACGGCAGAGCACATCCTCCACCATGATGTCCACCGTCTGAACGATATCCACCAACTCTGAGGAACGCATGAGCGGGAACCGCACATGGTAGAGGACACTGCTGGCAAGGACCCGGCGGGACTCGTCGTACCGGAGCCACCTGACAGCAGCACGGAAGAGATCAATTTCAGGACAGTTCTTCAGTTTGTTGCTCTGAAGGAAGAAGATGAGTCGCTCCAGGGGAATGTGTAGGAAGTCCTCCTCCTCTGCAATCTGCAGGAAGTGACGAAAGGTAAAGGCATCCACCGACTCTTTGAGGGAAGACAAGCTGAACGTGGTGGCCATCTGCCCAATGTGCAAGCAGGTCTCCACACTCATGGCTGACTTGAGGAATTCTTCGCAGAGCTCGACGACGGGAACCATCTGGAGAAACACAGCAGCCCCGAGGACATCCTGAATGCATTCCAGATCTAAGGTGACTTCCGAGCTGTAGGCAAAGTCGATGATATGCTTGAGGCCCCGGGCAGACAAGCCCTTCAGCTCAATGGTATCTTGGCTCGACTCCCTCATGCCTCCAGTAAACATGGCTCTAAACACAAAATAAACATCTTTACTTTTATTATTTTAATTTACCTGAAGCACAAAGTTAGTAGTTGCATGTTGGAAAAGCAAAAACCACATTGTCTTCAGGATCATGACATTTAGGATCAATACAGTGTTCCCTCGCTATAAAGTGGTTCACCTTTTGCACTCATGCAGACATTTTCAATGCAATTTTACATCCTACACTTTTTTAAAACAGCAAATAGAGTTCTGCATCCCAATTGGCTGTAGACTTTGTCAATCAATTTCCTCTGTGCCGTGTCAACCGCTGGCAAATATTTGGTTTCATTCTATAAAACTGGACTTATTTTTTGAGATTAAAGATTTTAAACAAAGTAAAGTGTGACAATGTTAATATCAGTCTGAGAAAAGTGTGCAGTGTGTAGCGAAGGGTTTCTACAGCCCTAAAACATCTACATTTTTGATATAAGTGCTTACTTTGCAGATTTCGTCTATCGCATGTTATTTTCAGAATGTAACTCTTGTAATAAATGAAGGATCACTAATGAAAATTTTGCGGACAAGTGATTTTTTTTAGACAGATTTTGTGTAAAAAACATTTTATCCCTCCTAATATAGACTTTAGAAACGTCTACTTGTTACAACTGCTATAGAGATCTTAAGCATTCTTGACAAATCCATTCACTGCAATATGTACAGGTAATTATTGTCTATTAAAACATGAGCCGGATGAATACTCGATTCTGATTGGCTGCTGCGTGTGCGTTAAAACATTATAACCAACGGTGAAAAAAGAAGTTCCGGTCACCTGGCTTAAATGTTTTGTATCACTGCGCCAGCTTCTTTAAAACAACCTTTTGCTTCATCATTTGGACAAAAACAAGCGGTAAGAGGCGAACTTTATCTCTGAACTGATGCTTTATTCAACACATCGGAAAGATCAGCGCATATATATATAGCCGAATCTTGACTGCAGCGGCGGCGCAACGCGACTATTTGTGACAAATAGTCCGCTTTTTGTGAGAAAAGCGATCCAAATTGGAAATAAAAACAAGAATTAAGGACTAAAACTGGTTACTATGTATTGCTTTTGTAAGTGACCATGGTATAAGCGGGTTAATGGCCTTCAAAGTGTGCGTTATTACTTTTTAACGCACTTCTCGGAAGTCTGAAGTCAGGCTTCCACGGCGTGCGTTAAAAAGTAATAAACGCACACTTCGTCTGACATTAACCCTTACTTGATTCAATGCAATTTTGTCCAGCGATGCTTCTTGAACAGCATAAATATGTACTTTAGAAATGTCTTTAATCGGGAATCTCTGAATAAAGGTTCTTCTGTGGCATTCTGAGGAAAACAGGGAGCGTTAGGTCTCCTGCTTCAGACTGACCTGAAGTAATCACTACAGGCGGCAAGCACAGCTTTATGGACCTGGAAGTGCTCTTCATTTACAGCCAGCACAACGTCCAGAAGTTGACCCTGAGCCCGCAAAACCGACAAGCCCTGGAGGAGCGTGGCGCTGTGGCTGGGAGCGGAGAAGGAGCAGCGCAGCGTGCTATTCTTGTTAGCCATGCTGAAACGAGAAAAGGGTCTCATTACCATCAGTGAGTCAGGATATAATTTACCCCCCCTTTTATTTTTTCAAACACATAACAGACACACGACCTTTACTTGAACTATTGAACTTAATCAGGTCTTTAGTTGTGTGCAGAAACTGTTATCTTTTGATGAAATGCGGTGAGGGCAGCAATAATGTGCGGATATAGAGGGCTGATGGTGCACTGATGGGAATGTAATGTCATTTTTGAATTGGATGGAGCAGATGCATTTCATAGTTTTCCAAGTCTTTGCTGTAGAATAGAACATGTCCGTCTACTCAAACACTCGTATGGGAGATAAGCCTTTACAGAAAACAGAATTTTTTTTCACAAATTTTCTACGCAAAAGAAATCTGGTTGCCTTTAAAAATGTAATGTTACCAAATATATATACATAAAAATGACAAATAAAAGAAACATTTAAAAAATATATTTTTAAAGAATGTGATAATATAGTTGAAATAAAAAAATCGAAATGTTAAAATATTATAAAAAAATATCTAGGAATAATTAAAGGTCAAAAGTGACTGTTAAAGACAGTGCTTGTGAACATTTAAATTAAGATTCCTATTGTTTACACTGAAAAACAAAATCAATCCAGTTTTCATTTTGCACATGTGAGTAATTAAAGGAATTTGACCAATAAAATCCTTTAAAGACCCAGCTTAATGAAGATTATGTTTTGGGTGGGTTCATTTGGTGATCTTGTGCCATTTTTCTGATGAAGTTAAGCTTTAGAGATTGCATTTTGAGTATTTCTTTACTCTTGTGGATCTGAAGCAGACAAATATGCAGTTTGAAAAAGAGCACATCTGTTACACAGAAGCTACAATCGGCAGACCACAACTTCCCCGCTCTGCTCCATTCGGATGCATCCACTTGCAGACAAATAGATCTTCATTTTCTTCGGCTGAGCTGGAATCCGGCTCAAAACCGTACGGCTAGATAGCTTAAATATTGCTCTGAATTTCTGTTGCTCCAGAGAAAGATAGTTTGGGGGTGTGAGAGGGTGTAAGCTAGCCAGAGAGGACGTAATAAACAGAGAGCTCTTAAAAATAAGGAAGGTAATGGGGGGCGGGGTTGCTCCATCCCAATGGTCCCACCCACAAAGTAAATTTCTAAACAACTATTGTCGCTCTGCAGAAACTATGTCCTAGAAAACAACACAGGTTTACAGATTTAGCCTAAAAGGCGTAATCATGATAAACAAACCGCTGGGAATGCTTTTAAAAAAGATCAAAAGATGATCAGAGGGAAAAAAGTGTAAAAAAGGGGGATTCTTTCTTGTCAGTCTTACTTTTTCCAAAAAAGCTCGAGTGTACTCTGCCTCAATCAATTCTAAAAACATTAAAAATCATTTAAAGTATTGAAGACTATCATCATTAAGAAATGCATGCTGGGTTAGACAGTGATCTGTAGCAACAGAAAAGAGGCCTATGGTGGTTATGATTTCGGTCACAGCAGCTTTTTAGGGCTGAAGCCTGATCTGAAAACTGTTCCGCTGCCCACCAACTGCCATGCATGCATGCATCTGTCAGCGGTTCCTGCACTTAAATAGAAAGTTTGTGGGTACTCTGGGCTGAAAGGCCCGCCGCTAACTCCAGATGTCACAGATGAGTCTATCAGCTTCCATCTAACCACAGACCTGCTGAACAGACAAGGTACAGAGACCTACGCTGAGCCCAGAGAGCAAGATCTCAGCAGCACAAGCCTAAGCACAACACGAAGCAGAAAACTAACAGTTGAGGCTACTTTTCATTCAAATTATGATGTAAAAGAAGTTAAACTAAGACAACATGTACAATTAGGGCTTAGAAACAGCAGGAAAAAGACAGACTTAAGCTTAAAGTCATCTTTAGCTCTATTTTAAAAGCATTCTCATGTTTATTCTGTTTTTCGGCAAAACCTGTGGCATTTTCTAGGACATAATTTCTGCAGAGTAGTAGTTTCTTTAGAAATTCCTCTAAACTGTTGTTGCAAAGTAATCCTCCCCTCATTTCCCATCATCCCTTTGTTTGCTCTCTCTCTCGCTAGCTTACAGCCCCTCACAACCCCTACCTTACTTTAGCGGAGCAACAAAAAATGGCGAACAATATCGGAGCTGTCCAGCCGTACAGTTTTGAGTCAGATGCCAACTCAGACGAGGAAAACAAAGACGTCCATGGTAGCGCTCGGTTGATCAAATCGCTTAATCAATCTGAATCGATCCAAGCTTAATAAATCATTAATCAATCCATAAAAGTAGAGATCGACCTTTGATGCTTTTCCTTTTCTGGTGACCTAATGCACTACAGCAGTAAAGCGGACGTCTGCTAGCTTGATGTTAATGTAGGATGGCCAAACTGAAAGGCCTTCCAAGAGAGGCAGAACATGATGATCTGCACGGTTTGGTTAGAGCTTTTCCTCTTGAGAAACCATGCAACACTATATGGTGTTACGGTGTTGGTTTATTATTTCACGGATACATATGAATATCGTCAAAACAAACATCGATTATTAATGTATTTCTATACAAATATGTCGGAATGTGTAAGGCGTGTAAATTCAAAACTGAACTGAATCAAGTGGATCGAAAGAACTGAAAACAAAATTGTGAATCGATCCAGGAATGTGAATCGAAATTGTGGAAATTATTGGTACCCAGGCCCATTACATGGATCAGGGAGGAACACTTGTGCCTTTTGGCTTGCCGTAGTAGCTTCTCCGCCACACCTACAAGTTTTTTTGCAACCTGCATTTATTCATCTGCTTCTGATTCACAATGATTTGAATGAAGAAATACTGGGAAATGCAGTTTAAAGCTCTTATTTTATTACATGTCCTCCATCACAAGAAAAATGCCACAAAACTATGTTAAAAACACATTTGTTTACCGGAGTGAGTGCTTAGTGTCAAAGCTTGTGTATATTTGCAAGAATGAGGCAGCTTTCTTGCAAATATATACAAGCTTTTGACATTTATATTTATATTCTTTATTAATGATATTAATCCTATTGATACTTTATTTAAATACTTTGACAGTCAGTGTTTGCTGGCATTATTTTCAGTCTGAATTTCACAACCATTTAAACACATTAGTTACATTTTTTTAATAAAAAAAATAAAAATGGAAAAATAATTAAACATGAAAATAAATGTATTGATTGCAATATGACATTTTACTAAGAACAGTTCAGAAAATCTCGGATTTGACATTTACTCTAAAGAGCATTAGAGCGAACAGGAAGTTCAAAGTTTGGACACATTTTTTGGGGGCTTTCACGATGACGTGCAGACAGACGTTCACCTGCAGCTGTAGGCCCGGCCACCGCCGCCTCGGTGTTTCCTACATTTTAGCCCCGGTGAGGAGTTTCCCAGGGTCCACACACCGCGGACACGTACAGTCAAATGCAAACCCCGCTCAGCGCCGTCAGCCCGGCAATACTCACCCGCTCTGAGAATGTTTCGGGACAAATTCGCCGTCCGACTCCGCCATCTTCTAACGCGGGCCAGCGATCATTGGGCATTTTTTACGGGAAATTAACAGGATGTCAGCGGAAGTACTAGCCCGTTCATGATGGTTTTATTCTCCCCGGAAGCGCCTCTTTTTTGACACGAAGGTTACCGTCTGTCGACGTGAAATCCTGCGGTGAACGGTCGGCAGCGGCGACCCGTCCTGCTGCCGTCTGCTGAGCGACCTGCTCTTGCCCTGAGTGACCACTGCGGGGCGCCAGAATCACCACTCACAAGCCAAGGATGCAACGATCCAGCAAATTAATTTATTATTATTATTATTAAAAGGTTTAAAAAATAATAAAAACGTATTGATAAATTACCACAACATTCCTATGGAAATACCCATCTTTACAGAACCAGCATACACTTAAAACAATGTCCAAACATCAAGGACTGTTGATAAATATACATAAACAACATTAATAAATTGTGATATATTTATGTAAATATTTATGGATATAAATTTGTACGGGGATTTTGGTAAATAAGATTTAAATAGAGCCAAATGAGTGTCTATACAGAACAAATGTGTGTCGGATGCCCAAGTGTGAATGTTTTTATCTATATGCGTAGTTATATGTGTATATGGGTATCTAAAAAGAATGTGTACTCATTAGGGAGGGAACAGGATTAGGGCAAGGGCTTTTTTCTCTTCTCACTCCTTTTTTTAAATATTTCTTATATATATTTTTATCCTGTCCTATCTTTCCTTTAAGGTGTTTTTGTCTGAAATAAAATATTATCCTCATCATCATCGTTACTAACAGCAAATCACTTCTGATTTGTTAGCTGTGCAAAAAAAACAGCAACAAGAAGTGAAGAACATATTTCTAAGGGCTTCATGCTTTTCTGTTTCTGTAATTATATGTAGCTGCGACATACATAACATTAAGCCTTACATGAAATAATGAGTTTTTGCCCTTCACATCTACAACACTAGAAACTGGGGTTCAGCACATTTTTTCCAAAAAGAAAAAATCTTTTAGTGCTACACATTTCTGCAGATTTTTGTTTTTTAGAGTTGACCGGTGTAAACAGAGATAAATGCTTCTTAAAAAGGCTATGCATAATACCTAAGGATCAGCGAAGGCTATGCATATCAGTTGAAATCCTGCTTTGAAAATGTCAAGGAAAAATGGCAGCACTCACTTAATAACATTAATTGTAAAATTAATTTCAAATTTTCATTCTCAATCTCAGATGCAGATCTTAAACAATTTGCTTCAAAATTTGAGTATATATATTTTTTAAAAAGCGTTTTTTTATAATTTCTTAAAGGGACCGGATTCTCGTCAGCTAATATACACATATTTCGTTTTAATTTAAAAGTGCATTAACAGACTAATTCTTGATGTTCTTGTTCCTTTTAGTTAAACCAAATTTGTGAAAAAATGGGTCATTCTTCTGAGAAATGAAACTACATTATAAGAAAAAAACTGTGAGTGTTTTGCTAATTTCACATAAATCAGTAGAACATATTGTATGTAAGTCAAACCACACGAATGTCTCTTGTTATGACTTGTCCTTTTTCACATTACGTTTCTTTAACCTTTTCAAGGTCAGTGCATCTTTTTGATGACCACTTCCTGTGATGAACTTAACGATCCCATGCTTATACTTGTTATTTTAGCAACCACATGCCCTGACCTTTAATGTTTTTTTGCTTTTACTTTTGTATTCTTTTACAACAATCAACTATAGATAAGTGTTTGGACATTTCAGTTCTAATTCGCATGTTTCTAGTATATAACATTGCATATAATGCCATATACATCACAGCTGTGATATATATTCTGTGGCATGATATACATTACAATTGTGGAAACACTGGTATGACTGTTTACTGAAAGGATAACAATTAATCTATTTTGTTGTGGGTGTCTTTTCTGTGTAGACTAAAAGTCTGTAATGAAATTAATCTATTACTAAAAAAAATCGGAGTGATATATGATGAGTTTTTACTTCAAATGTTTTGCTTAGTTGCATCTAAATGTTCCCAGCAGCCCATATTTTTTGAGGCTTTGATGTTTAGAGCAATGACATGAAAAGGTTCAACCACATCTTAGCGTCTGCAATAAAGTATCAAAGAATGCACTCTTGTATTTTTTGTACGTCCCACATCAGATCATAGAATGTCAAGCTCATCCTCACCGGGATTTCCAGTCAATGCAACCCCAAACAACTTGTAACTCATGCAATTGAAAAGAATACAAAAATACAAGTTTAAATATAAGTTTAACTCATTGTAAGTTTAACTTAGTTTAACTTGTAAACACAGATGCTTTTTAACTTGTTTATAAACTATGAGTTTAACTATATTTGGAGTTTCAAAAAGTGATCCAAAAGGTTTATTTGTAAAAGTTAAAGTAAAGTCCCAAGTTCTCATGCATAGGCATGTGAAATGTGTTCTCTACATTTGACCCATCCCCTGTGGAGCAGTAAGCTGCAGACACAGCCGCACTGAGGAATCGTTTGGTGGTTTAACCCCCCAATCCAACCCCTCAATGCTGAGTGTCAAGCAGGAAGGCACTGGGTTTGTCTTTGGCATGACTCTGCCTGGATTTGAACTCATGACCTTTCTGTCTCAGGGCGGACACTCCCTGAATTAAATTAATTTAAATAATTTGCCACTAAGGAGTAATTTTGGGTGTTTTTTTTTAAGAAAATAGAAATGGTGTTTTTGGAAATCCTGCATTCATTTATTCAAATTCTAAACCCGTTTTGTCCCTTTTGGAGTCACGGGTCTGCAGAGGCCTATCCCAGCCACTCGTGGGCAAAGGAAGGGGACATCCTGGACAGGTCGCCACTCTCTCGCATGATGTCCGTCGCTTAAATGTTCATTTACTTTTTACCAAATAATTTGAATTTAAACCAAAATCTTTTGTCTTTTCCAAAAAAAATATAGCATCATATCATTTGTTGCTAAAAACGAAACACACAGGTAACAAAAATATACAAACATACAAATATAATTTTAAACACAAAGTTATATAAACATCACATTTTTCTTAAAAGAAAAGCTGTTTAACCGTATATTCAGAATAAATCAGGTATGGACAATTTTAGGGTGATTCTCCTTTGACATCGAACACCAAACCATTTCTGTATATCAGCATGGCAAGTTCTACATCCATCTTTTCAATATCCGTCATCCCAGATTTTCTCAGTGCCTGACTTGTTGAGTTTGAGCTCTCACACTCATCACTGGATCCCTCTGAGTCACTCCTCTCATTCTCCATGTCACTCCCATCACTCCACTTCTCTGTGAAGACGGGGGTCTTTTCTGTAACGGAGGTCCCCTCCTGGAGTAGCTGAAGCAGAGTGAGCTCATCCACTTCCTCTTTCCTCTCCCACTTCTGCTATTGTGTGACACATTAGAAGACAAGCTCTTAAAAGCAACCAGCACAAGAAACTTCTTTAAAAGGCTTTTTACAAGTTAGAAAATATGGGATTTTTTTTGTTTTAAGTCAGTATAAATTAAGAATTGAAAGAAAATAGCCTTAGGTATATTGTAAAACAATTAAATTACAAATAAGAGAGAACTATGAACAGTAAGGTTTTCTTTGTGTTCTGGTTTATTGCTTTTCATTTTAATATTCATTTAACTTGGTTTAATGTGTTATCTTCCTGTTTCCTTTTGTAAATATTAGTCCACTTGGTTTTTATTCAGTCTTATTTCTTTGACTTCAGTTAATTGCCACACCTGTGTCCAATTGCTAATCACTCACATGCAGTTAGGTTTAAATGTTCGTTTCCTGACCCTTTTTAAAATTTGTCTTCTTTACATTTGTTTTTTTGAGAACTATATCATGAGGCTTTGATAACTCAAAACTGTAAACAGCCTCTGATAGAGAGTTTTTTTCTGATACGTTCTCAGAGTATTTTTCTATTTTTATTATACTTTCCTGGCTTAAATGCTAAGCAAAATGTAGTTTCCTGTTGGAAAAAATCTCTTCAATAAAATTCATCAAAATGAGTTGTTCCTTGTGACTTAAGCTTCACTTTTTTATTTCTGTGGCTCAGAAAGTTAATGCAATGTAAGACCTTTTTGGTGAGACTCCCAGTGTGCAGATGTTGGATCACATTCCTGCACAACTATGCTTACATTAGCAAAAAGTATTGCACTAGATGCATGTGAACCTGAGGAAAATTTAAACTAAATCTATGCAAGTCTACAACGCCAGTGTCACTTATAAGCATACATTCTCACTAATTGTTTTTTTTCTTAATGTTTAAAATCTTTAACCAGTTTCAAGCTACTCTAGTTTAGTAAGATAGTGGCTTTGTAAGATTCTGCGTTTGCTGCCACTTATTCAATTCGTTTTATAACTCTGTGCCTGAAGGAGTTTTTTTAATCTAATAAGAGAACAGTTTTGCCCTCTGTTTGGTTGGCTGCCCCGTTTGCCCTGCATTTGTTTCCTGTACAAAGTCCTCAAGCAATAAAATTCGCATAAAATATAAAGACATAAACTTCAAAGGAATAAATGTCTTGCTCTTCTAAAACCTTTTTCATTTAACTCTAATTAAAAGAGAATTTTTCCTTTTTCCTTCTTCAGTTACAAAACATTTTAATTTTGTAATTAAATTGGCGTGGTCCAAAAAAAAAAAAGTCACAACAGCTTCACGTCAAAAGCTGCATCTTACCTCGCTGTCCGGCTGACGGGAAATGAAATCTGGAATCACAGGAGTCGGCACAGGAGGGAGGATCAGGATTCTGATTCTGAATATCAACAAAGCAGACATTGATTATACAGCATCTTTTCTTTCACTACACTGACACCAAAAACATTCAGCTTTCACTTGTCTTTACCAAAGATATGCATCTTTAAAAATAACCAAAATGCAACAAAATTGTTGAGCAAAATATGTCAGGCATCACCCACCGCTTTAAAACAACGGTGCACATCGTTGAGAATAAAAAGAACCCAAACAGCAATCCAAAACTCAACCACACTGGTCCAAAAGAGAGAGAAAAAAAGGGAATTTTATAAAGGATGACAAATGCTGGCATTAGAAATAATAGAAAGAAAGAAAACAAATTTCAACGTCAGAATTGATTTTAGAGGTCTGGTACCGTTCACTGGACTCTCTGACAATGTGGTAAAAAAGGCTGTGGCTTGAAGTCCTTTTCCCGTTCGTGTCACTCCAGCCAGGCTAATGTTGTATCTTGTATCTGGTGTCAAGTTTTTCAAGCGGTAAGATGTCTTTGATGTAGATATGTTGAAGCACTCTGGAAAAATAAAATGAGAATGATGAGGGTTGATTGCAACGATTTGAAAGTCCCACTCCAATCGTCTTTTAATCTATGTTGTACCAGCTCTTTTGCATTGTGGAAGAATGTCCGCCCTGAGACTGAAAGGTCATGAGTTTAAATTCAGGCGGAGTCATACCAAAGACCCTTAAAATGAAACCCAGTGCCTCCTTTGACACTCAGCATTGAGGGGTTGGATTGGGGGGATAAACCACCAAACAGTTCCTCAGTGCAGCTATGTCTGCAGCTTACTGCCCCCCAGGGAATGGGTTAAATGTGGAGAACAAATATCACACATTGAGGTGCATGGCAACTAATTGAAATTTAAATTCTAAAATGATTCCCAGTGGTCTTTTAATTGTCTTTATGCCATTTTTAGCCAAAATGTTAAAAAAATAGAAAGTGTTGTTGTGTTTTGGACACAGTTTCTGCAGAGCAGTAGAAGTTCATTAGATGTTCAGAAGTACAGAAGCTCAAGTTCATTCGAAATTTGATTCTGTGTTGTGAGCAGGACTGGTGGCAAGGAGTAAGCCTGGCCTCATTTCCCATCATCCCTTACACTCCCTCCCGCTAGCTAAAAGCCCTTCACAACCCCAAAGACGTACATGAATCTATTTGTCTGCAAGTGGATGTGTCAGAACAGAGCAGGGAAGTTGTACCACCTGTGTCACTGCTAAAAGCCTTTTCCAACAGAATTTTTTCATCTGCTCCTTATTCGAAGAAATACTCAGAAATGCAATTTAACGCTGAGTTTTCCTGATATAGATCCTCCATCATCAGAAAAATGCTACAAGTATGTTAAAAACAAAAAAAAAAAACAGATTGATGTTTTTAAAACATCCATGTAAAATGAGTCGAAACATCAGATCCATACCTTCATTTTGTGAATTGATTTCCACACACAATATATAGTGAGTGAGGAACCCACACTGGTGCTCGTACGGAATTGGTTTCCAGAACAATTCAGCTGAATTTTGTGTTAAATTAGAAACAAAAAACTCTTGAGGTTCCTTGTTTGGCACTGAAAAGGAAGAGAGAGGATGTTTTACACCTGATATGAGTGCATGACTGCCTCTGCATGCACTCTCTGCTTAAAACCTTGAAAGCCTTGCTGCATATACAGTATATCCTCTTTTACAAGGACATACATGTCAGCACAGTTTCTCCACTTGAGGTGAGTAAGGATAAGGCCAATGATGACACATAAATACATGTTTATCAAGAGTTCCAATGGATTGTTGAATACATTTTATTCATTCAAAGTGTGATGCAAAATTCTTCATCTTTACATTAACCACCAAATATACCAAAACCTCCCTCTGAGTCGCCTCATTTCACACGGAAGCATCTCAAGAGCAGCCAATGAATATTAATCATTTCAGAATACAATGGGTCATGAACATGGCTTTCTCTTAGTTGGACACACTCACAATGCTTCGTCAGGAAGGTGTACTGATAGCATTCTTGATGTCCACACCACCTCTCCTGACTTTTTCGTCATGTGAAGTAGCTGCTGTACTCCAAGTTTACCTTTAATTTCTAAGACCCACTTCAATCTTTATATAACACTTCATAAATGTCTTTCATCAAGCCAGACCTGACTTTTTTTTTCTCACCAATTTCTTGGCTAAAAAGTGTCTGTCTTCATCTAAAACGCAAACAATCTAAAGAAAATTAAAGTCGCTTTAAAGCATTTATTTCATAAATGTTACTTTTCCAGACAGTCATAAATATGAAAATGGAGATCATTGAGAGTTTGGACATCTTCTTCTAAAGCCAGTGCATTTGAAAGAGCTTACCTCCTTCCTTCTTATAAATGAAGCACATTTGAACTGTCTGTGGTGTCCCATTGACACATCTGTGCTCAAAGTAAAGGTACCGGATGTAGTCCGTCATATCTGAAACAGAAACAAAGTTTGCACCTCAGTGCTGTTTATTTCATCCTTTTCTTATTATATCTATGGCCATAATAATATGCAGCATAAAAAGAATATATTAGGGATATGAAAATATAAATTGTACTACATTTTAGCCACCTTCTGTGCCCAAAATAACATTTTAAAGAAGTTCTTCAAGGAATGTGTTTGTGTTAAAAAAAAGGGAAAAGATAAACTTTGAAATTAGGAAATGACTTACTTGTTTTAATTTGTTCCCTCCTTTTCTTTTCCCCCCTTGCTGTTAAAATCATGACAGGTTTTGGCTTCAATTGATCATCTTGAAGCTCGTACAACTCAACACAAGTTTTCTTCTTTAATTTTCCATTGAGTAATGTTTCATTACAAACTGCAAGAAAGAAAAGCAAATAACAATTTTTAGCATTGCCTTATAAGATAGACCAACAAAGAAGTATCAAGTAACTACAAAAAAAGGCTGTAGTTCATCTTACACACAATTTGACCTACTTTCTAAATTTGCTGCACTTGCAACTGGTAGTCTGATGACGGCCTGTGGAGACTGGCTTGCTGGGTTTTTGGCGACAACGGTGATGTTGACAGAAGAGTATGACACATAAACAGTGGTGCTGTTTTGCTGTGTGTTGTGTTCCATTTTCTTCTTCCTACATGGACAATCATGAGACGACTGTGTGTCTTTCACATTGAACGTCACATCTGTGACTGCTGCTGCACTGGGCATCGGCTGAGGAGCAGAAGGGAGATCAGTTCTGACAAACACACCAATCTTAAGCAGCAGCAGAAAGTAGATATAGTTTCTAATATGAGGGACATTGAAGAAGGTCCCTATGAAGAAGAGGTGTAATGTGTCAAATTATTTTGTTCTTTTTACAATTTAGATGTCACATGGGTCAAGCATAATACTTCAACGGCCACAAAGATCGAGACGATGAACAGAGAAAAGAAATATTTTCTTGAGTATATTAATGCAAATTATCTCTATTTCCGAGAGCAAGTGTTTTTTTAAATTGTGAAAATTTTGAGCAGTATGTTTATAAAATAGCACAACATCTTAATATTTTCCTTCTAAATTGGTAGTAAAATGCATGTTAATATTACTAAACTATCCACTATCATACTTTACTACTGCTGTACTGAGATGGTAAAAAAAATAAGAAGCTATTGAAAAAATCACAAGAATACAAAGCTTAAATCTTAAACGTTTAAGAGGAAAATGTGGGAGTAATGTGTTTGAGAGGTCAGACTACCATAAATCAATGAAATCAGTTTTTTAAGTGAAATCAAAGCAGGTGGACATGATCAAAATGTTCTGCTTTTTGCAGGAATAATTGGTGTTAGCTAGAGATCAAGCCTGCATTGACAACACAGATGTGGTTTTTTAGGGTTTGTTTGTTTATCACTTCTTCTGTTTTGTTTTTTGATTTTTGTAACAATTGCAAGTAGACTATTTATTTTGAGTAAAATCTCTAGTAGCATTAAAGATTGGAGACATGTTTGTTATTTTTACATTTTTTTAAATAATTGTAAAAACCAGACATATTCATTTTGATTTCTGTCTGTTGATGGTAAAAAAAATGTTTTCTTAAGGTTTTAACGGTGTGGCACAATCAAATCAAATCAAACTTTATTTATATTGCACTTTTCCTATGAAAAAACACAACACAAATTGCTTTAAATTGAGACAAATTAAAATATATATTATTAAAACGAGCACAAAAATTAAAATACAGCCCCTTCCCCAGACCCACCCCCAACCCCTTTCCCACCTCCCACCCCCTAAACTGCTGGAGATAGACAATCTGAGTTAATTAATTTTCAGGAGTTAATTTTTTAAATGTGACTAAAGTAAGTGTTAAAATTACTCTTAACTGTTGTCCCATTTTAGAGTGAAATTATGGGTGTTCAGGAACCTCTCATTAACAAACTGTGAAGTTGATGGTTGGATGTGGTTGGATGGGGTTGGAGTAAAAGGTAGAGCATGTCTTGTCACAGTAGGACTCTTCATGAATTCCAGGGCCAGAGCTTCAAAGCTTTAGATATGACTGTGTCACAACAAGAATGTGAAAGGCCAAGCTCCCCAAGTCTCACAGATACGTTGCTGCTCTTGAGCAGTCTGAGTAATGTCACAAGTGACTCTGGGGAGAATCAACCAATGGACAGTATCTTTGCAAAAAATGTGATTGTTTTTTCCTTGCATGATTTCGACATTATCTTTATAATCTGTTTATATAAAAAATAGTTACTAGACAGTATTTGTTTAAAAAAATGTGCTTTATCTTCTATTGTCCTGAAAAGCCAATTTCACAGTTCTGAATGTGTGGTAAAATGCAATGTTTACTGATATTTTTTTTGTATGTGATGCACTGGTAACTTTTTTATTGGTAATTTTCACAATGTTTTTTGTGAATTTGGTACATTGTATCGCAACATTGTTTTATCTGTGAGCGGCAGTGGCCGAGGAGGTAGAGCAGATCGTCCATTTTGATCTCCTCTGCCCCTAACTGTCATTGTGTCTCCAGTGTTGGTGTACTAGTGTGTGAATGTGTATGATGGTTAGAAGGGCTGTGGGCGCGAACTGGCAGCCACGCCTCTGTCAGTCTGCCCCACAGCAGCTGTGGCTATATCAGTAACTTACCATCACTAAGTATGAATGAGGAGTGAATGAATAATGAACACATTGTAAGCAATTTGAGCATACGGAAAAGCACAGATAAATCTAATCCATTATTATTTTGTATTGAATGTGAGCATACATCTGAAAAAAACAAAACAAAAGAAGTTCACTTGCAGTTGCATGCAGAAGATCTCACTTTTGCTACTGCTTTTTAGCGACCACTGAAACACATCACAGCTTCCTTTTCTGAGCTTTTCTGACATCACCATGAGACTAAACACAGTCATAAAGATTTGGAATGTATTCAGTGACAGAAGGTCAGCATGAATCCAAACAGGAAGTGATACTTAATCTAGACAACAAAGACCAAAAGAGCCATGACCAGTTGATGATTTCTTAGTGTTATGCTTACCTTCCAAGTGAGCATCACCTTTCGAGTGCCATTTGAAAGTTCTAATGTGCTGGTTATCTCAGGTTCATGTTCAAGTTCTGCAGTGAAAACAAACCATTTGAGCACATTTTTATCTTTCTAACTCAAATTATAAATGTTTGTGATTATAAGAAATAATTTTAACCACAAACAAGTGGAAACAATTCTAGTAACGTCAGATTTGATAGAAATGGTGACGTTTTAAAACCTTCATGCTTGAATTTTTTTCCAACTACATTAACGAATGTTCTAGTGTTTTTTTCTTTTTTTCTTTTTTAATTCAAGGTGATGCTACAATAAAGACCCACTCCAATGAAAATTGAATTTTTGGTGTAAAAGTTTGAGTTTGAAATTTCTGAGTATTTCTTCATTGAAATCATTGTAAACCAGGAGGAGATGTAAAAACTGCAGTTAGAAAAAGCTTGTAGTGGTGACATTGGTGCTACAGTCAATGGCCCACGAGCTTCCTGCTCCGCTCCACTCAGATGCATCCACTTGCAGACAAATAGATCAATGTTGGCGTTCACCTTTTGGCATATTCTTTCAGGGAATCAGCTTTCACTGATTTGGTTTGAAAGAGATTTTTACGCTGGATGCCTCGCCTGACACGTACGTCTTCGTTTTCCTCGTCTGAGCTGGCATCTGACTCAAAACTGTACGGCTGGATAGCTCCAGTATTGCTCGCCATTTATGTTGTATTGTTTGGTTAGGGTTGTGAGAGGCTGTAAGCTAGCAGTAGAGTGTAAACAAAGGGATGATGGGAAGTCAGGGCAGGCTTACTTCACGCCAACAGTTCCACCAATAACAAAGACCTGGATTTTTGATGAACTACTGCCACTCGACACAAACAATGTCCTAGAAAATGACAATTTTTTTATTTGAATCATATTTAAAAGATCTCTGAGAATGCTGTGAAATTAGATCAAAAGATGATTGGAGTGGGATTTTAAGTGACCTCCTGGATTTAATGACGTGTTCTTTATTAGCAACATACAGCATGAAGGGGTTAAAACTCATACATGGTTTACATTTTAATTTTTACTCATTAAATCTTCCATTCATTTGTTTACATATAGATTACCGGCAGGAACAACTAAATCTGGATTCCAGTTGCTCCATAGAGGGTGTTTGGCTCTAGTCGATCGATGTCTGATCCGAACAAGGTAGGCTTTATCCCTCTGAAGATTCACAATTAGAACTTTGTCTGCTCAGGTAAAAAAAAAAAATTTACACATTGCAAGAAGTTATACTAAAAACAAAGAAATGCTTCAACATTGGCAAATGTTTTCCTAGAGAAAATAATTCATAAAAATGTTGTAGTTTCTTTCTTTGTTTTACTAGCAGAAGAGTCAAACAATGACCTCTGTTTGTACTTAATGTTCATATTTTGAAAATTGAGAGCCATATCGTCAAATATGAGAGATTAATAGCCAGGCTTAAAAACAAATTTTCTCAAAACAGATGGAAAAAAGAAGAGGGTTTGACATACAACTTAAAGGAAAAGGTGGTACTCACACTTCAAGGCCTTCACCATCAAGGTGGTGTTTATGAACCTCTGTTAGCACAATGCAATAAAGGGTTATCAAGGTTGCAACATAAAATGCTCAAACAGAAGATTCAATAAAAAAAGGCAGCTTACAGGTACCAAATAGTTTGTAGGAGCATCCATGGGACGAATGTGGACCTCTGCCAAAGCTGGATATCTCTCTGGAGCTAGCCAGCTTAAAATGAGGCCGTTGCTACACCAGGAGCCAGAAACATTTTGTGGAGCCTCATATTTAACTGTTAGGAAGGAGATTTGATCAAAATGTTCATCAAAACCCCAAATGAAACCTTGCTGTAGTACCGCATTATTACCTGTGTCCTTTAGCACTCCAGACCACCTGGGTGACATGCAGCTGGAACTACTCGTATGACCTTCTATCCAAATATCAATTTTATAGCCAACAATCACTTCTTCTTCAACAATTTCATACGGGTTCTTCGTAGTCCCCCTTAACCTTGTCTTGCTACCTGTGAAACTATCAACCAAAAAATGCAGCCAATCAGAGGAAGGATCAGCAAAAGAAAACACGTCTTAAAGGTGGACAAGAAAAGCACTGATAAATCTCATAGTAAAACAATACGTTTTACTTCTTATTCTAATAAAGGAAGGTTTATAATTTACCCTAAATCTGGCACGGATTGCATTAACTTATCTGTTGACCTGTTGGGGAAGGAGTGTTAGTTGGAAAAAAAAAAACAGCAACCAATATTGTCCAGAACCTTAAAAAAGAAAAGTGTGGAGATTGGACTGGGTTGAGGACACACACTAATATTTCTGCACAATATTTTCTTGAGTGAAACCCTTTCTCTCCAGAGCCAGAGCTGAAATATTGATACATGCTTTAAAAACTTTTAGAATAGATTTTTGTTCTTTCTGGCGTTCAAAAAATACAATTTAATTGGCTGTAGCCAGTTAAGAAATGTAAAATTATTTTACAAGTTTATTCAAACTTGTAAAAGAAAGTATTTAGTAGGCCGCCAATTATGCCAGTTCTCCCACTTAAAAACGTGAGAGAAGCCTTTAATTTTCATCATATGTAGACCTTAACAATGAGAGAGAAAATAAGAGAAAAAAATGCAAATCACATTGTCTGATTTGCAAAGACTTTTTTTGCAAACTATGGTGGAATATAAGTATTTGGTCACCTACAAGCACGCAAAATTTCTGGCTCTCACAGATCTGTAACTTCTTCTTTTTACCTGTATTAACAGCACCTGTTTGAACTGGTTATCTATATAAAAGACACCTTTCCACAACCTCAAACAGTCACACTCCAAACTTTACTATGGTCAACCCAAAGAGCTGTCTTAGGACACCAGAAGAAAATGTGTTGACCTGCACCAGGCTGGTAAGACTGAATCTGCAATAGGTAAGCAACTTGGTGTGAAGAAATCAATTGTGGCAACAATTATTAGGAAATGGAAGACATTCAAGACCACTGATAATCCCCCTCCATTTAGGGCTCCCTGCAAGATCTCACCTTGTGGGGTCAAAATGATCACAAGAACGGTGAGCAAAAATCCCAGAACCACACAGGGTGTGTCCCGCCTTTGCCTAGCAGTGGCTGACCCCAAAAGGGATTGCGGACTGACGCCGCTGCTGAATTAAGCGGGTTTGGAAGATGATTTTCATGCTCCTTACTCAGTCACCACTGTTATTTTGGTCTAAGGGTTTTTTGAGGTTATTGCTTGAGCCATTAATTTTCTTAGTGAGTGTTGTGTTTTCTATGTTTACATTGTGTTGCTTTCCCCCAGTCACAGTCACACTGGTTTCAGTTTTAGAACGTCCACAACAGCTTTTGTTTCTGTTAATTGTTCCTCATTTTCCATGGCCGTGGTTTTCTTTGTCATTGGCAGATCCCTTGTTTAGACTGTTAAATTCACTCAGTTATGTTGTGTTTGAGTCAACTGAGCCTTTACTGTTGTTGCAACAAGTACAACAAAATAGGGAGAAAAGGGAAATATAGGAGAACAAGAGTGGCCAAAAGACCAGGCTTATATAGAATACCACAGTACAAGACAGACGCACAGGATATGGGATGGGATATTGTTTATTTGTTGTAATATTCTCTCAACAAATTAAGTTCAAAATCAGATTTTGGTGTTTTTCTCTGGTCGTTCTTTTATCCTTAGCGTTAGTGCAGTTTGCAGAGCTCATTCATCTGTGTCTGTATAATTAGGATTTACAAACACCCAATGGTTAATAAAGAGGTTAGCCAATCAGAACAGACCATCTGTGAATGGGGATGGGGCATCACTAGGGGTGGGGTTTATTACAAACACACGGAGGAAGAAAACCTTTGTGCCCCTTTGCAACGGCGGCCGTGTCCCCGGGGTGCCGGCTTCCTGGGCCCGGCGGTGCTCTCTCCGCGCGGCGGGGGGGTTCACATTACATCTGAGCCGGGGGTGTTAGTGTCCCTGGGGGGTGGGTTCTGGTCCTTGCTTCTGAGTGCTGGGCCCCGCCAAATTTCCAACTGTGGCCGAGCCTGGTCGGGCCATATTTACAACACCCCTTGTGGGCCCTCTTTTTTCCCCGGGGTTCCCCCCTCCTGGGCGGGGGCGGCGGGCCCCTGCCTCGCTCCTCCCTGGACCAACCGTAGGCCGGGCGGGTGGCTGCCTGGAGTGCGGAGCGGGTCTCCCTTGGGGGGTCCTGGCTCGTACCTGGGGTTGGGGCGGGGGGATGCCCGGAACTCCTGGGTGGTGGTGGGGTGCTCGTCTGGGGCTGTGGGCGTCCTTCTCCGGTGGGGCCCTGCGTTGGGTTCTCCCGGCGCGGCGGGGGGGCTGCTCTCCTGGTTGGGCTGGGGCGGCCCTCTCTTTCCCTCCGTGCCTCCCTGCTCTCTGGCTCTGGGGGCCTTGTGGCGGCCCTGCTGGCCCTGGCCTGGGTGGCGGGCTTGGTCGCCCGGGCGCAATTGTTCCCTGCCGGTTCCCGTGTGGCGTTGGGGGGATTCCGGCTGCCGCTGCTGGTGCGGTGGGGGTCTTGGGGTGGGGATGGCTGGGCATTCTCCCTCCTTCTTTTCACGTTCCACCATCCATTTTAGAAGAACATTAACACTCACCTGAGCACAGGTGTTAGCTCACCTTTGCACTAACAGTTTGCATGATTGAATGAATTAAATATTTCACACTAGTTGGTTTTAAGGCATAAGTATGCGTGTGAACACTATCTGTTTTGTATATATGTCGACAGGTGGACACTTTTTGCAGCTAGCAGTAGGTTTATAACATTTGAGTGTGTGTGTGGACAGGCTCTGCCCTTATTGTACTACATTTGAACCTTACCATAATGATTAACAACCAGTAAACTTGTTGCTTTATGCTGCTTCATGGTCTTATCCCCCTTCCCCTCCTATTATCACCCTCCTACCCCCCCTCTCTCTAACGTCCCTCTCTCTTCTTCCCCTCTTTCCTTTTCCGTCCGGTCCAACACCAAAGATTTTCAAAAATGATTGAAATTAATAAAGTTTGGCCTCAATTACAAAAGGGGTTTATTCAGACATACCTTTGGTTTGTCTGTAGATTAATAACCCCTCTTGTTAAAGTAAAATATGTCCAACACAAGAGGCCCTCACCTCTTATCTCATACTCTAAATTCATATAAATGCATTTGTTTCATACTAATGAAACAAATTACCCAACATGCAAAGTTTCTGTACTTTAAATTTTCAAAAGACTCTTCAAGACAGAGGTCTTCCACAGACTCCCATGTACTTTAACCCTTGTGCTATCTTAGATGACCCCACCCTTATATTGATGTGTTCTCCCTACCATGACAAAGGTGGATAAAGGTGGAAAGATTTCAGGTAATCCATGGACACCAGTGAAGAACACAAATCATTGAAGAAAAAAGGTTTAGAGCACTGTCTAGTAGGTCTAGATCAGTGTTTTTTAACCTTTTTTGAGCCACGGCTGAGCTGATATCCTGGATATGGGTAATGTTGTTAGATCAGTTAATGAGGGCAATTTCCCGCCAGAAGTGCACCAGGAGAGTAAAATTGGCCTTTCTTTTTATATTTGTTTCAGTAAAATAAAAATAAAAACCCTATTATAAAAATGCAAAGGTATGTAATCAACCTGCCCCTTTAATTTTTAAGGGAGAAGATCTTGGGGCATTTTCTAAACTTGGCTATTAGAATTTGTGAAAAAAAAAAAAAAAAAAACATTTATTATCTTTTAAAGGATAAAACTAATGTACAAGTAAAAACTATTGGTAATGTTTTTCAGAAAATTTTCTTATAGCCTTTAACTTATGTTCTGTCTGTTGACACATTACATTACATGTAGGTGTTAGCAAGTCTTGTTTCTGGGGTTTCCACAGCAAACTAAAAAAAATGTCTCTAAAGGAAGAGCCTAAAACAATTTTGATAAAGTGAAGCATAAAAAGTAAAAAAAAAAAAAAAAATAATGCAAGTGACTTCAAAGACTTTTACAAAGAATTTCTGTTGTGTCTGACTTGAGTGTGAGAAACTAAAGCCTCCACCCCTACCCGCCGTTCTTGTGGCTTTACTGAGACTTATATAAACTGACTTGAAACTCTGCTGACATTTCTGAGAAAAAGAGCCACGTTACAGGAACACAGGTTGAAAACTTTGACTCACTTCCACCAAATAATGACCATCTTTCTAAACTTTCAGCACCTCATGGAAACCATCGTGCTCTGGAGCTCTTTACAAGGATTTACTTTCTTTCTGTTCCTAACAACAATCAGCAAAGGTAAAAAAAACAACCCACTTATTCATCATTTAATTTACTTTTTTTCACTTGACGTGGAATTCTCTTAACACAAAGGCTGTCTAAATTTGACCACAATAACATACTTGTAAAACTCAATGCAAGATAAAACTCATTCAAATGAAAGTGACTGTTCAGTTAAAGCAAAACAATGGTTAGCTTATCTGCATTATGTGGTTTCCTATAGCAGGTGACATCCGTATATCGCTGTCTCCCACAGTGAAGACCCGTATTTCAATTCAGTTTACACTCCGACAAACAAACACGAAGCAGAAATCCAAAAAAGCTGGTTTAAAAAGTCTAATAAACTGCTTTTGATCTCATTTATAGAAAATATTTTTGCTGAGTAGAATCAAAAGCTGTTCTCATAGAATCACAGAGACAAGACAGGCTTTCAAAAATGCTGAACTGTTAAAGCAGATGCATTCAGAATCAACATTTCAAGCCAATTAAAAGGACGTACTTCTTAAATCTTTGAATTTTAATTTGTTTTCTTTGTAGGGTCAGGATGTGAACTTCCTTCAAGCCCTGAGTGCTTCAGACGAAATAACGAGGAATCAGTTTACTTTTGTGAATGGAGCTTTAATACAAACGCAAGTGATGCAAGGTTTGACTTTTACTTTAAGTAAGTACTGATCTGTGCTTTCTTTTTGTCACTTTTACCTTTTAGGACTTTCTGGGTTGAACTTCTTCTTTGGTTCTTCTTTCTTCTTTGTTAAATTATTTTTTGGCAAAATCCAACAAAATGAAACCGGAAAAAGTGCAGACTTCTTGTTTTTTAAAAATCCTTTGATGGAAATGAAAATTTGGATCTCAATAGATGTCAACATTCTAAAGCAAGAAGAGGCAGACAGGCCATAACAAGCAGATATACTACGGCTACATTTTTATCCAAACAGAGATTCACTTGCCTAAATTTGTGAAATAAAATCTTAGAATTGTGACACACCTTTTAACAGAAATGATTTACTTTTTTTAATCATTGTCACAATATGGAACCGGCAGCCCCGTGAAAGGGACAAACAGGTTTGGAAGATGAATGAACGAATAAATGAACAGTTGAAATGTATAACTGAGAGCATCATAAAACAATAAAACAGCCATATGAGTTTGATTTTTAAAATTCTGTAATAGTAATCTTGTATAACTTCACACCATCATCAATATTTGGGTTCATTCATAACAGAAACTGAAAAAAGGCACAAAGGTTTTCTTTTTTTTCTTTTCTTTTTTTTCTAACTTGTCCTGTCCAACAGCTGGGCAGTCAGATGAGAGCTGAGGGCCTCTTGGGTTGGACATATTTTACTTTAACAAGAGGGGTTATTAATCTTCAGACAAACCAAAGGTATGTCTGAATAAACCCCTTTTGTAATTGAGGC
>CM074498.1:18029273-18259877 GCA_037389245.1 Oryzias sinensis | reverse complement strand
TTTTTTTTTTTTTTTACATTAGCGATTTGTTTCATTGTCAAAGTTTTGGCAAGGATCAGTGTTGTTTGAATCCGTAAAATATGTTTCCGTTGTTTCTTCCAGTCTGTAAAAGCTGTATTGTGCAGCACTTTGAGGAGAGCAATGACTGTCCTAAGTGTGGCATTCAGGTCCATGAGACCAACCCATTGGAGATGCTCAGGTAAATCCGTCTATTCCTTTTGTTTATACAATTTCTTTCTAATGCTGTCCTTTTGAGCCTTTCTGGACTGGTGTTTTTCTTTCTTCATAAGGGGAGTCTTTCTTTTATTTGTTATATAACTTTCTTTTCCATTATGAAAGAGTTATGCAGTTTTAAAGATGTCGCTTTGCAATGCAGTAGGAATGTTTTCTGGGGAGGAGCCCCCTCACCCTATGAGTCACCCATTGCTGCTTTTGCATTTTTGTTTTTTAATCGAGCCTACTTCATTAAAAATGAAATATTATTACTCTCTTCTGTCTGACATTCACAGGTTGGACAATACTCTGGAAGAGATCATCTTCAAGCTAGTTCCTGGACTCAGAGAAAGTGAGTCAAATGATGAAACTGTGAGAGACTTGAGAACTGTTAAGAGTCTGTGTTACTTGCTGTTTAACTATAAAAGGACAGTGACAGAAAACCAAAGTAGCTCATGAGAGAGAAGATGCCAGCTGTTTCTCCGCGGAGCCCACATGGTTGTCCACAATGAATTATTAGTGCCTTTGATTTTGCAAGGAAAAAGACCCGATAAACACAGTTAGTGGGTTATGAACCTTTGGGAGGTTCGGAAATGCTTTGTCATGACATTACACAAACAAAATTAAAAACACAAAAAACATAATTTCCATGGGAGTGGGTACTTAACAGTGGAGACATCGCTGGTGACACCTAAAGAACACACTGTACACATCGTAAAACTTTGACCTTTTATGCGTTCACCATAAAATTCATATCGTAAAGTGTTTCATAATTGCACAAAGACGCTTTTCTCTGAATGCAACAGATGTTGGCATCTGTACCTCTGTGCCACACATGCCATAATAAGGATTGTACTTCCTAACAATACTTTATGGGCCCAGCAACTGGAACAATTGTTATTAAAACTTAAATGTGCTAATGCTTAAATGTACAAATGCGTTCATAAAGTTTAAATGAAACACATTTTTTTTGTCTGTGCTTGACAGTGAAGTAGGGGTCACCTGGATCCCTATATTGTTAAAGGTCAGATTATTAGTTTATCCATTATATTTATCCATCTCTGACACAGAAAAACAGGTTTTCTTTCTTTGGGCCAAGTTTTACAAGCAAATGTCACAAAAGAGGGATTTAAAATGACATCCAGTGTCATGGTTGGAAATTGTTGTCCTTGTTCGGTCTTGTTTCTGTTTCCTGTTTTATTTTGAAAGTCTCCTGTCTTGTCTGTTTTCTTGAGTTTTACTTCCTTTGGTCCCCATCAGCCCTGATCGTGTCCACCTGTGTCTTGTCTGCCCTGTCTGTATTTAAGTCTTGTCTCTGCCTTCCTCCTGTGTTGGTCCATTAGTATTCCTGTCTGGTGTTCATGCCATGTCTTGCCATGTTCCTCGTTTCTTGTCCCTCGCCACGTCACAGTGAGTTTTGTTCTGTTCTGCCATCCTGCTTTGCAGCGCTTTTTGTTTGTTTTTTGTGATTAAACCCCTAGCCCTGAACCCCCTTGCCTCCTGCCTCTGCATCTGGGTCCAACCGGCTCTCGAGCCACCCCAACACGTGACATCCAGAGAGGTTCAAAACAGTCAAAACACTTACCCATAAATGGCTAAAACTGTACATTAGAAGGATATCAAGGTTAATCCAGTAGAGGGGAAACGACGAAAACCTGCTCGCATCTAAGAGTGTTTCAGTTGATAAATGAATATATCCAGACCTGACTAACAAAATCCTGAATATGGAAACAACTGTTTTCTGAGACGTTTGAATAGTTGTTGTTTTTTTGCCAGTCGGGTGTTTGAGTTCAAGTTGAAGCTATAAAAACACATCTACAGTGTCTGCTCTGCTATGAATTTACCACAAGTTAGAGAGACAACAATAAACATTTCCTTTTTGCCAGACTTCAGTAACCGTTGAAGGTTCAAATGTGGGTCAAAATGTTAAGTAATCGCTGGAGACTTAAATGCAAGGATCACCTTTTTAACCGTTTGGTTAAAGGGTTCAAATCAATGAATAGAGTGTTTTATGCAGATTGAGAAACAAGTAGATCTGGTAACCAACATGTGGCAACAGGTATTAATCTTCAAACTCAGCTTGCTTTCAAGTTATTCTCAAAAATGAAGAAAAAGAAACCTCACTCAGGCAAACTCTACTTGTAGTGTTTAAGCAACACTTCAATGTCTATAAAAGCCTTAGGTTTGTGCTCTTTGCTGCAGCAAACCTTTGATGTCACAGATCTATTAGATACGCGTTGCTCTTGGCAGAATTTAAGTACTTCTTTATCAGTTTTAGATTATTTTGAGTGGCAGAAGCTCAATAGGAGGAGCTAAGGTGAAGATGTAACAACTCTATGAAGTGGGGTCAAACGTTCACGTTTAACTGTGTGAATGTTGGATTCCACAAATCTACACTGAAGAAGAGAGAAATATCATTTATTTTTTAGTGTATGTGCTACCCAACCTGTTAATCTTACCGACTTGGATTAATCTATCCTGGCCGCATTCATTTTCAAGACTGTCTCTTCATTTTGCATATCATAGTATTTCTTGCAGACCTTACCCAACTGTTTAAATGGGACATTGGGAATTGAATACATTCATGCAACGGGCAACATTTTATTCACAGCCAGTAATGTGAACATAATGCAGCATAATGTCTGTGTGGTAAAACTTGTTTGAGCTGTTTATGTGTAGAGATTGCAACAGTTCTCAATATTCAGAGAGTTTCTGGAGTTTGCTCCAAGAGTCAGAACTGAGCGGAAGTGATAGGTTTTTTTGTATTGTGGTGCTGGTTAACTACCGGTACATTGTTTTTTTACCTTTAAACTTTTGCAATCTCATAGCAACAGCCACCTTATAGATGTTTCTCCTCGCATTAGTGAGGACCCTTTGACAGATGTTCCCAGATGGTTCCATGGCGACTATCTGTGGAACATTTTAGAGCGTAAACCAGTTCATGTAAACTCCTACTGTAAAGTTTGACGAGTAAAGTTCTCAAAGAACTAGTTCCGTGCTCAACAACATCGTCCATGTAGACATCTAAAAACATTGTTTTACTGTGCATAGCAAGAACCATTGTATTTTCCACCAGTTCTGTTGAATGCAGTTCTGACTTTTTAACATTAAAATCAACTTTTGATCCAGCTTTCTTGAACAAAATTTGGTTTTGAGTTGCACTAAACTCATATCTTTTGTGAACTTATACACCTTTGGATGAGCAGACTAACACATGTTGATTAACAGAGTTTGAAGTTAGGTTTGTGTACATTTCACAAATCTGATAATGCTTTCCTTACATCTTTCTGTGTTTTTCCTTTTAACTAGACGAAGAAAAGCAGGAAGTGGAATTCTGGAAGAAGAACCAGCCCAAAGAAAATGGCCAAGGTGAACTGTCTGTCAAAGAAACCTGACAAATATAGAATATGTCTGAATCATTTCCACCATGATGTGTCTAAAAGCTACATTCACATCACCCTCGGCAACCTGTGCTCATGTAGCCACTTCCAATGAAAAGTCTTTGTAAATGCTCGTAAATGGGCGTTTCGGGATGGAAGTTGCTACGACTGTCTAAGGACAAAACATGCGGCCATTGAAAGATAAACCCGGTCGAGTTCTGACCTGTCAGGGACTCTGATTTGGCAGTAATTTAATGATGACGTCCCTTTTAATTCACAGAATTGCCAACTGTTTGAAAATTTATCATGAAGGAGAAATGAATAATTGCCAGTTGTGCCCGGCAAGAACTATATGACGCAAAGTCTTTGATATTTTAGAATAGAGCTGAGAAAGAAAAAGCCTGGAGCAAGATTCTTGAGATTTGGAAGTGTTAGTAAACAGTAGAAAAAGAAGAAGCCCCTCCCTGCTTGTCCAATGTGAACACCATGGGCTAAATGTGCATTGGAGAACTAGCGATTAGTACGTTCTTGAATTTGAGTCACATGTCCGGTGTGTCCGTAGCTTCAGATGTACGTCCCCGAAGAGATGCAACAACTCCCTTCTTTAAGGCTATTTCTGCAAGATGAACTGTCTTAATTATTACTAGCCAAAATTTTTTTTAGCCTTTTGAATTTAAGTTCCATTCATTTGCTTACCATCCACAGTCTGCAGTTAAGATAACGGCTAGGAGATTCACCTAAAAATCTACTACTTTAAAATGACAGCTGAATAATGATAATATGATTTTTTTTTTGTATTAAAGTTTGATTTACTACATTAAAACAGATCCTGAAGGTTACTGCCATCGTTATCATGTTTACCATCATGTTTACCTTGATAAATGATGGTTTTCACAGAAAACCCCAGGCGTCAGAGACTTGGTCTACCCGATGGAGGTGGTGTCGATGGTGGTACCGGCGGCGGTGATGATGGTGACGGCGGGGGAGATGATGACTATCACAGAAGTGACCCTCAGATAGCCATTTGTCTGGACTGCCTCCGCAACACAGGACAGTCTGGAGAAAACACGGTCACGGTCTGTGTTTGCCTCTTCTATTTTAATTAGGAGCTCTGAATTTCTTTTATTTAGTGATCCATTAAAATGGATATTTTTTAAACCACTTTTACTCAGAGGAAGAAAAAAAAAGATGAATCTGGATATGTTGCAGATCTTATTTTTGTTTATTTTTTACAAGCTTGTCTCATCAGGCTGTAATTTACTTTGTGTGTCTTCTCAATAGGATCTGATGAAGAGGTTCATTCGCTGCTCCAGTAGAGTCACAGTGGGAACTATTAAGAAGTTTCTGAGTCTTAAACTAAAGCTGCCGAGCTCTTATGAGGTAATCAACACATTTTCAAATTCTTAATACAGGAAAAAAAAAAATCTGTCAATCTTTTTTCAGTTTTTGTTATTTTTTGGAACGATGTTCCCTTTTGTTTATCCTTCATGCTAATTATCTTTGGAAGAGTGCGTTGACATTCTTCAAAAGCTTGACATGAAATATTCATAAATCTGTGATGAAAACATAATTGACCTCGAACTTCGTACTGTAATCTGCATATATGATTTACTATTGTGGAATATGGTTTTTCTGAGGATGTGGTTTCACTACATCCTCGAATGTAGCTCGTGCATTTCCTGTGCTCAATATGAGATCTATGTCAAATACTATAAGTATGACAGATATTTAGAACTATTGATTTTTTTTTAAATCTCGTTTAATTTGAGCCTTTATGAACATTGAAGTTAATGCTTTATTTACTTCTCTGACATTTTTAATAGATTTACGTATAGATTTACCTAGAAAAAGGGCTTTAAAGTCCCAGTAACAGCAATTTAAAATGCCACCAAAACAGGTGTTGAGTGAGTGGACTTTCTAATACTGACCCCTTTGATTTTTTCTTTTAGAAACATACAAGTTTTAATACATTTACAGATTGAACCGTTGCATCAAGTACATTTTAAGAAGACTAATCTATGAAACAAACTGGAAAGCTAATAAAAGAGTCTATACAGTCACAGGTCATATAAAGGGTCTTTCTGTGGTCACGTAATTTAAAATCCTAATACCTTTATATCTTAATAATAATAAATAAGGAAAAAATTATTGAAAAAAGGAAGAGTACCATACTTAAAATATTTGTCAGAATATAGTGGTTTAAGTGAATGGGAAAGTCATTTTATATTTCTTTAATACACTAATGCATAAATATGCATTATAAGTTCAACCAGACATGAATGAAAAGGAGCACAACAAGACGTATCCTAATTATCTGCACATCAAAACAAATTATTTTATAATATTCTCCTCAAATTTAAAATAAATCCATATCAAATAAAAAAAAAAGCTTTCAGATCACCTGATGAAAAACAAATAGGAAATGGCTTAGTATGAAATATTAGCAACATAGACAAATGTGTACAGATAAACATAAATTACAAAAAAATAAAATAAGAATACACTTTTCATCAAAAATGATCATTTTTGGCATCATACAAAGCTAAAAACGTTCTAATTGGTGCAGCCTTACGTGTATGACCACAGAAAACGTCCCCTCTTTTTTCACATTAGATATGAGAAGTTACATTATCTTTACTTTGAGCAGATGGAATTTCATTTAGAAATATTTCTCGCCTTACTTTATAACACCTTTTTTTCCATCCATCCAGCTGGATGTACTTTGCAATGGAGAAATTATGGGCAGAGATCACACCCTGGAGTTCATCTACATGACTCGATGGAGGCTACGTGGAGAGAACGTAAGGCATTGTGTGTGTGTGCTTCCTGAAAGCTTAACGTTCTAGCTGAAATCTAAAGCTAGAGTAGCAGTTGTGCTATGACTAGACAGGTGAAAGGATGACCAAGGTTTAAACCTTAGTAAAACAGAATCAATACAAAATAACCTGGATATTGGTGTTGTTAGACTCATTTCCCTGTTTAGTTTTTTTACAGAAACTTTTCCATCACAAGGTTCTTTCCAAACTCAGATTGTGGTGGTTTAGAAAAACTGTTTTAAATTTAATGGGCCCTCATTGTTAGTGGTGTAAAAATGGATTTATTCAATTAAAAAACTCAATAATATAACCGTAATTTAGGATATAAAAATATATCTTTTAAAGTGTCTAAAGATATTATTGTATTGTCTGCACAGTAGCAGCGACAATTCAATTCAATTCAATTTATGTGTATAGCCCAAAATCACAACAACAGTCATCTCGATGGGCTTCGAAGTAAAACATGAACTCAAAAGGATCATGAATACAAAGAGTTCAATAGGAAAATTCTAAAATGAACTAACAAACTGACTAAGCCAATGTTTTTCAACCTTTTTTGAGTCACGGCACTCTTTCACCTTGACAAAAATCCTGCGGCACACCAGCATCCAAAAATTAAAGAAGAGAAACTTATAGTCTGTATTGATCTACAGCCCCTCTGCAATCTCACATGCATTTTTGTGATAATTGTGGCAGAAAAAGCTGGAAGTTGCAGCTGTTTTTTCTAAAAGATGTAATAAAAGTTAGTTAGAAGATTTAAAAACTGGTTTATGTGTGTTCGTTGTTGTTTCAAGATGTTTAAGAGGAGAGACTCATTGTGCGCTGAGACGCTGTCACTTTAACCCAATGCACCATGGGAGATGTAGTACAAACAGCCTCCGAACGCAGACTAGCGTCTCTGAGCTTCATTGTTTTGTTCACTTGTTCCACGGTCTGATACCGGATTCTGTGGAAAGCTACACCGCTAAAGACGAGTTTTAGCGGGTATTTTTGTTGGAACTAAAGGACTTCATGAGCAGAATCAGAACAAGGAAGTGAAGATTTTAACCCCTTCTGATTGGTCAAACTGATTACATGTGATTAAGCCTCCAAGAATGATTGGTGGAGACAGTTAAAGGGGCATGACTTTTCAGAAAACAGCTGACGCTACGGCTTAATCGTGGTACTGTCATTCTTATCAAAATGTCTTTAATTTAATCAAATAAACAAAAAGAAAAAAGTATTTTACAATCTTTCATATTCCTAACTACTCAGTGTTTAATCAGGCCTGTTTGGATGAACACAGAGCTGATATCCTGGAGATGGTGATTGTTTTTAGATCAGTTAATGAGGGCAATTTTCCACGGCACACCTGACCATCTCCCACGGCACACTAGTGTGCCGCGGCACACTGGTTGAAAAACACTGTGCTAAGACATTTTCATTCTGATGAAATTAATGAGAAATGCAATTATGTTTTGAACAGTTGCCAAGTGGTTTGGAGGTTTGTCCATGTTGTTATGAGAATGTAATTTCTGTTTCAAGAAATAAGCCAAACCAATGGAGAAAAACTGTAATGCAGTAAATTTGACTGTTTTGAACATAGATAAACCCAATAATCGCTTGACTAAAATAAATTGTGGGATTACTTTTAGGTTTCTATACTACTGATGTGAAAGTTTAGCATTTTTTCTTCTGTACAATAACATTCAGGACATAAAAAAGCCACAATATGCAGGATAACATTTTTTTTTGTTATTGTAAGAAAAATGGTTAATAAATCCTAACAAAAATGTAAGAAGTGTGTAATGGAGAAGAGATGCAAGGGGAAAAAACAATGTAAAAGCAAGATTTTAATTCTTTAACTCTCCACCTCTAAAAATTCAATTCACAGCAACGTTGAGCAGATCTTGTTACGTGGCTCTGTTCCAGCATGGCAGTAGATAGCTGCATTACATGTCTTGTCTGTTTAAAACAATAAATGCCTCCATTTAGATGAGAGCATGTGAGTATATGTTTCCACTTTGGTTCCATCTGCAAGATTCATTTTCCATTTGACTGGCTGCAGACTAAACTGTAAAATGGAACTAATAACAGGGCTTCCAGAATGCAGTGTGTTTCATCATAAGGTAGATAGATCATGATCCTGATCAGAAATAATCTTCAAGGAGGAAAAAAATCAGTAAGTCTGTCTATTTCCACTGAAAACATCAGGTCATATATGGGTGAGACCCTAACTCTGGGTCAGGGACTGAACAGCACAACAAAATTCATTGATGACCAGAATTAAAGGGTTCAGTTAAGTGGTGGCATCTTTTCAGATTTAATTTAAATAAGATTTTGTCACAGTTTTGTCACTTTCAGAGCTCCATATGTGTTGACTTAAAGTGGCCAAATAGAAACAACAGCTGCTGAAAACAGTTGCTCTGCAGAAAAAATACTAACTCATTAGTGTCATTATTTTCTTACAACACCATGTATACTGACAAGACACGTTCCAACCTCTATGTGACTCGCACTCCTGCAGATAAGCTGTGAGCGCCGTTTTTTTTTTTTTACTTGAAATGTCACATTTGTCACTTCTTCTCTTGGGTTTGCTGGATAATCTGCATTAACATTCTCACCAAACGACACCAGCCTTTGCACGAAAGTGAACTAAAACTCTTACATTTTGGTCTGCCTTGCAGTTCAGGTGACCCTAGGCAGGTTATTCCAGATAACAGACCAGGAAGTACAATAAAACCACTGCTAGAATTCCTAATATCAATCCATCCGCACTCTCTTTATAGTGTTCTGGGACGTTGGGGTCATCTCGTCAGCCATTTTTATTCAGTTATATTTGCCAAAACCCCATTAAAAATCCATACATTACTATGTCCGTCATGCATTCAAAACCAAAAACCAAAAGCAAAACTCATGTTTCTCAAGGTACAGTGTGCCTGGAACTAATGATCCAAAATTCAAACTAAGAATTTATTAAGTGCTGATTGCTAAAAAAAAAAAAAAGAGAGAGAGAGAGAATTTTGAATCATCTCTTTCATTTTCATTGATTAATACCTACTTTAAAAAGAGGACAGACCCATGCATGAGGAAAGATGTGGTTTTAGCAGTCTGTGTTACCACACTGATCTGCTCCTCACGCTTTCAGTTCATGAGAGCAAATTCTGATCAAGGGGTGTATCAGATATTTAAACCGATGCAAGGAAAAAATAAAGTCAGATGCGTGAGTTTCCCGTATTCGACTCGTGAAACTTCTCCATTTTTAGACTCAGGTGGTTTTTGCGCTTTCTGCTAACGTGAAGCTGAAAACAGGATCTATGTTAATTTCACACCTATGAGTCAACACAACAGAGATACGAGTTTCACCAAAATTTACACCATCGAGTGTTTGTGTGCGTGCTTTTCTTCCAACACCAAACTGGTTTCAGCCTGATTTGTGTCAACCAACAAATCATTTAAAGTAACATGAACTTATGAGACCCCAATTTCTGTGTGTTACTCAAGATATGTGATTTGCTGATGTAAACTCTGTTTTGGAATGTGGATGCTTTTTCTTGTAGTTTCTTCCTCATTCAACTTTAATTGTACAGCAACCTTTATAAACAAAGGTCATTCAAAATGCTTTACAAAGACAGAAAGCTTGTGGGAATTAAAACCAAATTTGAATAGTTTGACAAAATATGGCAGAAAATGAGAAAACGTGGTAAGAAATGAATATGATCTAGTTTGAAAAGTGAGTACCAGTAATTATGGTAAATCACTCTTGGAGATAACATATTTGTAAAGACTCTCATTCATCCAGGGTGGTTACATTTTTTTTCTTCTGGACTTATTACTTTAACTTGAAGATGTCACCTCCCATCCAATCCATCTCTTAATTCTAAATTAGCCCAAATATTTTGGCTAAGAAGCAAAAAGAATGAAATGTTACCAACTTCAAAAACGTCTAGATTAATCTTTTAAAAACTTCCTATGCGAAAACTCACTTGAAAAAAGAAAGAGACATTAAGTTTGGATAAAATACAGTGGTGCATATTGGTGCTTTAATTTGATTACCATTGTTGCCTTACAGCAATGAGTTACTGGTCCAAATCCCAACTTGATTGTTTAATACAGGTACACCACTTTCCTGTCAAATTCTAAAGAATGGATTTAAACTTTTTGACCATAATTTTTCTTTAGATGTCATTTTATTTAATTACCGTAAGGCTTTAATATGGTTGATGATTCTGAGATTGATTACTATCATCCAGTTGGTACCACGTTTAAATAAATCATATGTAGAAAATGGATGTGATGCTCATTTTTTTACTAGTTAATTGTCATTGTTCCATTCATTTTCTGCTTCACTGCTAAGACACAGCTGCATAGCATTGTCAAAGATCATCTCTTGGATACCATAGTGTCTTTGCGTATTCTTCCTGCCTCAAGTTGCAGGAAATATCTTTAATGCAGGCAGAAATGCCGTCATTGCTTTAGGTTGTACTGAAACCAATTTCAGTGTTGGATTAATTTCTTCTTGTTTGGATTAATGAAGGGTTATTCTATTCTATTCTATTCTATTCTATTCTATTCTATTCTATTCTATTCTATTCTATTCTATTCTATCATGAAGCAGCTGAGGGTAGACTTAATAGAGGTGTCAGACTGCAATCTGGCTGGTGTCCTGCTGGTTTTCCAACACCCTCTGCCTTTGCAGCTTCTAATTGGACAAACACACCAGGTGGTCAGCAGCAGGTGGGGCAGGGATTTCTGAAAAACCAGGAGGAAAAAATAAACCTCAAGCCTTGTAGTTCAACACCATGAGTGTCACAAATGACAGTGGTATTCACCATCGTTCAGAGGAAGATCCCAACTAAAATGCATTTTAAAGAGATTCCAGGTGGTTGTTCTCTTAAGCAAAGAACTATTGAATTAATCAAACTTGACTTGTATATTAAGAGGTTGGCCTTTTGACTCAGCTCTGTCCTCACCATTATACAGTACTCGGCTCAGCCATAAGGATCTCATTAGAACCACTTGAGTCAGTGCCAGTTGGCTGATTTGCCATCACAACCATTTCCTCCATTGCTTACAACAAAGATTACCTGTTTTTATTTTCATATTTATGTATGAATGTTTAAAGGGATACTGATTTTAGACAGGGGGACATATTCAGAGACAGGCATTTGGGGAATGATTGACAGCTGGAAGTTAGGACATTAGCTGCAAATGCTAAGGTATCAATACGAAGTTAGAAAAATGTTTTTGTAGTTTGCTATTTATTCTGCGAGCTAACTCAGCTAGCTTGTAATTAAGTGAGTAACCTGGTAGGATTTGATTGTTTCATTAAGTTAGAAACTGTGTGGTCTTGCCATACAAAAGTGTGGGACAACACATATTCAATGTGTGTGTCCAAAAAATGACTGCATTATCCACTGGATGTTAGAATTTTTATTTTTATTTTAACATTACTTTGTATTTTTTAAGTCTATAATTTATTGTAATTTATCAGAAATATTAGTCATGATAAGGAAAAAAGGGGTTTTATATTACACAGTCGTCTAATGAATCTAACTTTCTTCAATATTTGATGGGCAGAACAAACATTTAATTGTTTGCACTTTAAAATAGAAACATTATGGTTGATTTTTTAATAAAGGATAAGGTTCGACAAAAAACCTGTCCTAACTGTGCAAGCTGTCAGGAGTCAGAGCTCTGAAACCTCCACCCGGTATCTGGCAGGAGCCGTTTCCGGAGTACTAAAGCACTACATCTCCCAGCAACCCCACAGCTCACTTTCTGGATCCCGCTCACCTAAATCTCGTTTGCAAATCCATAACATGATACTTAAGCACTGCACAGAGCCTTGCTTAGAGTGAAGTATTGTATGCGCTGCTCTGCCTGCATTACTGAGCGGGACAGCCGGACCTGAGCTTCTCTGATGCTGGTTGTTGACCTCTGCCTGCCTGACCCTAATTTAGCTTTGTGGACTTTTAGCTGTGCTAATAAACCTGCTGCAATTGCAACCAGCTGTCTGTCCATTTTGTGATACAAGCAAACAAATAGTGTTGTTTAAAATGTGAAATCTCACTTCAATCATCATTTGATCTGTTTTAAACGTTCCCAGTGGTCTTGTAACCCTTGTGCTATCCTAGGCACTTTACCTTTGGGAGTTGGGTCATCTAGACCCACTAGACAGTGCTCTGAACCTTTTTTCTTCAATGAGTTGTGATCTTCACTGGTGTCCATGGATTACATGAAATCTTTCCACCTTTATCCACCTTTGTCATGGTAGGGAGAACACGTCAATGTAAGGGTGGGGTCATCAGAGATACCACAAGGGTTAATCATGATTATGCAGCTTTTAGAGAAAAATAAAAAAAAAAACCACTGTTTTCTAGGACATAGTTTCTGTATAAAAAAAGCTCATCAATTCACATGAGATGATGCATGGTAAAATTAAAACTTAGTATTTCATTATTATCCTTTCCTTCTGGAAAAGAAAATTATGTCAACACAGAATTTCTTCAGCAAATGGATAAAGTTCAGCTTTGAAGAACGTTTGCTTCCACAATGGACATGACCTGTCAATAATGTAGTACAATGTAAAACATTCTCTGAATTTGCCTTATTAATGTGTGAAATGCATAGCTCAAGTAACGTCCATATGCTGCCGGAGTGAAGATATTCTGCAGCTCATTTTTTTTAAATTGCAATATCTACAAGAAATGATATAATGTAGGTGGGCGTTTGGATGCGCACAGTGCACCGTGCAGATACATCATTTGTTTGTGACGCTGAGTGCAGCAGCAAACGTGCACTGAAGCAGAAGGCATGTTTACCTCAAAGAGGTGGGTGGGCGGCCGCAGCTTTCAGTGATTATCTCTGCAGGCCTTTGCTCAGGAGATGCTGAGCTGACACAAATGCATCTGCTCTGTTGCAACGACACAGTTCAATATATTGGTTTGGAAAATGTTAGAAATTATTTTTGCTTGCTAATTCTGGGGAGAAGGTTATGTGGAAACGTGCCAAAATGCACTGACCTGGATCAGAAATTCGAATAACTCTCTAAACTTATCGTTTTCCATTTGTCTTCTGTACTCCTCATTCTTATTTTTTTATGCCCATTTTGTCCAGATTGCTGAATCTAACCCAATTAAAGCTCATTTAGTGTAAATTAAAATATTCATTTTATCTTTATACTTTTGGGTGTTAAAAACTACTTTAATGTCAGACCAATAGCATCAAAAACAGGTGTTTGTTCATTTTAACACAGTTCTGACTGTAAAGCTCCACCATACTTGCTAATGCTGCCTAAATGTGTGTAGTTTGGTTACTAAAAAGTTGATTCCAGCAGTTACCTCATTTACCTTTGCAAACAGTGTAAGCTATTGAAACCGTTTCAAGCTTTTTTTTAATGCTATCAGACTTCACCCTCTCTGTGACATATGTCATTAATTTCAGTGTTGTGTTTACTGTATGTTGATTTTGCAGGATTCAAAAGGTTCTACAATTACCTGCAACTATTTTATAAAACAATTTATGGATGCAAAGTACACAGAAAACTAATAAAGTTACAGATTTGCAGCTGCTTTTGATCTCTTTGGAGCCCTATTGACCTGAAGCAACTAGAATTTGTTACGCCCCCTTTTGTGTCTAGGGGTACCTAGGGGGGCATAACATAAAAAAGTAACGTTTTCAGCTACCAAATTTAAATTGACACACCAAACGAATGTCTCCATACAAAATATAACCAAATTTATTTACAAATTAACAACATGAACTAAAAGTGAAGCAAAAAGGCTTCAGGGTGAACCCAGGCCAAAATAACAAAACCCCACCTAACTGAAACATGTAATTTTACCTGCAAAAGAAAGAAAAGGGGAAATCAAAGACAAAACACTAACCTCCCTAACCTAACAAAGACAGGAGAAAACATGTACTAAACAACCCTTACAGCTTCACTTAAACAAAATTATAAATCAAAGGACTAAACAGAGTGGGCACGGACAAAACAACAAAAACTACCTGAAAATAATCAGACAAAAACAGACACACAAAGATCCACAAAAAACACAAGTCCCACTCTGATACAGAAATAATACAAAAACACAGAACAAACAGAACAAAACAAAACCAAATACGGCCACAGCCGTAACAAATTGATGAAAAATAACTATGGTACCAAATTACATAAATACCATAAATTGATGAAAATATTTTGGTTGAATACATTTAAGAATAAACAAAAAAAGAATTTATGGTAAATAAAAAAAACACAGCTTCATTAAATAAAACAGCAGCTTTATTTTGTATGTAATTTAACAATTAAAAAAAATAATATGAAAACAGACAATAAAAATCTGACAAACATATTTTTCTCATTTAACATCTGCCACCTTTTTTATACCCCTGAGAAATTCTTATTTAGTCAGCGGTTTTATTAAAATTAACAGCTGACAGAAAAATGCAATATATATGAAGGTGCATGTCAAATTAATTTCAGTGGTTTAAAAAGAAAAGTTTTGAGTTGGTGTTTGGTTGCATGCCAATGAAAAAACCACACACCAGTCGAGCTTCCTTGGTTGGCTGCTCATCGTCTTGAGCAGCAAGCAACTTCCTGGACCTGATTGCTTTGCTGCACACATATATCTCATATATTGCTTCACACCCCAATTGATTAAAATGAGAACTCGATTCATATTCTTTTTTTTTTTTAGATGTCTGTCAAAGATCTTGGTGAGCACCATTAAATGGAGAACTTTCATGACCGTGTAAGAAACAATGACAGTGAGATATAGTGTTAGATATTTTGTGTTTGAGTAAATCTCCTGTGTTTTTGTGTAGATTCAGAAAACATCAGCATTTAATTCCCCAAATCAAACTGTGTGAATTCTCTGAGCATTGGTTTGGGTGGTGAACCAGAAGACAGAAAGCCTGAAAACCAAAGATCCAAACACTCTTTATGGAGCATGCTCGACCTTTCAGTTATGCACTAAAAAATAATTACTTTAACAAAATGACTGATTACCTATACGTCACCTTAATCAACGTTCACCTGTTGTCTAATTTCATTTCATTTGCTCTCATGGAATCAGGCTATTTAAAGCTCCAATCATATTTGTGTTTTAAATAGACAGGGGTTTCTTTTTCTCTAAAACAGTTTTTCTCGTTAGTCTACAGGTCAGTCAAAACACTTCTTGATTTTAAAAGTAGCTGCCTGGCAAATCCAGCTTTGTAATGTATTTTGTTGTAAGGGAGCACAAAAACCTTCAGATCAGTTACTGTATCCACTGTTGCTGCCTGATTCTAACATGCTTTAAAAAAGAATACCGTATTTTTCAGCCATAAGTCGCAGCAACCATAAAATGCATGGTAAAGAAAAAAAAACTCATATATAAGTCACTCCTGAGCATACGTCGCACCCCTGGCCAAACTTTAAGGCGAACAACCAACAAAGATGTTTTGCTGATAACAAAATATCATGTGTTTGAATGTGAAGATACAGAGCCAAAACAAGACCACTTCAGGGAGTTCAGGAAAAAAATAACTCCTCTTCTTATCGTAAGATTCCAACTGAAAAGAGTAGCAATTTCTATACAAACATAAATTTTATGTTTATTATTACCAGTTAATGTAATAGCAATGTTTTTAGCACGCACATGTCTCTTTTAACAGGTCTGCTCATCTTCCTCTCTGATCTCAAAAAAGAAAAATAACTAAATGTGTATTTGTTTTTTCTAAATTAGCGTAAGCTGCAATGAAAACCCGTTAAGTTTTTAATTTCCATAAATTAACAAATCTGCCTGACTCACTGTAGGTTTTCCATGTGACATGCTCATTAATAGTTTCGTGTTAATTTCTGATAAAATTGCTGTCCAATGAACCAAATTTCCTGAATCTAATCCTGCCAAGTCTTGCTGCAAGGCTTAGTCATTCCTGTGCTGGATTATTTAAATCACAAAACGATAGTATGGACACGTCAGAAACTTTTCTATAATAACAGAAAATGTTACAGGGTTAGAAAAGAAAAGAAAAGATAAAAGCAGATATTGATTGTCCTTTTGCCCGTGCAGTCTGTTATTTGATTGAAACTTTCGAATTTCAGTGTTCTAACAGCTTTACACAAAAGTGACATACCTGCCTAGAACACTATCTTTGTGCAACAATAAACTACAACCCAACTTTACCCTGAAATAATCAAAAATAAATATTTTCATCAACTTCACAAGGAATCCAGCAATCACATATGACACCAAGTCGAGTCAGGTTTGCATTTAGGTCTGTGAGAGTCTTGTCTTTGGTCTGGGGGGTAGCTGACGTGAGCGTACTCTGTGTCATTGGGATCAAACTCCACCACTGTAGGAGGTCTCTTAGGGAAGTCCAGGACGCTGTAGATCACAGAAGGTCCAGGCAGAGATGAATAATCTTCTATTACTTCCTGTAAAGACAGAAAGTGTTTTTGGAGTCTGGGTTTTATGTTCGTTTGTGTCCAAGGTAATGTGTTTGTACCTGCATGGTGGGATTTGAAAGTCTTTGAGGTTCGTCGTCCCCTCGATCTGCAGAAAGGAGAAAAGGGGACACATTAACTCAATTTTTATGCAATTTAAAAAGAAAAAGATGCTGATGTCAGGAGTTTTATCTAATTTCTGAGAAACTTTTACAACTTGTGTTGGATGGAATACATTATTGATGTCTAAAAATCTACTTAACAAATTTTCAAATGTCTACATTTGTAAGGCAAAAAGTTGTAACAGGATAACTTTCAATTTATTAGTCTTTATCCAAATTGTAAGCTACAGCATTAAAAGGATCTTCTCATTAAATCAATCTAAAGTTAAAATTAAAAATAGATTTCAGCCAATTTCCTTTCTTTAAGTCCCAGTTTATGACAAACACAAAAAGCAAAAACACATACATATCTTAGAATTATGTAATCTAAGGAAAAAAAGATTTCAGTGTTATGTCCGAGAAAGGAAAAGGGCAGAATGGAGACAAAATCTGCCTTTGAAATGATTTTTTTCCCCTAAAATGCTGTTTTTTTTAGGTCTAAACTCTAAAGAGAATAAAATCAACTCAATGACTGCATAAATTTGATTCCTTTTGTCATGTTTTAACTTTTTTTTCTGACTTATAAAATAATTTGATTTTAAAGAATTAATTTTCATTTTGTTGTATGTTAAACTTTTAATTAAGTCAAGCTATATGGTCTCCAATGGTCCTTTAAGGTGATATTTTCACCCACTCATATGCAACTGCTCAGCTTAATGGACAGTTTAGCTGGACAGTGCTGATAAGAGCTGCATTTATAAGATGTTGATTCAATCCTGCTCTATGCTTAATTACCTATTCAATTTCAATTGTTGTTGTTTTTTAACTCAGTCTAATAAGTAGTTAGAGGAATACCCAAAAACCTTTTTTTTTCCAAAAAGTGCATTGAAGAACTTCTGATTTTAATCATGTCCTCTGCTACAGCTTTAGAAAATAGAAATCAATAAAGTAGTTAACAGTGTTAACTTTCAAGACCTTTTTCTGACTTATTGCCGTCATAATGTGACCTTTTTTTCTTATCTCAGTAGAAAAGTGCAGCAGTTTTTTGCATTCAAGACACAAAATATCTACTTTTATTATAAGTATCTAAATGAACTGTGTAAAAGTTCCTTCGTATTTGCAAAGAAGGTGATGTGTTATATCAGGAAATTTGTTAAACATTCTCAAAAAAAATTTAATCTACCTAAATAAAGACATTTTGTTTCAAATAAATGATTAAAAGGTGAGGTTCAACAAGACCGTGTTGTTTGTTTATTCTTGTTGCATTGATCAAAATGTATACAATTAAAGTTATGTTTTATTAATTTTGTTAAGTTGAACTTTTTCAGTTAGATTGTTTTATACCAAATTGGAAAACTTTGACTATTTAGGAGAGGAAACAACAAAACACTGATGCTGTACAACCTGCTTGCTAAAGTATGAGCAATTATTATTTGTTTAAAGACCGCCCAGTCAGCAAAAGTGTGCCGCTGGATGTGGATGCAGGCAACTGCTATATGTGTTTTCTGAGGTCATTTCAAAGCTTTGGTGATCCTTCTAAACGTAGGACAGGAGGGGTTGCCTCAAGAAGACTGAAAACTCATTTGGCATAAAAAATAGCCTGAGTAATGGTTTTTTCCTTTTCCATTTTTCTTTCTTTGATAGTATTTGAGGCTACATTTGCATGTTGCGAAGGAGGAATTTATTTGCAAAAAATGTGACTCATCACAGGCATTAAAAGGATACGAAACTGCAATATGGTTTGCATTTCGGTGCACATCACCACACAGCTGCAAATATTTTCCATCAAATAAACATTAGCTTTCTTTTCAACCACGTCTTTCTTTGAAGAGTCAAGGTCATTTACATGTCTGTTCTTCCTAAATTAAACATGAAGTGCTGCTTTTTAACTATAATTTCAATTTCCTTGTTTTTTTTATTTGAAAGTATTGGTCACTTTGGTTCAGATTTGCTTAAGATTTCATTTTCTCACTTTTATAATATCAGTTAAAGTTCTAATTAATAGTAAAAAAAAAGTTATTGTTGTGGACTTTTATTTACCTCTGGTTCTCAAGAGACAGCAGATGGAGAATGGCAGCACAGCAGCAAACAGGGCCACTGGCGTAACCACGAGGAGCATGACGACATGAGAGGAAAAGAAACTGGAACTTCCACTGCTTGGAGGTTCACTGTGGTCTGTCGTTACCGGAGGAACTGTGGGAGTTAAAAGAATATGTTCAAAACAATTACTCATCCATGCAAAAAAAAACATACGATGAAAATATTCTGTTCTACCACGGTTGTAACAGGCAGTGAGTGAGTGTACAGCACAGAGGAAATTATTTGATGTGATTTTGTTTCTGTAAAATTACAAACATCGCTGGAAATAATCAATGACTAAAACCATTTGTGGTGACATTTTTCCAAATGTGTGAAAAATACGAAGCTGAAAAGTTGATAAAGTTTTTTCTTTTTTTTACCTTAAACCACAAAGAATGTCCTCACCTGAGGTGTTATTGTTCTCCTTAATAATCAGTTTCACCCTGTTGCTGCAATTTCGAGACAGGAGGTCATCAAACGAAGAAATCCAATAAATGTTGCTATGATTCATACTCAGGTTTGTGATATGGTATGAAACAGTATTATTTCCAGGGTTAATTCTAAAGCATTTGGAGTATGGATATTCTGAGATCTTTTTTTCCCCTGTTGTATAAACTCCAAATTTGCTGTTTGTTGTGATGTTACATTTGCGTTTGTTAAATTTAAACTGAAGAGTCACATCCTTGTCAAGCATCCCAACAACTTCTGTGTGGCTCGAGTCTGCAAGAAAACAAAAGGCACATGAGGGGTTAAGAATGTGATGACACTCTTTTGCACAAACGAAAGCAATAAAACTGGAAACAAAAAGCTCTTACCAAATAAATGACTCCCTTTTTTTAACTTAAGAAAAATGAAGGCAGCTGAAATTCAGTATGCAGTCACTGGCAAAACATTTCTTTTTGTAAAATTTTCTAAATAAAAGTCTTATAAATATTTGATTTTCTTTTTTGGCCTCATGATGACCATCAGTTTTGTTGAGAAAGATGAATAATAAGAGGTAAGAATTCGGTCATCTTCTAAGCCAGTTTTGTCCCTTTTGGGGTCACATGGCTGCTGGGGCCACTTGTGGGTGAAGGCAGGGGACATCTTGGACAGGTCGCCAGTCTTACAGTGCCACAATTCACCCATGCACACTCACATTTATGGACAATTTAGAGTAACCAATTAACCTATGAAGCATGTTTTTTGGAGGGTGGGAGGAAGCCAATGTCCTCGGAGAAAAGCAACACATGCATGGTGAGAGAACATGCAAACTTCACACAGGAAGGTCCCCCTTTGGTATTCTGTTTCAGGTCCCCCAGCCAGGACTTGAACTATGGCCCTTCTTGCTGTGATCTAAGACTGCTAACCACTGCACTGCACTAAGTTTTTTTTTATTTTTTTGCTAGAGGTGAGAATGTAGCAAAAATGTATTTACCAAACCCAAAGGATGATATGAGAGTTAAAGCACTCAAAATCATTGTGTCCTAAAGTCCCAAACACACTGAGTTTCAGTTAAAATAATACTAATGCATACTATTTTGATGCCAAAAAAAACAACAGTTGGCGGAACTTTATGAAACTAAATTGTGAATAAATTTGCCATTAATTCTTGTTTGTTCACATATTTAATTTACACTTCATTATCTTTTGAGAAATACGAGAAATCTGGAAAACTTCACCTAAACTTGTCAGTACCAGGTATTTATCTCTGAGACACACACTGGTTGAATTTTTGGCTAGAGATGTACTGGATCGATTTTAGGTCAGTGAATCGGATTGAATCGGATCGTTTAAAATGAACTAATACAGACTATGAATCAAATCAACAGGCACAAATTATGATATGAATTGAATTTTTGTTCAAACGAATTGTTACACACCAACTAAAATATTCTGAAGTAATAAAAACGCAAATTATAAAACAATCTCAGTATAGTAAAACTGCGTTTAAAGCTAATACTCTTAGCTCTTCTGTACCAACAACTCGCAGCTTTCACAAGTGTCATTTGGTCTTGCACCATGTGTAATCAAATAAAACATAAAAATGTTTGGAAGGATCTGAAGTTGTACAGGCCAAAGAATAAGAACAAAACTTTCTAATTGTCAAAGTCAAGTATGAAGAAAACATCTTACCATTCAAAACCCTGTGAGCCGTGACGATTAAAACCAACCCTGTTAGTTTGATGAAGAAATCACAGACCATTGTAGAGATTTTTCTGCTAATCTGTTTGTCTTAAAAGCCTCTCAAGTCTTTAATTGTATCTATTTTTGCTTACTTGAGCAGTACTTTGAGATTTTTAAGGATAAGTGTCAGATTTAGAGTGTGACAGGAGGAAACTGCAGACAGGAACTTGCACACACACTCATTTATCTGCCTTCAGTCTCACAAACGCCTCCTGTAGCGGAAGACTTCAAAAAAGGTTCATGGACATGTGGTGATGACAGTGAGGAGCACAGCTGAAGAGGCTTTCTCTCACAAGATGCGTGCACACTCAGAGGAGCAAACCTTTTCCTTTGCATGAAGCCACTGAAGATACAAAGCCTCTGCACATACACTGGGTTAGCTTCTTTTTTTGGCAGAAATTGCTCTTGAATCTGCAATGCTTTTAGTATTTTTTTTATTTTTGTTCATACAATTACATCTGCAGTTCAAGCAGGGTTTGCCATGCTCTTAAAACACAAACAAAAGAAGAAGAAAAAAAGACTTTGTTGAATCATTTCACTAAGCTTGAAAAAAAAGCATGTTACAGGAAAAAGCTTTTTTTTGGTTTTGTTTTACCTGGTTTACTTTTTAAAATGTTATTTTTCAGAGAATTTCTGAATCAGTGAGTTTAACCCTTGAATGCACAAATTAACTAATGCAACTTCCACTTATCTTGCAACACTACAAAAAAACAAAACACTGCTCTTAAAAGGTAAACGGAACAGCATCTCTCCTCATATGTGTCAGACTAGAACTCCATAGAATTAGATTATCGTGCAAAGTGGAATATTTTTTAAAAAATGATTCACAAATGACACAATGCATGTTTTACTGCAATGTCTTTGCTGTTAACCACCAAAAGTGAGTGATATGGACAATAGGAAGCTGAAGCTGATAGTTTAATCAATTTGAACATGCAGGGTTGGATCTGTATGTAGATGTCAGTTGCTCATATTTTTGGACATCTTAAATCCCAGTGGTTAGTCTCCCCATTTGCAAAGACAAAACTAAAGCACATTGCATCTTGCAAAGTCAGGCTGCAAAAGAGTTATCTTAAACCAGTCGTGCAGCCATACCACAATTTCAGGAAATCAAAGATGAAAAGATAAAATTTTGCATGTTGGTACAAATACCTGCATGTAAGAAACAATAAAAACAAGCTTTATTTATGTTTTGTGGCCTTTAAGCCATTCACCGATAAAATGTCGTTTTTAAAGATGAAAAATAATTGAATTATAAAAGTGTTATATGTCTATTATTACTTTTGACTGCAGCACCTACAAGTTCCTTTCAAAATAAAATACATCCTGTGTCAAATAAGATCTCGATACAGTAGATTTACCTGCAATCATACTTTAAGAACTTTGGCTTTGAACAGCAACTAGACATACAATAATATTATGAGTTTAAACCCATTCTAAAAATACACCACTCTGACAATAGATCTACCTCTATTATCATAATTTAGCTTAGTTATCTGATGTGTTCATTTTGGAGAAAAGTTCTCAATGCCTCTTGATTTAGTGTCATATCAGCAGTGGTAAAAAAAAAAGAAAAAATTAGAGTTAATTTTTATTTATGTAAGATCATTTCAGTTTAAAAAACTAAACTTAATTGACAAACCCCTTATATTTATTAAAATTGTTTCTTCTAAGCCAAAGAGCCACACTGGAGGAGTAAAAGAGCCGTATGAGCTTCGGAGCCTCAGGTTGCAGACTCTTGTTAAGATCAACATCCACACAATTCTGCATAAACTTTTGACCAAAATCTTGGTTTTTGTTTGACTGATGAGTACCTGAGAGATGGGTCATGTCTTCTCTGGCACGTGCAAATATTTCTCAAATGGTTTGAGACCTGGACTCTTTAAGTCCACTAGTGAACTTTTTTTCATGCTCCTCTGACCCTGACATTGACAATTTAACTATGTTCATGTCAGTTGGAGAAGTCAGTCAAGATAAAAAACATACTAGTCAGTGATGTGGCTTCCCAGTGATACTTTAAAAACAAAAAAACATGGATTTTGGGATGAATTTTAAAAGAATACACACATAAAAAATCATAACATTTCCCATTATTTAGCAATAAATAAGTCTCAGCTCACAAATTTTGTTTGTTTTTTTAGAAAAACACAATTTATGGGTGTTTTTAACAGTAGTTTTAATCCTCTCTGACGTACATGACTCAAGTGAATAGAAAAGAAATTAATTAGAGCTGATCATAAAGCGTAAAGTCATGAAAAAAATGTGTTTATCTGCATATTCATGCCTGTAGCTATTTATGCTAAAAACACCAGTCAAAATCAGTAACACTTTCACCACAGGAGAGGAAGTTGGGGGGATTCTCTTGGTTGAATGTTTGGTTTCAGCATCACCACATAAACGTGACTGAAGACCACCCAGCTCCTACTAAAGGTCTAGACTCAGCTTTGGGGGGAAACACTTGTTATGCTTACAAGCAGGGGCGTGTTGTTGCACAACCAAGAAAAATTGAATTTTCAAGAGAGCGTGGTTTTTTGTTTTTGTTTTTTTTCTATAAAAGGGCTTTTATTGAGGAGTTACACTCCATTTTTTTTCCAGTTTGTGATTATTTAAAAAAACATAGATTTATGCTACAATAACCAAACTAGAATAAAGGTTCTCGGGATTAACATTTGATTGTCTGTTTAGTTTTTAAAGTAGATCACAATACTTTGAAGCTTCAGCTATTTAATATGGAAATCAGGAGATTTAGTTATCCACTAAGATCTACTGCCTTGCAGCCATGAGTGTTTGAAGTTCAAATCTTTTTGTGCTTTTTTTCTTTTTTTTAATTCATCCTACATGCATTTTTTTAGTTTCGGTTTTATTTTCAGTGAAGCTTTTAAGTGTAAGCAAGCACTGTTTTTCCATTTTTTTTGAATATTTCCCCTGCTTTCTACATAATATGAAATAAAAAAAACACAATGTCAAAATGTTTAGCCTTAAGATGCAGCTTCTAGCTGTAATTCTTGCAGCTGTTTCAAAGCAAAAGCAGGATACACCCTGAACATGCAGCCAGTCTGTCACGTGGCCCTATTGAGGGAAGATTTCTGACACACAAAAGAAGAGATTTGGGCACAAATAGGGTTTTCCTGTCTCAATATTGTAGACTCGCGCCCTCTTGTGGACTGAATTGTAACATGAAAATTGACTTGACACACACCTCTCATGTTTTTCTCTCAGTCACGAGTTACACTTGCACAGATTACAATCCATGTCTTCTCTTTGGTCCCATCCAACACAGAATAATTAATTATTTCTTCATGCTGGTCTTTTTAAAACCTGTCTTTAACAACATTTAAAATCTTCTACTCAATCATTCCAATTGCATTGTTGATGCACATTAAACTGGAATTTCATTATTTGTGATGCTTGCATGCATTACATTTTTTATTTCAATCATAACATTTCTTAATTAGTGTGCATGTTGGATATTTAATTAGGCTGGAATTGTCTTTTCTTGAACATAAACATTTATTTACTAAGAAAAACACAATTTTCTACACGACCAAGCATCAGTGGTGCACATGAATCCCCATCAGCATCTGTGAATTGTCAGTTTACAAGCACTTTCCTCTACATGTCAGTAGAAAGTTGAGAATATTTTACATGAATTTCAAGCCTGCAATATGGGAAAATTTGGAAATGTGTTTGCATTAATCACAGTTTTGACTGCAATACAAACTCTTTTTTAATGGTGGACTAGCACAGCAGACAAAACAAAAGATGATGTAATGCTCACAATCTGACATTGCTGCAGAGCAATGCTTGTTAAAGCATTTACCTAAGCTCCATCTCACAGCAGAGGTGGGAGAGAGCAAACAGGCAGATGGGAAGAGAGGAGCAGGAAAGCCCTTATTGCTATGGTAACTAAGATATGGGCTCTTTTTTTTATTAAAGGCGCCGGTATTAAAGCAAGTCATTTGAAAATGGGATTCCCATACCACCATGCCCCACCCACCACTCACAAGCACATCTAGATGCAGGTTTGCGGAAAATACCACCAAGCTTTCTATGAAAATCCTTGATATTTATAGAAAGCTGACTTTAATTTAAGCTAAATTCATGTGAGAGAGTTCTGCATCCCTCCTGCACATGAAAAAATAGAAACTGCATTCACACCTGCTGAAGAGTCAGATCAGTTGGCACAAGAAAAAAACAAACTCAATGATGGTGGCTTTTATTCATCTGCTATACGGGGCTTTTATAAGTCAAAGATGCTCACGAGCCCCTTTCTGCAAGTCAGTTTCTGAAATACCACAAATAAAATGAAAGTATAACAATTGTTGGTAAGTAACAATTATTCAGCTTGACTGATGAATTGATTTATATCCCTATGTGATCCAACTAAATCATCAGGCAAGTTATTAATTGAAGCGGTCACACCGTTATATTATTGTTTGAAAAGGAAACGAGTGGATTACATTGATATTGATAAATACCATATGAATTGAAGCACCATAGATTTATTCTACTATTATATGAAAGCCGATCAAGTGTCACCACAGCAGACAGACAACACACATGTGATGGTTGCATAAAATAATCACGCCGTCATTACAGCCCAATATGTGTTTACTTTTATTTGGATATGTAGAAACAACAGTGGGCTGAACTTGAAACTAAAATGTAAAGGGATTTGTCATTAATTCTTGTTTACTTGTTTGTTTGCGCATATATTTAATTTACTCTTGATTATCTTGCAAGAAATACAAGGAATCTGGAAAACTTCACCTGGACTGTTCAGTGTTTATCTCTGAGACACACGCTGGTTGAATTTTTGGCTAAAGATGTCCTGGATTGATTTTATGTCAGTGAATCGGACCAAATCGGATCGACTATGAACCGTATCAGCAACCACAAATTATGATATGAATTAAATCATTATTAAGATTAATCGTTTAACTCCTAGGTAAGTCAAAGATGCTCATAAGCCCCTTTCTTCCAGTCAAGTTTAGTGGTTCAATTTGCATTTTACTGTCACAGACACTCATAAAAGAACTGATGGGGACACATTCAAGTTTTTCTGAAGCCCTGCAACTAAAATGTAAGTATGAAAATTGTGAAAACCACAGTGATGTCATGGAGAAGGGCGCAAATCCCATCTATGCCGATTTAAAGATGAAGATGGTCCTTAGAATCATGGGTGCAAGCCAGGGAGATACCTGGTTGGTAACTGTTGCTGCACGGGTGTCACACCGCATTCCCTAGCAACCAGACAAACCATCATCAGCTCCCTAGCAACCGGGATCAGGTGTGGAAGCTGCGGTACAAAGTGTGAAAATGACATCCCCCGCTGTTCTGACACGCACCTGCAGCTCAGACTGCCTTTCAAAGCACACGTACCTGCAGGCACGTGCGAGAGAAGGCTGGCTCTCTCGCGCGCGCTTCCTCGTTGAAAATGAACAACAGTTCATTTCCTCTTACCTCAAACGAGAAAGTAAGAGTTTTCAAACGAGTGCGAGCGCTTTTCAACTCAAGAGCCACCTTCGAACCTGCAGCTTAAATCGAGATTCATTAGGAGATAAAACGCGAAAACTTTCATGTGGGAGTGGTGTTGTTTTTGGTTTTGCACAGATTAATACAGAATGAGACCAAAACAAGAGTGGCGCGTTTTTACATGTATTTATTTAATGTTCTATGTTTCCCTCGCCTCCTCTGAACCCCCCCCCCCCCCCCCCCCCTCTCATCCCTCCCTTCACATCAATCACATGGCGGGTCAGCGGGGACCCGCAGCTCGCGCGCTCGCTCGCTGCTTTTCAGTCTCGCGCCTGAGCTCCGCGCGGAAGGACGACGAGCAAAATCTGCCCGCAGAGGAGCGCCTCCCCCGCCGCTGGAACCGGAGCTGCGTGTCGCTGCTGCTGTTTCCCACTGGAGTCTAAGGCTAAAAGACGGATCTGAGTATTTTTAGTTCGCCGCAGAGATGAGTGTGCAGACAGCGGCTGTCAGAACAGGCTGTGGCGCGCTGTGTTAAGGCTGAACCTCCAGAATGAAGTCCAGGAGAGATAAGCTGAAGATCCCCTCTCTGACTCTGGAGTAAGTTCTGCTTTTTATTCTTTATTTCCAACTGGAGGTTCTGCCTCATCCATTATAGTTCTGAGTTATGAAAACACATTGTTAATCTAAGAGGGACTTTTAAAGTGAAAATGAGTGAAGTTTGAAAGTGAAATCCTGCAGTGTGGTTTGGAGAAGATTTTCTCTTCGACTGTTTACCTCCAGATGCTTCAGGAGCAGGAACCAGGGGTCAAAACGGTCTTCCTGCCCATTAATCTTTAAGCGGATGTAGAAAAAGTGTGTTTACACACTTTTGTTTACACACACTTGATAAAATGTGGAGATTGGGTTATTTTGACCAAAGCCTGGACCTGTTGCAAATCCTAGAATTATTTCTTTTTTTTTCTTTTAGTTTTGTTTGTCAGGTCAAAGTTTTTTGAGGATAGGCTCCAGCCCCTAATGTTTATCTTGATAATCTTTTGCAGTGTTTGTTTTTGTTGTCCCTCCACACTCTGATCCCTGCATGAACCACATATGCTCTCCTTCACATTGCTGTTGGAGTCTTCCAGTTGAATCATAGCAACTGGACTTAAAGTCCCACTCTGATCATCTTCTAATCTATTTTAAAAGGATTCCCAGTGGTCTTTTAATCACGATTAAGACGCTTTTGCCCCCCCCCCCCCCCCTATGGTTTTCTAGGACATTGTTTTTTTCAGATCGTCACAAGTTCATTAGAAATCCCCCTCTGAGTCGTGGGTGGAACTGTTGGACGGAGTAAGCGTCCCCTCACTTCCCATCATCCCTTTGTTTATGCACTCTCCCATTAGCTTACAGCTGCTCACATATGGAAGCGATTCTATGGCATAATAAAAAATAAAAGTCAATACCAGAAATGCTTTTTAATTTTCAAAATGAAGCTGCATCAAATGACTCAAAATTAAAAGGAAAAATCAATCCTTCAAAATGCTTTTTCCTTTTCTACCTCAACACCAATTTACAATACTATTTTCTTTATAATTTTAATTAGGTGACAGAATAAGCAGTGTTGAGGAAGAAAATGAAAAAGCATTTTGAAGGATTGCTTTTTCATTTTAAATTTGAGTCAACAATGCAGCTTCATTTTGAAAATGAAAAAGCATTTCTGGTTTTGACTTTTATTTTTTAATTATGCCATAGAATCGCTTCACACATCCCCAACCCAACATTACAACAAAAATGGTGAGCAATATCAAAGCTTTCCATCAGACTGGAGCGGCGCAGGGAGCTTGTGGCCTGCAGATTTTAAAGCTTTTTCCAACAGCATTTTTAATCTGCTCCTGATTCACGATTTGAACACAGAAATACTCAGATATGCATAATTTTCTTTATATATGTCCTTCATCATGGGAAAAATGCAACAAGAGCATGCTAAAACAACAAAAACACAATTTTTGCTGGAGTGGGTCTTTACAATCTTCTTCCTTTAAATGTTTCTGAGTGGTGACAGGTTTCAAGGAAGAAGATCTTAATTCCAGTTGCTATGACTCAACTTCAAGACAATGCAACCTTGTTGGATGAGAACTTTCACCGCCACTGCTGTAGCATGTCAATCATGTTTAGACAGATTTGTTTCCCTCTAAAAGCACATGGATTCGCCCACTCTTCCTCCACAATGCAGCTTTTGTCTTTATATGAAGGGGGATTCACGGTGCCCACTACATGCAGATCCATAAGGCGTAGGAGCTTCCCTTCTTACATCCTCATTCCCTGATCCATACATCTGCCTGCATTGGCTGCAGCTGAGCATGCGCTGCTCTCATGTCACTTTCATTTTAGACGCTCTGTTCCTGCTCAGGAGCAGAGCAGAGATACAGCGAGCTGGGAGAGGTTTAAACTTTTAATGAAAGCTGCATGGATGTTCTGAACTGCAGAGGTGACCCATGTTTGCATTCAGATTCACTTAATGCAGAGAAGTGTGCCTTGAATGCTCTTGGACAGAGACATGGTTCCCTGATATTTGAAGATATTTAAATTTGGACTACTGTGAGAACAGCTGCTTCTGCACCTCCCAAGAAATCCAGGAAAATCCGAAAACTAGGTGATAATGTCACTGCTGAGCCCATCTGACATTTTCTCTGAACTGGAGCGCACATAAAGATAGGAAATCATTGTATTAGTCACCCCAAGCATTGCTGTGGACTCAAATTTGACTAAAATGTAATGACAGCAGCCATGTGTTGTATAATTACGAGCTAACGCTACGCAAAGAGGAGTCTTTGTGCAAGGAGTTGTTTTTCCTGCCGTCCTTCCTCCATTACTATGACAACACATTCATTAGTGCCGCTCCTGTCAGTGCAGCGTTTCGGACTGAGAAGCTTGGGCAGGACCAAGACAATAGGAGCACTCTGGGGCCCAGAATGCAAAGCTTATATCCAAATAGAAAAATCAATTGGCAGAAGCCTCAATGCTGGGTCAGCATCAGTCCAATACAGACTTTAGGGTGGCTAAGTATGCATATTTTGTTGTAAAATTCATGCATTAGGATGCTAATGATGTGAATTTATTATTATTCCTTTAACATGGATCCTCTGGTAGTGTGGGGATTTGGGGAGGAAGCTTGCAACAACTATCTGGCACACCTAATGGTGTGATGACACAACAAACATTCACTTATTTCATGCCGGGTGTTGAAATTTCCTCTCAGAATTTCCAAACTTGAGTTGTAAACATGTACATATGAGATGTCAGCAAAGCAGATGAGGCCACGCTGCGATGCCTCCAAACCCTCCAGAAATCAGCCCCCCCCCCCCAAAAAAAATCGGGGGGTCTCCTTCCATCAACTGAGAACGCCGCCAGAAAGTGGCGGGCGCCATAACCTCTTACCCGGGAACAAAGCTCTCCACCACCACCCTGTCGGGTTTTTAATTCATGTCTTGCCTTGCAGTTTATCCCCCACTTGCCAGAGCCCCACCCTCCTGAGCCCATGCAGTCCCTGCAGCCCCTGCAGCCCTTTGCAAACCCTTCATCCCTGGAGGTAAGAACCCCAGGAAAACACACAGGTTGAGCTTTCAGGAAGATATTGTTCCTCTGAGCCACATTACCATTAGCCAGGATGTTCACAAAGACATTCCAAAGTTTTTAATAGTACTTAAATGCTTTTGTTATACTTTAAACCATTTCACGCCCCTAAGAGGCTAATAACCAGAAAATAAATTTAATGGATAGAAGGAAAAAAACAAGACATCCTTAGTTCATTTCATTTTAGTCTTTGTAGGAAGAAATCTTGTCCTATAATAACATGTCTACTTTGTTTGGCACAGAAACTACAAAAAACAGCAAAAACTTTGACCACCTGATACTTTTTTGGAAAATCTCTTTTTTGGTACAAAGTTTTACAGCACCAAATCTATAATCTATGGCACTGTTCCTGTGGTGAAATATATTGGAACAACTAACATTACAATAACTTTCAGTATGTACTGCGAGTTCCTGCAAACTGGACCAGTTTGCAAATCAATAGGATTAGATCTTTTTGCAGAAAAACAGATAGATTGACAAACTGAACACTTTCAATAAATGAAATAAACTAAGTCCAAAAATTGAGTTAATTGAGAAAAATGATATGTACCATAAGTTGTTTGTTTCTTATAATACACTGAGGTGCTTCTTTTTAGACCTATCAGTTGTCCCTATGTGAGTTGCTTGGCAACCGTACTGGGTGCTGTGAAAGCGGGAGACAACACTGCAAACAGAGGCAACTGCATTCAGCATGTTTCTGCATGTGTGAGCGCTGCCTGGCTGTCACTGAACAAGCAGTAATGAATCTCATTTGCTCTGCAAAAGAAGCTGATTTTTTTACTTGGAATGCAAACATCTGGGCATAAGATGCAAGGAGGGTTCCCTGTATCTGCCATGCCACACTGTGGCACATCGTGCTTTTGTTTTTCACTCTGGTTTTGCACTGAAGACACCCCACATCTCATTTTGTTTCACCATCCAGAAACACTCATTCTCTTGCATCAGTTTCTATATTTGGATGCAAGTAAATTGCCTTCTCATATGAGATTTTGGCTCTGGTATCTTTCGTGTGCAGTAGTTTAGCTTTGTTAATGCCAAAACAAAAGCATGTTTACAACAAACATGATGACCACTTTTCTGGTATTGCTAGTTTCACTAAAGAATGAGAAGGAGACTATTTTTTTATATAAAACGCAGGTCTTTGAAGGAAACAAACCTAATAATTTTTGTTTAATGCCTTTATAAGTGAAATATCATTATTTCAATTACAAGTTTTCTGAAAACTGGTGTTTTAAACATCTTATTATACTCCCAAAGAAACCCCAAAACAGATTTACTTTTCTTTTTTTTAGTTTCTTAACATATACCATGATTTACAAATCAAGCTCTGATTACATGCTCATAAACACAAAGATGTAAGACTAATTTTGTGCAGCGGAATGTACCACTTTTTACAAGTTTGGCAGGAACCTCCCATTAACCCTCCTCATGGTACGATCTACCAACATCTAAAGCTGCTTTCAAATACAGTCAGGAATTGTGACTTTTTCAGAGCCCCTCCAAAAAGTTCTTTTTTTACAGCTTAGTTCTTATTTTGTTGCATATAACACAAGTTTCTTATCAGTGGTCAGATGTGGTTAAGATTATTCAACTTTACCATGTTTTGGTTGACTTTAATGTCCAAATAACACATCTACTGTTATATTAAATAACAAAAATACTGCTGTTAAATAATATCAGGCAAAGTAGAAAATGTGCTGCCTAATCTTTAGCTACAATTTCTGTCCAAAATGTGACAGCTGATAATTTTGTAAAAACAAGAACAAATATTGTTTTCTTTTTCAGTTTTCCCCTGTATGTAATTTTTTCTAAAGATTAATCTTTTTTTTTTTTTTTAGATATTCCTGATTGTTATTTAGGTTTCCTGACACGTTTAGCTTATTGGTTTTCAGTAAAATTAGTCGCATTAACTTTAAACACCTTAAAATATTAGGGGTTTTGTGAGACTGCAGCAAATTTTATTTATTTAAAACATGAATAATCCAGCTAATCTAGATTCGCTTTTAATATTTAGTTTTCCTTTTTCTGGCCTAAATTATGCTAATCTAATGCTGTCAAGAAAGTAATTTTCTATTATTTTACGTATAAGTTTCATTTAATGCTTCTGCAGCCTAAGTTCGCACACGGGCATTTTCAAGAAAAACGCAATGTTCTAGCAAGAATTTGCTGCGCTTAAGCAGATATAAGCCTCTATATTCCGAGCAGCACATGAAGGCAGCATCAGGCTCCGGCTTCCTCACACGAGCAAACGCTGCCAGCAGCGGTTGTTTATCCGATGTAAAGTGTACAGCTACGTTAAAAACTCTCTAACTAGCCTGACGGTCTGACATGGGGGCGATATTCCGGGACCTGGACCTTTTACGGACGCCGCAACGGACTATGTAACTGCATCTCTGGTAGAATTACCAGCGGTAGAAAGATAGCGCTTGAGTACAAAAGAAACCGCCGAGTAGAGACGATGGACGCAGCGGGAGAAACAAGAACGGATCACGCATCCGCCAGACTTGTGGTTCTCAGAAATCAACAATAAGTTTGAAAGGGCCTAATGCTGGAAAACATCCGCGATGTCGGATCCGAGTCAGTGGTCTGCGGTACCGAGCCAGAAGTCCAATTTCCTCTCTCGGACGTTGCTAAAGCGCTCGAAAAGGTACCCGTCAGAAGGTTAAAGATACTTTAAAATGTTGCATGATGGGCTTTTTTGGGGGGTATCCTTTCTGTGTTTACAGCTAGCTTTATGTCAAGCTCGCGCGACGTTAAGAGTCCTAGCATGATAGCTGCTGTTTTCATAAAGTCGATTTTAATCCCTCGTTTGTTCATCATGAATTTGCTTTCAAAAAACCGCCAGTTTTGAAACGCTGAAAGACTGCTACAGTTGTTTTCTCAGACGAGTGAAACAGTTTTACCTAAAACACACACACACACACAAAAAAAACAATAAAAAAACACGAATTCAAGCATTTTATCTAATCTTTTACCCAGACTTCAGTGCATCAGTTTTGGAGGCTGGGTTTAATGGAGTCAAATCAATATTCACTGAAAAATTGTAAAATTAGCTCTTCAAATATGAGAATATAAAAAAAGAAGTTTTTTTTTTAATTAAAGTGGTAAAAATGCTATTATTTTTTATTGTGGTAGTGACAGTTTAATATGAAAACTTTTTCATAACCAAGCTCTCTATTTAAAAATGGAATAACAAATAAGTATCACCTATTCAAGCTGAATAATAAAGTTGTGACTCAAAATGGAGATTTTTCCAGTGAGATCAAGCATTAGCCTGCTATGATTTTTTTTGTTTAAAATTTGAAAATAGCACTTTCAATGAGGTCTTATCTTTTTACTGAACTTTAAAGTCCCCTCCAATCATCGTTTGAAGTATTGAAAAAGTGTTCCTAGTAGTCTTTGATTTAGATTAAGCCATTTTTAGTCAAAATATTTTAAAAACAAAAAAAAACCTGTGTGGTTTTCAAGGACATAGTTTCTGCCGAGTGGCAGAAGTTCATTAGAAAATCACCTCTGAGTTGTGGGCAGAACTGTTGAGGTGGAGTAACCCTGCCTTCATTCACCATCATCCCTTTGTTCACGCTCTTTACTGATAGATTACAGCCCCTCACAACCCTAACCTGAGCCGAGCAACAAAAATGGCTTGCAAAATCCGAGCTATCCAGTCATACAGTTTTGACATGCCTCAGTTTGGATGAGGAAAACGAAGACGTACATGGAGCTATTTGACTGCAAGTGGATGTATCAGAATGACCCGCCAACTGTAACACCTAAATCTCAGCTACAGGCCTTATTAAACTGCTTTTTTTTCCGTCTGCTCCTGATCCGCAATTATCTGAATAAACAAAATCAAAAATTCAATTTTTATCTTAAATTTGCTAATATATGTCCTCCATCATAGGAAAAATGCTACAAGAACACGTTAAAAACACCAAAAGCAGAAGTTTCATTGAACTGGGTCTTAAAAGTGAAAGTTAAATCATCAAAAAACAAGTTTATTGAACTTGGAGAATAAATAAATGGCAAATAATTATAACAGTTTTAACTTGAAGTCTTCAGAAATTAAGAACATAGTCATCACAATAATTCAAGGTCAAGTAGTTATTGTTTTCATTTAAGTGGAAATTGTATATCTATAAAAATAATTAAACAATTATTTGTTGAGTTTTCAAGACATTGAATTATTTTATCTGAAACCGGTTTTAGTGGTTTGATTTAATGAGAAATCTGGGAGTGAAACCCAGCCTGCTGTTGCTGTGCACACTCACACACATACAGGTTGGCCTTGAGTTTTTCATATTTTGGCTCTCATCTGCTTCACACTCCTAATCTGAGGTAGCCCATGCTGCTGTGTCCTGCATTTTCCCCTGCAGTTCCAGTTACATAACTTTCCTCAAGGCAGAGCTGCCCTGAAGGCAGAGTTAATCTCACTGGATGAATGGCGTTTCAGCGAGTTAATACAAAGTGATTGCAGTTTGTCATATCATAATATTATTCTGTAATACATGAAAAAATATCCTTATTAATATGAAAAAACTGCATCTGTGGAGAGGGGTTGTTCCTATTCAGGTTTTTGTTTGGCAAGCGCATGCGTCAGATGCTCTTCACGGATGTCAGGAAGATGAACTTTAGCAGTTGTGTTAGTATTTGCCTCTTTGGTGTTTTACAGACGCTTTTATTGCAAATGAGGTGCAGGTGAAGAAAAGCATTCACATCTGCTGTAAAGTGACCTTGGTTCAAGCATGGAGTGCTGTTTTTGTCTGTGAAGTACAGGAAAGAAGTCTTAGAAGTAATACCAGTTAAGCATGCCAGTATTTTGAAGTCATCTGGTTAGATTCTGGTTTTAGAGCAGAAGAAACCTCAGCCATGTCCATCTGCATCAATTTTGTGAGGCATCTCTGTAAAATAAAAATAAATGGTACCTCTGAAATGTAAGAAGAAACCTTTTAAAATGCAATTAAGTATAAAAGTACAAATATACTTGTAAAAAAATCCTCTCTGACATAAATTGCATAAAAAGAGTCGTTGGCAGTGTTGTGGATGAACCGCTAGTTTCATAGGACATTCATCTGGTGTGCTTAAGCCATGAGTGGATCCCAGCTTTAGTGGGATTAAATTGTTGATGTCCTGGCATCAGCCTGGATTTCAGGTTTGTTTTTTTAATGAGGTTCTGAACTTGTCAGTAACATCCTGTGAGGTTTTTTGCCATCAAGCGAGATTATACCATAGACGTAAGCAGCACAGGATTTGGAAAGAGGTCATCTGTTCTCTTACTTGCATTCGACTTTTGTTATGTTCACACGTTCACATGTGATACGTGTTCAAGAAGGCACTAAATGGGCATTCTTGAACATGCTTTTTAGTATATGGTGTTCACACTGGATTGTCGCTACCTGATGCTAGTGCATGCACCTACAGTTGGAAGAGGCTTAGTGTGAAACATGGAAGCGGTGCAGATCTTGCAAATCGTGGTCCAAGTTTTTTCTTTCACAGCTGTATTGCGATTTATGAAAGACTTGGTGTCATATTTCTCCGTCAAACCGCTGTTATTAATTTGGTTGGCACTTCTGTGTTTTGAAAAGGATGCTACCCATACGTCACTACCCAGTCCAAGTCCCTGATCAGTCAAAGTTCAACTGCTTTAACTTTAAACTTGCGATAAATTGCCACACGTTTTGTAGGTAGAGCCCAAAAGTGGACTTAAAAACTTGCTTGAATGCAAATGCACATATTCATGCATTTACATTGACTTTTCATCAGACATGGCCACTTTAACTTACGTTTCCAAGCCTTGTGTGAACACATTTGAGACATAAGTGATAAAAAAAAAAAGTCATCTGCCTCTTTCGAATTTTTGGTTTTGTTTTATTTCATCTTAAAAAACGTGTTATATATATCAAAGACCCAATGAAAATAGTCTTTTTGCTGTTTAACGTGTTATTGTGGCGTTTTTCTCATGATAGACATATATTAAGAAAATTGAAGTTAAAATCTCCATTCTGAGTATTTCTTTATTCAAGTCATGAATCAGGAGCAGACTTAAAAGTTTTGTTTAAAAAATATGGTGTGGGCCGCAAGCCCCCTGCTCCATTCCGATACATCCGCTTGCAGACAAATAGATCCATGCAAGACTTCATTTTCTTCATCTGAGCTGGCATCTGGCTCCAAACTGTACGGCTGCATAGCTTCGATATTGCTTGGAAATTTATTGGTAAATTTCTAATAAACTCCTGCCGTTATGCATAAACCGTGCCGTGAAAAATGACAGATTTTTTTAAAATTTTGGCCAAAAATGACATAATCATATTTAAATGACTACTGGGAACGCTTGTACAATAAATCAAAAGCTGATTGGAGTGGGACCTTTTAAACATTTTCAACAATTAGCTTTAGGTTTTCCAGCAAACTGATTTTAGAAGACAATTTTGTTTCTGTCTCAAATAGATTTAACACATTTTACTAACTATTATAACCTCCTTTATAAAATCAGTAAATGTATAATGTTAGCTACAATTGTGAAAAAAAATCTCTTTGCTGATGGGAGGATAGCTGCTTCAATGATGCAACTTGACACTTTTTAATAGACTTGAATTATTTGAATGTATATGAGTTACAACTTCTGGTGGGATATACCGGCCGTAAGACTGGTGGACAAAGGCAGCATAAAGCTGATCATTGTGTGCTGTAGTTTATTTTAGAATTAGGAGGCACATGGTGACACTGTAATGGTACTGTTACTGCAGTCACAGTACAAACCTTTGAACTGAAGATAACATGCTGACTTGAGATGCTGATACAATAACTTTCCACATGATGTACATACCTTTTATTTAAACGAGTTGGTCATTTCAAACAGTCGGCAAATTTTTATGTCTTTAAATCGTGGAGTAAAATAAAGTAAAACAGAAAAATCCAATATATTTATCGTTCTTATTTAAATGTTTGTAAAATAAATCAGGTTTTGATGTTTAAACTATTGCATTTGGGTTTCAGATAAAACAGAACTTTTTGGTGATAGTATCTATATTTAAGACTTTGCTTTGAAGGTGGCGTTGCGTTCATGGACCTAAAGCGCATTCAGATACATGTACAGCAATGCATTATTCAAAAATAGCTGCGTTTTTGAGCAGAAAATGGACATTAGATAATATAGTGCCTCATTATTAAACCTCATTTCCAGTTTTACCTAGATGTGTTTGTGTGTCATTTGCTGTTTTCTAACAGTCAGAGCTTACATTATGATAGTGTTCAACTTCTAAAAGGTTGAGAGGTCAAGTGTTTCAATTGGCCAGCGTTATACTGTCATGAAGCTTCTGTGCTGGCATGTTTGTAAGAAATATTGTGTTTTTGATATTTTTAGGATGATTACATTTTGGGATTTGGAATAAAAAAAGTTTTACATTACGTTACGTTTCCAGCAGAATTGCTGATGGTGATAATGAAGACAGGGAAATGACGATTAAAGTGCGATGGTGTTTAGAATGGATTATTTGCAACATGGAGGAGTTTAACGTGTCAAACCGTAAAATGAAAAGCAAAATAAATTTACTAGGGTTAGCGATAAAGTTTAAGGATTCGATCCGTATCATGATTTGTCGTTGCCGATCCAATTCATAGTTGATTTTGGTTCATTTTGAACGATTCGATTCACTGACCTAAATTTCAACCAGTGTGACTCACAGATGAATACCTGGGTACTGAACAGTGCAGGTGAAGTTTTCCAGATTCCTTGAATGATAAGTGTAAATTAATATGTGCACAAAGAAGTAAACAAGAATGAATGGCAAATCCATTCACATTTATAGTTTCATAAGGTTTAGCCCACTGTTGTTGTTCCAAATCAAAATAATCCAAAGAGAATATTATTAGAAAGTTCTACCACACTGTATGGTCACGTGCTAAATTCAAGGTGTTTCCACACATTGGACTATAATGCTACCATCACGTGTGTTGCACATGTGATGCACTTGGTCATTTTTACCTTGTAGTAAAATGAACTTACCATGGCTCAGCCCAAATGGGGGCAACAGTTGGTGTAACAGTTAATCAATTGATTTATTTCTGTTCCTACAATCCGACCAGATTGATCTGTCTGAAGTAGAATAAAAAGAATCGATTTAATACGAATTTTATGAAAAATTGTTTCATAATTAGATAAATCAATAATCGGATTTATATTGGAAAATACCATCTCTGGGTCACACTGTTTAAATTTTTGTCTGAAGATGTCCTGAATCAATATTTAGACAAAAAAGGTCAGTGAATCGGATCGTTTAAAATGAAAAATCAAAAGTGAATGGAATCTGCAACAACAAATATCGAATTGAATTGAATCGTTTTTAAAATGACACCAATAGTATGTTCTGATATCAATACAGGTCAGTTCGTTTAACAGCTTGTATCAGAAAAATTAATCTGGAAACCCCTCAAATCTACCATCAATTACTTCTAACCATAAAGAGAAATGGGACAAAGACGAGTAAAAGTACTTAGTATCTAAAATGTGATTTTAGTTTAAAGAAGAAAAAGAAACATTGTAAAAAATTACTAATCAACAATTAAATGACTTCAAATAAAATAACACATAATTGAACATATATGTGTAATAATTTAGATATTTTAGAATATTTTGACTGCTTTTGAAGATAGCAGGCTGTTGACTTTTGTTTTCCTGCTTGTGCTTCAGCTGTCGCAGCAGCAACAGGAAAAGTCTGGGTATTGGGACGCCTTCACCCACGCTGTCCCGTCCTCTCTCCCCACTTTCTCTTCACACTGGTAAGATGTAAAGATGTCCACCATTTGTATAAAAAACAACAACACACACCTCTCAAAAAGATGAAGCATTGGTGTGAATACCGTCTTAGTTCATGTCTGTTGAGCACTGAGATGTTGAACATGACTGTTGACATGTTCTGTAAACCATTTTCCTTCTAGAAGCAGGTCTTGTTGCCATTAATTGTCTCTTGCAAGAACAGACAAGCTAGCATGTATGTGGCATTGCCGTCGGCACAAAAAATGCCAGTTTTCCTCTTTTTTGTAATTATGGTGATAAAGAAAGTGTATAATCCTGTGGTTTCCAGGCAGAGACGTGCGCATCACCAACAGACTGTAAGTGTGTAGAGGATCCAGTGGAGTGAAGAAGATACTGCTTATGTTTGGGTGGATATTTTTCCATTTGTTTTATCATTTGCTAAATCAGAACACAACCCCAAAGGGCAAATTTATAGTTTTCTGAACTTCAGTGCCTTCAAATTTAGATTTTTTTTTCATTTAAATATATGGTGCAGAACTCCTGTGTTGTGCAGGGTGTTGTGCAAGCTTTAATTCCACACCACACCCTCTTTTATACTCACTAATTTAAACATTTGCTTATCCTGCTGCAATTTGGAAGAAGCCAACATCAGGATCTGGAGGCTGACATGAAAGCATAGCAACTACAAAAAAATGCTAGAAGATATGCTGCAAACTCAGAATAAAACTAATCCAAGATGAGGTCATTGGAATTACAACAGGTTTGTATGTCGACACAGTAAAGGAGTTTGTGATGTTGAAGAGATTGGCGTCATCCTTTTTCTTTCTGAGGCAGCAGTCTTTTATTCCCATCAAACACCTGCACTCTTGAGAGAAGAGCTTGAGAGCTCTTCACAGCAGCAGAGCTTTTTAGCTTAGTCATGCCCAAAAAATGATCTAATCATTGAGTAATATTAGGCTGTAATTGTGTACTTAACATGTAAACGAGCACAGCCGCTCATCGCTCAGAGGTCCAAACAAAGCAAAGCAGGGTGGAGCTGACTGGACGGTGTTTGTAGCAGGCCAGTGGAGCGCTCAGAAACGTAAAAAAACCAAGATAATACGTCTGACCTTTGGACGCCAGTATGTCTTTAAATGATGATAGACATGATGTCATCTCCTTGCGAAACAAGCCGCGCGGTCTCTGTTTGTTTTTACACATGTTAACAGTCAAACGGGTCTGCTTGTGTGTCCTCCTGCAGCTGCCAGCAGCCCTTTAGACAGCCCTCGAAATGTCACGACTGGTGCCTGCGTCAACTTTCCGTTTGCCCGAAGGTAGGTACCTCAGACTCTGAAACCTGCAGTCCCCTGCAGGAAGACTTCAGATCCACGTATGCCTTGTTTTCACTGAGCGATACAGTCCAGACCAGTCCGGTATTTTGAGCGTTTTTCATTATAAAAATGGACCCAATAAGCCGGACTGAACCGTAGCATTTTTGGGCCACAGTTGGTTGTACTTCCATAAAAAAACAAAAAAAATGGAACGGACTGGTTAGGGCGGAGCTACTTTTGAATCCCATTGATTGTCTGACGGTCATTACGACAAAAGAAAGCGACTGTATTCCTCTTCGCCACCCAAAGTCTTCTTTCAAACAACATGAAGTGCATTTATTTACAAAATACCAAAAACCAAGTGGAAAAAATGAACTCCTGGATGACCTCCATTGTTGTTGTTGTTAGCTTCACTCCGCAAATTTGAGTGGAAACGCTCACATGTATTGCTTGGACCGAACCGCTCAGTAGAAATGAGACTTTAATGGTTGGAAAAATTCACCCAAAAGCATATGATGGACCAATCCAAACCCCCCTGCGTCTTGAATCAGATCTGTAACTAAAGAAAAAGTGTTTTGATTGATCATGGTGTTTGTAGTAACTGAAATATACATGAAAAACCAATTATTAATGAGCTGTATAATTGCAAAACACTACAGATTCATTCTGTAATCAAAGTTCTGGTTTCTCTTTGGCTTTTTTTGCCACAGTGAATCCAGCCGAACAAAAAAACAAACTAGAGAACTACAAATAAAAGAAACAAAATAAATATATGTTAGGCTCATTGGTGCTTTAAGGGGTTTCCTGTGAGGCTTACTTTGTGTGCTGCAACAGAGTCAGTCACACAAGGAGGTGGGGAGAAACAGCAGTGCAGTTACTGAGGCTGACTCAGCTCAGCCTGGAGCGTTCACACCTTCCTCCCTCCTCCAGGTCTTCCCACAGCTGACTCCCCCTCAGTTCAGCCAGATAGAGGCTACCCTGAAAGGCCACTCCCACATCACTCAATCACGTTCCCGTGGCAACATGGATAGAAACCCTACCAGGGAGACAGCACCTTGAAGAAACCCAAGCGCAATCATTAAAAACTCATGAGAAGCTGAGGTGCCTCGCCCATAACTTAGAACATTTTTGCTTGCATCAATAAAAAACTTTTTTTTCTTAAAAGCATCAAAGTTTTAAAAAAAAGTGAGCAGCTGGATGAAAATTTATTTGAGAATTTGTAATTTTAGAACGTCAGGATCAAATCTATTTAAGGACAATCTTAACACAGTTATACTTTTAAGACAAAAAATGATAGTTGTGTTGTAGCCTTAACAGTACTCCCCAAATTATTATGGAGTCCTCCTTGGCTCTGGATAAATGAATACTGGCAAGGAAGGCGGCGTTGTCAGTACTAATCCCTCAGTTGAATGCCAGAGGTCACAGGAGCACTTGTGCAAGAATCTTAAACTCACTGAACACTTGTTTTGTTTTTGCTTTTCTCTCTCTTTTGCTGTCGTGATCTCAGCCACTTGGCTCGCGCTGACAGGTAGCTTCTTTTTTCTAAACTCATGTCTTTGCTTGTTTTTTTTTTTTTTTTTGCAAAGATGTTCCCACCTGGCTACATTTCGTATAATTCTACAAGTCCATTTTTTTTAGACACAAATGCATGAATTTTATGCTCTTATCATAACAGGACACCTCCACCGCCTGTTATATAAGGGATTTCTCAAGTAAAATGCTAACTAATGCTTATTCTGCCGAGGCTTACATAACATTCACGTTTTTTTTTTTTTTTTTAATATTTTTGTTTCAGAGCTGAGGGCAGACGATGGTCCCTAGCTTCCCTTCCTTCATCTGGCTATGGAACCAACCCGCCAAGCTCCACTGTCTCAGTAAGTCACTTCAGATTGTGGCACTGATCACCCTGGCCTGTTGTCATTTTATTTTTTTTCACGGTAAGATTCAGAAAGTGCCAACATGAAGATGACGAAGTGCTAATTGTTTTTCTCCCATCATCTGCTTTAGTGAGTCATTCTTTCTGTGCTTGGAACTTTGGCTTGGAAGGAGTACGCCGTCTGCATATATTAAAGCTCAGGAAAATTCAATTATAGAGTGTGAGAGAAGTTTCAGGAGATCATTTACAGATTCATGTACAGTTTTTCATACAGAGAAAAGTGGCCCAAAAAAATGAGAGTAGTTGGATTGAGGCCGACTCTGAGAGTGTGCCAGTTCTCAAGTGTTTGTTGCTTAATGGAAACAGCACACTGTCGTTCTCAGAATGCTTAGCGGTATATCTTCTGTGAGGAAATGCCACAGATGCTACTGTCGTCCTATTTCAAGCTGTAAGTTCTGGCTTCAGATTGCTTGAAGTTTACACCATGTCCTATAGAGTTTAGAAAGTCTCCACTCATCACCGTCCTTGTTTATTTATGTGAATAACATACAGCTTCATCTGTTCCCTAAACTGGCAAATTGACGTCTTTTTATTTCGATCTGGTACTCAGAACTCCTAATAATGTTTAACTTTAGTCGAAGTACGCTGAAATACGGTACTTAAAACTCCTTTTGAGAGTTAAAAATTGTGTGGAATAAAAACAAATGCAATCAGTAACAGAATGGCGAAGAACACTATAGTAGGAAAGTTTTACTAAGAATTGCTCAGCAGTGGAAACTTTTAGCTGCTCCACTTTAATCACAACTTTGCAAACTTGCCTAAACATGCCAAGTGTGTAATTTCTTTTTTCTTTTAGACACGCTGCTTTGACTTTTGTTCCAGAGGCTGAAGGGCTGGACTGACAAGTGTCAAGTGGTGTTCCTGACACTAACAATGTTTGTTTAACACTTTAGCTTGAAACTATATGATCCGATCTAGCTGATAACATGCAAGACAAGCATGCTGTGAAAGCTTTCCTGTGCACCTTTGCAGTACATTGTTGAGATGTGGTGCGTGTCAAGTTTTTTTTTTCTTTTTCCTTTTTGGTTGTTTTTGAAAGGAGCTCTGACTCCTGAGCCAGACACACAGTTGTTACTGCTTTGTTTTATGTTATTAAATCCCAAGCATAGAATTAAATATTACACATCTCTGTGGTCGTTACCATGGAGATCTCGGGTGACACCCTCTGTGGTCATTGGTGGGGTAACTCCTCTTACAGATTTACAAGATATCTCCTCGGCATTATTGTTTTTTTTTAAATCTCCAATGTTATGTTTTTATTATAATACTTAAACAATCCAAAAAGGTGTTTATTCCTCAAAGACCCACTTAGATACGTCTTCCATGTTAGGTTGGGGTTAGGGGGACTGTAAGCTACTGGGAGAGCATGTAAACAGAGAGCTCTCAGCAACGGGGAGTGGATGGGGACCAAACCAACAGTCCTGCTCACAACTCATAGGCAAATTTCTAATGAACAAACAAAAAAAAAACATTTCTAATGAACTACTGCCGCTCTGCAGAAACTATTTTTAATTTTGTTTTGAAAAGGCTCTGAAAAAAAGTTTGATTTGATTGTTGTTAATTAATCATGTTCAGTAGTTATTATCTATTGTTCATTTTTATCAATCATTTTTCAATCAATCGTAAATAAATCCATTCATTTGATGTTTTTTACTTTTATTTGAAAAGGATAAAGTGCTGGGATAGAAAATGTGCTCTGACTAATGCAGCATTGAGTCTAGCTGGGTTTTCTAACTCTCACTCTTTCATCTGTCAACTGCCTGTTTTGTGATTTTAGAGAACTAAAGTCGATGTAAAAAGTGTCAAACTTTATTGTTTCTACATTTAGATCCTCAAACCTTTTCTTGACCCTGATCAATTTTACAGTGCAGCTGTAATATTCCCTGTTTAGTAATATGTTTGCATTTTTTGATGGAGGTCATTCTTGTTTTTGGAATGTTTTGCATTTTTTTGGAAATGGATTTTGTCTTATGAATATTTCATAGAGTCTAAAGCTGTCACCCATTCTGATAAATAAGAGAGAAAGTAAAAATTACACCTGGAGTTTTGAGTTTTCACATTTACCACTGCCATAAAAACCTCTCAAGTCACCTTAGGATTTGTGTATAAATATATAAAAAAAGATTTTATTCATTTCACTGACTGGTTTATATTGGTGTGCAGTCTTCTTCGTCCTCCCAGGAGCGTCTTCACCAGCTCCCCTACCAGCCAACCCAGGATGAGTTGCACTTCCTCTTCAAGCACTTTCGCAGTTCGGACAGCATCACCGATGAAGACGGGCGGCCCTCTACAATCATGCGGCCCCGGTCTCGGAGCCTCAGGTACCAGAACAGCATCACAGATTGCGTTAGAGCCAGTGTCCAATCCACAACAGCAAAAGAAACTCCTTCCTGTGGCACAAATTAAACACATAATGCTACAAACCATGTATATAAAGAAGTTAGGGCTCGGTGGCGCAGTGGTTAGCGCTCTTGCTTCACAGCAAGCAGCCTCCTGGTTACTGGCTGGGAGATTTAAAACAGAACACCAATGGGGGACCTTTCTGTGTGTAGTATGCATGTTCTCCCCGTGCATGCGTGGATTTTTCTCCGGGGACTCCTCCCACCGTCCAAAAACATGCTTCATAGGTTAACTGGTAAATTGCCTGCAGGCGTGGGTGTGCATAGGTGAGTGATATGTGGCACTGCGACAGACTGGTAACCTGTCCAGGATGTCCCCTGCCTTCGTCCACGAGTGGCATGGATAGGCTCCAGCAGCCCTGTGACCCCAAAAGGGACAAAACGGGTTTAGAGAATGAATGAATGAATGAATGAAGGGCTCTTCTTAAGTGTTAACTAGCATATATGAGGTTCCAATTATAAAATAAAAATTTGTCTATTTAAGTGATTGGTCTTGTAACTCCTCTTGTAAACTTTTATGAATTTCAAAGGATTTTTTTGTTGTTGGCTATTAACTATGGGTTTTGGAGATCCTGACCCTTTGTCAGCCTGACAGATGTCAAAATAACTCATCAGTGGAATGCCCCCCCCCCAAAAAAAACACAAGTAAATGCACCCTCATGCTCTGAAAGAGCCTCATACTGATCACATGCGGCTGTTGGTCGACATGCAGGTGGATTTCTGACCGCAAAGTTATGTGATTTTGATCTCTTTTGCCTGTTGGTTGTGCTCTGTGCTGTTATTGCAGTGCTCGAGTGCTCCGTGTTCTGGCACCATGGTGTGCAGTGTGTGGGCGTGCTCGCTAACAGAACGCCTCGGGGCTGAAGCTGCCAAACTACAGTTGAGGATGGGTTGCTTTCAGAGGGGCGAGGCCTGATGCAGAGAGCCACAGCAAACGGCAGCAGTGTGTGTTGGGCTGCAGCCCTCCACAGCTACAGAGGCGTTCTTTTTCTACAAAAAAAAGTGACTCATGAAATCTGCTCACGTGTGATGGGTTTTCCTCTCATCTGTTCCTTTTGAAGCATCAGTCACTGCTTTAAATGATCAAAATTCTGAGATTTGGATCACTTTTTCCTTCAGCATCCCTCGGTCACATATTGCTTTGGCTGTCTAATTGTTAATTTACTTAAAGAAAGGCCCATAACAAGTGTGTTTGGGTTTATTTGGCCTAAATCTGCCTCCATACCACTTGCATGGGAGGGTGTTGGCCTCAGAAATGAACCTGCTTCCATATGACTTCCTTCCATAATGCTGAAGAATGATTGGATTGTGTACATTTCTAACTATTTATTAATGCCGATTTGTTTTCTGTTGTAGCCCGGGGAGGTCCAGCGTCTCCTTTGATCACGAGATAGTCATGATGAACCATGTTTACAGAGAACGTTTTCCAAAGGTATGTTGCACAACAATATATTTGGTTTTATTTATTTCACCAAAAGAGAAGACTTTGGGTGTGGAACATCTTACACCTCTTTATATTGTATATATTCCTGTATCTGAGACTTAAAGGTTTTGATGTCATTGGTGTAGACACAGCCATATAAGTCCGCCCACATTTGGCATTTGGCTCCAGCAGGAGAGTTTAAATAGAAAAAAAGAGAACTGTTCTTTTGAAAGTTTGAACCGTTTTCTGTGCCTGCAGGCCACAGCCCAGATGGAGGAGCGCTTGTTGGACATCATCACCCACTGCTCTCCAGACATCTCGCTCCCGTTAGCTGACGGGGTGCTGGGCTTCATCCAGCACCAGTTGGTGGAACTGGTCAGAGACTGTCTGGATAAATCCCAGAAAGGCCTGGTTACTTCTCGGTATTTTGTCGAGCTCCAGGAGAAGTTGGAAAAGTTGCATCATGAGGTGAGAAAAAGGCCTGCTGATACTGCTCTCGCAGGAGGGATGCCAAGCACAGAGTTGGTTTTAAAACAAACTTCAACAACTTTTTTTTCCCTGCTGCCATTTTGAGCATAAAAGCTTGACGTTCTGCACAGAGGTTGACTGAGCATCAGGTCAGGCAGGTCACTCAATAACCATTTGATAGCCCAAAGCTCTAACTATAGACGCGGTTGTTGAAACATCCAGTGATAGTTGGAAGCACACTTTTTTCATAGATCTTATTTATACTGTCAATAACAAAAAGTTTCCATAACAACCTGCTCTCGAGTTTTTCTTCAGGCTGTCAGACAGCAGGCTTGCCCAATTTTCTGTTCCTCCAGCTGACCTGATAAGTCTGTTCCCATGCAACGGAACAAACATGCTTTTATTTTTTACCACAGAGATGTGTTTTTTTTTCCTCAATGGACCAGCAACTCCAGGCCTTTATAACCACCGTCTGAGCCAAGCACTCTAGTTTTGGCAGCTTCTAATTAGCTAGACACACCGCATCCAGGTGATCAACAGTTGGTAAAGCAAAGTTTTCTGGGAAACCACGATACCTGTGGCTCTTGTGGCCTGAAGAAGCCAACTCTTCATGACATGTTAAACATTTTCATTCAATTTCCTTTCTTTTTCGATAAAAATTGGAATAAGTACGGCCACTTACCACATTTTCTCAGCAAATCCTTTAACCATGTGATAATAACGACCCACAGAATGATACACAGCTAAGAAAATGCGCCTCTGGCTTTTTAAAAACAAAAATGTTTTTCATACGCATTCAAATTATGACATTCTCACAGTTTTTTTTTTTGATCATGATCACAGGATTAGACCATAAACCACTTAAGCTAAGATGTAGATCCTGATTACCGCAGTGACCTGCTATGAGCTTAAATATGAGAGGAATGAAATGAATGCCATCTATTGTAACAGTTGAAGAGATCTTCCATGAAATGCAGCCCCCACCTTCTGACACAACTACAGTTTTGTGAAAACACACAAACCATAACACAGAAATACACTTGCTGGGATTCAAACCTGGAACCGTCTTGCTTTTGGGTGCAGGTGCTTATTTTCACACCAGCCCACAGATCTCTGAGAACGTTCATTCAGTTTTTGTTTTTAAGTTGTTTTGATTATTTTTTTTTTCAGAAAACATATTTTTACACACAAATGTTTCTTTTCTTTTTTTCATTCTCCACATTAAATATTTTAAGAGAAACAGCATGTGTTTGTTGAAATTTCCCCATCGTGGGACTAATAAAGGAATATCTTGTCATATCTTATCTTATCTTATCTTGTAGCTGTCCGAGTGTCAAAGTGACGTCTTATTCAGCTTTCTCTTCCTCTCCTGGACTTGTTTTCCAGGCCTATGATCGCTCCGAAAGCGAAGAAGTAACTGTCATAACCCAGCTGGTGCGCAAGATCCTCATCATAATCTCCCGACCTGCTCGTCTTCTTGAGTGTCTGGTAAGCTGTGCAAAATAAAATATTTCTTTTTAACTGTAATAAATATAAATCTGTGTGAAAATCAAAACAATTTCATATTTGTTACTCGGACAGGAGTTTGATCCAGAGGAGTTTTACCACCGACTCGAAGCAGCAGAGGGTCAGGCCAAAGTGGGGCAGGGCATTAAGACAGACATCCCACGATACATCATAAACCAGCTGGGTCTGACCCGAGATCTGCTGGAAGGTGAGTTATCGAGCCGAGTCTCATCGTCATAACCTGCCGGACAAGGATTGTATCAAAACCTAATGGGCTTCTTTTACCTATTTATGTGACTGTATGTGACCACATTTATTCTATATTAAGCTCTTTGAATTTCTGCAAACACTGAAAATTCAGCTAGAAAGTGAAGTGCATCTGGAGGTTAAAGTAGACTCAAACTGGCACAGGCCATTCATACATCGTTCCTGTTTTTGGCTATAATTTCACCATAACTGAAAGAAGTGAATAGAATTTGCCTAAAACACTTGCACAAGACATAAGGATGCATGAAATGCATTATTGTAAAATGCTGTCTGTTAAAGCAGTTGGAGCACTGGACCATTTTAATGTGGTGCTTAACATCTTAAAGTATCTTGGAGCTTAAAAGTATATTTTTACCAGCTCCTTTAAAGAAATCAAATATACTTTTCTCAATAAGTTATACATGTTTTTGCTGTGCATTTATAATGCAAAATTTACAGAAGGTGTAAGAGCGTAAAAACATTTGAATCCATTTCTATTTGAATTTTCATCTTCAGTTGCTTTTATGTGTATTCCTTCCATCAAAAGCTCTAAAGCAGACACCCAGGATTTGTCTGGAATTACCTCACATTTGTAAAGCAGCATAAGTTTGCTCAAGGCACCACGTTTTTATGGCTAAATACTTGCACCAGAGGACAAAGTTTCTGTTTAACATCAGACACCAAACAGAAAAACACAAAAGAATATGGAGCAGGAAGTGGGTGGAAAGACTTTTTTTTTTTTTGTTCTGAAATGTTGAAGACTTTCCTTTATATTTTTTAGACATGGTGCAGTTTGATCAGTATGATTCCAGCCCCACAGTGTCAGTGGAACCTGAAGTTACAACTGAGGTAAATGTTCAATTAGTACTAAGAACAGAATAATAATTCTATTATTAATAATCCTTATCATGTGTCTGCAGAAGAGCTGGAACTAAATGTTTGTGCTTCATCTGTTTAGAATAAAGCTCCCCAGACGCTGACTCCAACTCGGAGGAAACCCCTTGAGAGTGACTTTGAGACCATGAAACTCATCAGTAACGGAGCTTATGGGTGGGAGGAAACAGCTTTCACCTGTTATTGCCTGGCAAAGAAATTGTTCAACATCTGTCTAACAAAATATAAAAATTTTTGATGAAACCTTTTAACCCTGGAGAGCCCAAAAGCAAATTTCTTCTGGGCTTTTAAAGTTAATTTGACTTTTTGTTTTGTTTGTTTGTTCGCCAAAAAAAAAGAAAAGCAGCCAAACCTGAGCCTGTAGATTCTCCAGAGTTAATTATAATGTTGTATGTTTGTACAACAATGCAAAAGCTGTGAATGTAGAAGATCAGAAGTCTAATTCAGGTTTTGATCTCATGTCAAACAGCGCGGTGTATCTCGTCCGTCACAAGGAAACTCGTCAAAGGTTTGCCATGAAAAAGATCAATCGTCAAAATCTGGTGCTGAGGAACCAGATCCAACAGGCCTTTGTGGAGCGGGACATCCTCACCTTTGCTGAGAACCCCTTCGTTGTGTCCATGTTCTGCTCCTTTGAGACGCGGCGTCACCTTTGCATGGTCATGGAGTATGTAGAAGGTAACGTTCAGAGAGCCTGCTGCCTCCGTTTCAGCTTTTTCATCCTAAATCAGTTCCTTTTCTGTTGTGCAGGTGGAGATTGTGCCACTTTGCTCAAGAACATGGGTCCTCTGCCTGTGGAAATGTCAAGGATGTACTTTGCAGAAACAGTCCTGGCGTTGGAGTACCTTCACAATTATGGCATCGTGCACCGGGACCTTAAACCTGACAAGTGAGAACATCACTTCTCCTACCTTTGGCAATTAATCAAGCTTTTACACTTTACATTTTTTGCAGACTTGTATTAAAACATCTGAAAATAAAGACACTGCTTTTGTTATTTGTTACAGTCTTTTGATCACATCCATGGGTCACATCAAACTCACAGACTTCGGTCTGTCTAAAATTGGTTTGATGAACATGACTACCAACCTGTATGAAGGTCACATGGAGAAAGACACACGGGAGTTTATAGACAAACAGGTGAGGCCGTTTGAGATGGAAAGGAAGTTAAAAAAAGAGAATTCACAGTAGTTTGGTTCAGACTGAGCTTGGATCACTGCTTGTGCAGGTGTGCGGCACTCCAGAGTACATCGCCCCAGAGGTGATCCTTCGACAGGGATACGGGAAGCCGGTGGACTGGTGGGCGATGGGAATCATCCTCTATGAGTTTCTTGTTGGCTGTGTTCCTTTTTTTGGAGACACCCCGGAAGAGCTTTTTGGTCAGGTTGTCAGTGGTGAGTATTTGTTTAAAAAAAAAAACTTCATTTTATTTATTTATTTATTTATTTATTGTTCTAAACTTGAACAGGTTCATGCCAATATGGTCATAAAATAGTCCACAGCTGGCACAGTTACCTTTTTTTGTTCTCTCAGAATTCAAATTAGTATTAAAATCTACTATTACAAGTTATTCCAGAATATGCAAAAATTGCAAACAAACATTTTTAAATTTATATCTGGCTCCAAACTCAGTCATTCGGATTTAGTGCCTTGCTAGTGTTTGTTGTTTGATTGTCCGGTTTCTATGGTGATCAGATGAAATCGTCTGGCCAGAGGGAGATGATGCTTTACCTGCAGATGCTCAGGACCTGATTACCCGCCTGCTGAGCCAGAACCCTCTGGACCGCCTGGGAACAGGTACTGCCGATGAATATGGAAAACCAAAGGACTTGATTTAGACTGGACAAAAGTCAGTTTTAAAATAAACAAAAGAAAATGAAATTTTGCAAACATGTCACGCAACTGGCTTGAGATAAATGCAATAAGGACAAGAATTTCTTTAACATCAGTAAACCTCGACTGGTGTTTGATTTACTGAAAGCTTTGTGGTTGCAGGCGGAGCCTCAGAGGTGAAGCAGCACCCCTTTTTTCTGGGTTTGGACTGGAATGGACTCCTCCGGCAAAAAGCTGAGTTTATTCCTCAGCTGGAGGCAGAAGACGATACCAGCTACTTTGACAGTAAGTCTGTGCTTGCTATAGAAGCTGGACAACAGCATCATTTAATCCAGTACTGAATGACAAAATAAAATCTATAGATGTTCAATTTTGGGATGATAATTGTATGAAATTCTGCATTTTGTTTGACATATAGACACTAATGTCTGACTTTTTGCTTGTTATTTTCTTTTGCTGTTCAGCTCGGTCAGATCGATACCATCATCTAGCATCTGATGAAGATGAAGAAACCAATGATGAGGAGTCTTCATTAGAAATCAGGCAGTTTTCCTCGTGGTCACATCGTTTCAGCAAGGTAAATATGACATGGTAAAATGAGACAATAAAATAAAAGGTTTGTGCGTTTTACATATGTATACACACACATCCCCCAAACGCACATCTTTACCACATGGTGGGAAAACATTTTCACGATGCTCAAAACACTGTGGGCATCAAACATTTTGAAAACACTTTTTCGTCTGTTCTTTAAGGTTTATAGCAGCACAGAACATCTGGCGACGCCGTCCAACCTGAGTTTCTCCTCGGACCGCAGTCACAGTGAAGAGAAAGAGGAGCGTGGAGAAGTGGGCGGAGTTGGACTCTCCCCCAGCTCTGCCGAGAGCAGTGTGGAAAAGAAGCACTCTGGACGCATGGCCAGGTGAAAACTGCTGTGAAATAGAAAGATTTTCTGCTGAAGCAGACAATTTATTAAACACAAATCGTGTTTAGGTTCTTTTTAAAGACCATGCATGTGAAATGTCTTGCTGCATTTCTCCCACCCATTTTGAATGGACTTTTTTTACGTGAGAAGAAGCCAAAAAAAATGAACAAGAACAAATAGTCCAAGCAAGCATACCAACATGCAAAGATCATTAAAGATAAGACTTTAGTCTTGAAAGCAAAAAACACATTTATCATTTTTACAACAAGCTGCAGCCAAAACACCACAATGCAAAGCAAAAAACCCTCTGTTCTGTGTGTTTTCATCTCACAACCCAAACCAGACCAAAACTCAAGTATGAACTCGGGTTATCCTTGCAAGAAGATGTAACTGTGGTCACACGACATACAGAAGGTGCTAAACAGTTTTCATGTTTGATACAAACATGGAATCTGGAATCATTCCCCCAGAGGGGAGTGGGAAAGAGGGATAATGCATAAATCGCACTGCACCAAGCAGAGGCACGGAGAACTGAATAATAAATAAATGATCAAGAATAGAGGAGAGAAGAAGTAGATGAGAGTAGAGGACAGAACCCCAGTGCACCATATGTTCTCCAGCTTCTCGTAAGGGTTAAGTTTAGGGTTCAGGTCAGAGCTAGGCTTAAGAAAAAAGGGGGGTGTAGAGGGATAGAGGGGAGTTTTGTCAGTAGTCTGTAGATAGATTGTAGTGCAGGCGGGATCTGGAGGCCCCCTTGAATGGGATCAAATCATCCCTTGAAGTGTGTGGTGCAGGGGTCGGGTCAGGTCGTAGATGGGTAGGGATGCAGGCAGGATCCGGAGCAGCCTACTAGCAACTAATTGCTATTGTTAACAGTAAGTTAAATAACCTCTGATTACTAGCTCGTCTGGCAATGAGCCTGTCCTGTTTTAAGCATAACTTTGAATGTAGAAACTGTGTCGGCCTCCCTTACATGAGCTGTGAGCTTATTCCATAAAACAGGGGCTTGGTGGCTAAACGCTCTACCTCCAACTGTACTTTTACAAATTCTGGGAACCACAAGCAGTCCTGCGTTTTGTGAGCGAAATGTTCTGTTTGGTTGGTAAGGCACTATGAGGTCTTTGATATAGGATGGGGTCATACCATTTAAGGCCTTATAGGTTAGCAGGAGGATTTTGAACTTGATTCAACTGGGAGCCAGTGAAGTGCAGCTAACACAGGAGTGATGTTTTCTCTTCTGCTAGTTCCTGCTAACAATCTAGTTGCTTTTTTTAAACAAGATTTAAACAAGCTGATGACTGTTTAAAGAACTTTTAGGGCACGCTGCTAGCAAAGAGTTTGTAATCCAGTAATCCAGCCTATTATGGAGGAGTTTTTTAGCATGATTTTTAGATATGATATTTCTGCTCTTAGCTATGTTGCACAGGTGAATAAAAGGCAGTTTTCCAAGTCTGTGATATGTGAGCCTTAAATGATGAAATGAAAACCGTTTGGACCGGGCCCAGTCTGTTTAATTTGGTCCGGATTGAGTCCTGAACCTTGCGTTTGGTCTGTATTCAGACTGGTGTCAAGGGGACTTTCCTGTCCAGACTAAAGCTTGTAAACAAACCTCGTGACCTAAAGATCTCTTCACTCATTGGTAAAGAATTGCGAGGGTGGGGCAAAGCAACTGGCCGCGTGCCGCATAAGGAGACGCAGACAATCATGTAAGAAGCGATTTCAGCTGTATTAAAATAAACGTCACTGATGCTGTCGCCTTATACTGGCTGATTCAATGATCCTGTTGGTCTTGGACTGGTTGCAGCCTTCGTCCTCGGGCCTCCTCCAGTTCTTCCCAGTCTGAGAGGAGCACCAGTCCTCTGGTGATGAGCAGCACTCACAGCCTGGAGACGATGCCCCGCTTTGCCCTGTCCACTGATGACGAGGGTAAATCCAGACCGCTCCTACTTTTTGCTCTCTATAGCTGGACATGCTTCTGCCTCCGTGCATCAACGGTGAGTGCACTTAAACGTTTTTTATGTTTCCGCTGCAGCTGAGGTGGTGGTGTCTAACCTGCGGAGGATCCGGATTCGCAGCAACAGCACTGGGGCCAAACACTCGTCACCCAAGGATCCAGCAGGAACTCGGCGCTTTGGAAACCAGCTGGAGACACCGGACAGACAGAGGCTTCCCTGTGCTGGAAAGGTTCCTAAATCTGCCTCTGTCTCTGCGCTGTCCCTCATCATCACCACAGGTGTGCTGAAGTCTGACTTCCCTGAAGGTCCAGAAGAAACTGGACTTTCCCAAAGCTGAACTGCTGGTTTTGTGTGTTTTACAGTAATCATAGATTTCAGCTCAAACACAATTAATGGGTCCAGACTTACACGGGTCTGTCTGCGGTGCGCCTCCCTTGTGTTAGGTCCGTCTCCTGACGTCAGTTATTTTACATTGTTTCCATTCCGTCTCCGTCACCCCCTTCAACCCTGGCTCCCAGGGGGGGTGGTTTGTCCTGCCACGCCCGTGTTGAGTATGTCATCCAAAACTTAAGCAATCAGGCCTCATGCCCTCTCCGTCCTCACCGAGTCTCGTAAAATGCATAAATTGTGTTTTTGTTCCTCCAAAATTAGACTTTTGTCGTTCATGGTGAAAATGGACGACAAAAGCGTTATCTGCTGTGTTAATGTGCGTTATCGCATGAGCACGTCACCCTAAATATAAAATTGTGTACTTTATTTTAAAATTTCAGCAGAAGATTTTATTTTGAAACCCAGACCTTTCAGTCCCAGACATGACCGAGGCGATAAACATTCTGATTGATTAATGAACGTTCTATTTTTTGTGTGCTAACGCAACAGAGATGCCCCGCAGACGGACCAGTAGAAATCAGGCTTTAGTACGTGAGCTTAGCACCTACATCACTTAAATGTGGAAGTAAAAAGGATCCAAACTTAAAATACTACAAACTGGAGTTGCTTGTTTTTTTATGTCTCTTTTAGATGACTCACCCATCGGCCTCCAGCCCAGTCCCATCTCACCTCGCTCGCTGTCTTCCAACCCTTCCTCCCGGGACTCGTCCCCCAACAGGGACCTGTCGCTCAGCTCTGCCAGCCTGAAGCCTCCCATTGTCATCCACACCTCAGGGAAGAAGTTTGGTTTCACAGTGCAGGCCATCCGGGTCTACATGGGAGACAGCGACGTCTACACCGTACATCACATGGTGTCGGTGCGTTCTTATCAAAGCTTTGAAGACGAATAAATGAAACTTCTTTGTGTTTTGAAACATGATGCTGTTTATGATCCCAAACTAGAATTGAGGCTTCAATTATCAGTATTACTATCTAATACTGAAATGAAACTCTTCTTTTGGCTTTTCTTTTTATAAAGAGTGTGGAGGAGGGCAGTCTGGCTTACCAGGCAGGTCTTCGGACCGGAGACCTCATCACCCACGTCAACGGGGAGTCCGTTCAAGGCTTGGTCCACCCAGAGATGATCGAGTTACTGCTGAAGGTAGATCCTGCCTGCACAGTAGCTTACCTGTTACTATACGCAAGTTTTTGTGGCCTTGATCACCAACATCTTTGATTCCTGTTGAACCCCTTAGAGCGGCAGCAAGGTGACTCTACAGACCATCGCCCTGGAAAACACTTCGATTAAAGTCGGCCCAGCGCGGAAAACCAAACACAAAGGCAAGATGGCTCGCCGCAGCAAGAAGAGCAAGAGGAGGGACAACTATGACAGGTGAAGATCTGCAATTTGACTCTTGTTCCGTTGAGCTGCCCCCCACCCGGTCTCTCCCGGTCTCTCATCATCGTCATTTGTTTGCTCGCTGTTGCCCTCTAGTGTTAGAAACTGTTAGTATATAAATGTAAACTAAAACAGAGGATGCTCAACTTTATTACTTTTGATGTGTATACGTGGAAATAAATGGACACGTGTTAAAAAAAAAACTATTTTTAAATTTTGATGAAATCTCATTTATTCTGGTTTTTCTTTCAGGCGACGAAGCATCCTTAAAAAGCTGTCCAAGCAGAGCTCAGTGATGCACAGCAGTCGAAGCTTCTCCTCAGGTCTCCATCACTCCGTTTCCTCCAGCGAGAGCCTTCCAGGCTCTCCCACTCACAGCCTCTCTCCCGGTCCCTCCACGCCCTGCAGGAGCCCCGCCCCTGACCATCAGGGCTGTGGTGAGTTCAGTGCTACTGTAATTTAACCATTGAAGATAGTAAAAAGGAGGTGAAGTCAGTGGGTTAGTGATGTACAGTACTTAAAAGAAATCAATTTTTGCTGCTTTTGCTTCGCAGAGAACAACTCTCCTCAGAGTACATCTCCATGTTCGAGCTCTCCTAGTTCTCCAGCAGCACACATCCGGCCCAACTCCCTCCACGGGCTGGGCTCCAAACTCAGTACGCAGCGCTTTTCAAAGGTCGGTCGGCGGAAGTCGACCAGTAACATCCCGCCCTCTCCCCTGGCCTGCAACTCCTCCTCTTTGTCTAACCAGCCCATATCTCCTCAGCGCTCGCCCTCGCCCCTGCCAGGTTTTGCCAAGGCCCTGCACACGTATCACGGCAAAACCCTGTCACCTCCCACTATCGTTAGACATGTTGTCCGCCCCCGCAGCGCAGAGCCTCCTCGATCTCCTCTGCTCAAGAGGGTGCAGTCTGCTGAGAAGCTGTCTGGAGTATATCATGCTGACAAGAAGTCATACGCCCCCCGCAGGCACACGCTGGAAGTTCCTTTTTACGGGGAGGGTGACCTACTGGGCGACACGGAGACAGAGGGAGCGTGTGGAGGTTTTCATATTGGGGCAGACCACAGCAGACTCGGGGGGTTCATCGGCGGGCAAAGAATGCGGGACTCTGGAACGGAGCGATCGGAGCAGCTGGTTGTTATGAGGAAACTCAACCTGTCGGAGCGGCGGGACTCCTTCAAAAAGCAGGAGGCAGTGCAGGAGGTGAGCTTCGATGAGCCCGATGAGAAAAACGGCAGCGCGGGGGCCACGGTTCCAGGGGACGCAGCGCAAAGTAAACAGCAGCAAAGGGGGGTACCCTGGATGGTCATTCGACCCCAGAGCGGGGAGGAGGTGGAGCTGGAGGTGCCCGTCGTAAGGAGGTTCACACTGGTGCCCCAGATTGCCGTGCAGGGCTCAACGGAGAGTGAGGAGCAGGATGAGTGGGAGCCGTGCTCAGACGGAGAAAGCACCAACGACAACCCTGAGCTGGAGATGAGCTCCTGTCAGCAGCAACAAGCAGCACTTCCTCCTGCTGGCAGCAGTCAGGCAGCAGGAGCTGCTTCCTCTGAGTCAGCGGAAGTGGTTACTCCCTGCACACCAGCATCAGCTAAGACTGACTGCAGAGATGAAACCCCCCCCCCAAAAAGAACATGCGAGAAAGTGACGGGGCGTCATTAAAACAAAAAAGATTAATTTGAACAGCTTTTGTACAAAGATTACCAGCTGAAGTCGTGGGGAAAAGGTTTTACTTGAATTTTGTATTGTAAATATTTGCTTTTAGGCAACGCAAACTCTGACTGTATTTATTAAGTTTGTAACGTGTGAAAGATTCATGGCGGGGAATGAAGGAGCTTGTTAGAACAGCCAAGGCTAATCTTTTTTGTACCCATATGTGCTTTTATGTCTTGAATGGATGTTTTTCTTTTTCTTAAAAAGAAATGTCTATTTTTTTAATTGAGATGCGTCGATATGGAGGTAAAAGCTGGAATACTGTAGGACCAAAATGTCTGAAAAGTCTTTACAGAAGTCAGGGCAGTCCTCTCTTCCTCTCCGTCCCTCTCAGTGGCTGTTTACACTAGAGTAGCAGAACCCAAAACACGCGTGGGGAACAACAGTTTTTTTTCTTGCATCCCCTTTTCTGCAGGCTTATCAAAATTGGAAATGGCTTTATGAGACTACAGCCGTGCTAGAAAGAAGAAAAGAAGCTACTGACCTTTTGTTAGTCATAGTCATTGCAGAAGCCGACACGAAGGGCTCAAAGTGCCAAGATTTGAAAAGACTGAAAAAGGTGTCAGTTCTCTGGAAGGCTTTTAAACTTCTAAATTTGAGCAATTCAATTGGACATTTTATAGATGTATGCATTCTCTTCCCTGCAGTCATGTTTACATCAGACAGAATAGTGCACTATTATGAAAGGTGTGTGAGAACCTGTGAAGGGCAAACTTGGAGAAAAAGCAGAGGGACATATTTTGGCTGAATCCAAACCCAGGGCTTTTTTGAGCAAAAATGTAGTTTTTTTTTGTCTTGTATTATTCTGTTTTGTACAAATATTTTTTTAATATTTTGGTACGGAGGCAGTCTATAACGTCAAATGTATTTAAGGTTGTATAACTGGTACGCACAAAGAACAAGAATTGGGGAGATTTTAACTTGCAGAGCGTTGCTGATTATTGCTCCCCTTTATTTTCCATTTTTTTCCCTCCCACAACCACATTGGAGTATTTTTGTGTAGGTGAGATGGTTTTTGGGGTTTTTTACGGCAGAGGTGGGGTTTCAAGTTTGGGTCGATGGTTTTGGACAACTTTTATGTATACTTAGGATTTTTTAAGCTGCATAATACAGTCAGTTGAATTGAGCCGATGTCTCAGTAATTTCTGCAGGCTAATGAACAAACGAGCAAAGTACTGTACAAAGGCTTGTGGATGTTATATGATGAAGCTCCTCTTTGATACATCCATCTAAAACCTCTCACAAGTTTCATACCACTTTTTGTTTCTACTTAAGCACCAGACTGGGAAAGATTTTTGTATGTTCTCACATACAGGAAGTAGCATTTTTTTTACTTGGCCTGTTTTCTAAGGATTGGTGTGTTTAAATGATCATTTATCCTATCCGTTTTTGTAATTGCCCAATCGATTTATTCACTTTGTGGACATGAAATCCGTCAGATAAAAAAATGACAACTTACTATTTTTGTGGTAAACTAATCACTGAATCTAAAACCCAGTTCATACACAGAGTGCACATTTCTGGATGTTTTAAGCAACATGTTTGAGGGGAATTTCAGTACAAAACATTTTGTCAAAAGTTTTCTTTAAAGAAAAAAAAACAAACGGCAGGATTCTTGTTGTGAATGTAAGCTTACAGTATTTTCTCACTGTGCAACCCTCCACCACTTCAGTGTCTGATGGTTGCAGCTGGAGCCGCAGGAGGTCAGTAGATGTAAGATATGCTGGTGTTCAGGCACTATAAGAACAAATTGTTGGATCAAAGTTTTGTCTGTGCACATGTTCTCCTGTGGATTCTCCTTTTCGGTGCATGCTGCATGAGACAAGCACACAGGTGTAATACTTGACTGCATGGTATATCGGCATTGCCGCCCTGTACTGTGTTCTTGTGCGAAAATAAATCGTATTTTCCTTTGAGTTGAGTTTGATTCCCTGCTGGTCTGTGAGATTACAAGCACAACAGACATTTACATAAAAGCCAAGCTGAGCTTTCATACTTCATTGAATTAAAGTACTCGTGATTCTCATAACAGCTTTAAAACAAACTATTTTCTAGGATGCGTTCCTATTGAACCATATAAATGAGGTTTATGTGGGGTCGTTAAAGGTTCAATCCCCCACCCAACCCCTCATTTACTGTCACTCTATTGGCATTTTCTTTTATTCTTTTAGCAGACACTTTAATATAAGGCAGAGATTACAGGCTTGTGTCAGTTGAGGTTAAGTGTCCTGTGCCAAGACTGGGATTTGAACCATTGACCAATTGGTTGGCAAGAGTTGCTCAAACTCATGCAAGGATTTATTTGCACATAACAGTTAAATATACAATTCTGTCAAATTTTATTTAGGTTAATATGTGTCCTTTGGATACTTTGAAAATGTTCACCTTTGCAAAAAAGTAGTCTTGGAAGTGTGCTTACAAGTATGCTTAGTCTGTATTGAAAATTAGACAGTTAACGTGTTGTTTACTTTTATTTACTACCCATATTACAAACATACAGTGTTCCAATTCAGGCTGAAGAAGTATTCAATTGCTCTACTTTCTACACTACACGTACTCAGTCTATACTACCTAAAATGCCCTACCTTTTTGCTAAGGGGGCAGCTTTTGCTAAGGGCAGCTTTGAGTCATTTGTTTTGATTTCCGAGTGTCAGTGAACGCACCATGAGCGTTAACAAGAAAGGGTAAAAATAAAAAATAAAAACATAATAAATAGGAAGTCCCACTAATTTTAATAATTTAAATCTATTTAAAACATAAAAAACATAAAAATCGCCCCCGATATGTTTTTAAAAATAAAACGTTGCAAAATTTTAGTGTAATTTAAAGTGTAAGCTAATAGTACAGCGCCAGGTGTCAGTACTTAGCTGAGGACTAACTGGACAGACGACAGTAGAAGAAGACCGGTGTCCTTCACAACATCGAACATGGCTACAGCTACCAAACTCATTCAAAGGCTGCGAAATTTCTTATCAGGGGTATGCCACTACACTCCGTTTTGACTCGAAAATATATTTTTTTTTTAAAAACTGTGTTGTGGGATTTTTTTACGCAATTCACGTCCAAAACTTAAATCAATAGTCTCCTATAGCCAGCTAACTCTAGGCTAGCTAGTCTGTCTGATGAAAACAGTTGAAGAAATGTCCTTAGTTTTGATGAACTGAGGTTAGAAGTAAACGCATATTCACAATATCTTGTGTTTTTCCCCCAGCACGACCTTCAATCTAAACTGCAACTGCGTTATGAAGAGATAGCAAAACGGTAAGACGATGTTGACACACAGAAGAACACAACAAGCTAGTACAGTTTACGGACGGAAAATTGTCGTTAAGGACCAGCTGTTACACCATCCTCAACTCTAGAGGATCATCAAAGTAAATCCACGATGAACAAAATTCTGTGCTCTGACATTTATAGGTCAATCATTGCAAATTGGAAACATTTCAAAAAATTGTGTAAAAAGAATAATATTAGCCAGGCATTTTATTTAGATTCCCTTTTAGAATGTGCTAAAATTATACAAGTTTTGTCACATTTGTCTGTAAATCATGTTTTGGTAAATGCCATGCCTGCAGAGGCTGAATACAAACACAAACAATGAGCTAAATGTATTTGTCAGTCACAGACTCTGCAAGCTGTCCCTCTTAAAAAGATGAGAGATGTCTAATGTTTACCATAGATAAACTTAAACTGCAAGAGACAGAAGTTAAAAATAATCCAGGTAATCACATTGTATGATTTTTAATGAATTTATGTTTATAATAGCATAGAAAGTAAGTCTTTAGCTCCTAGAAACCAGCAAGAATTCGGTCCCTCACTGACCTGTTACTACTTTAAAAACGCTCTTCTAGAGTCCACTTTTACCTGGATTAATGGCACCTTTAAGAACTCTTTATCTGTATAAAAGATACCTGTCAACAAAATTAAACAACCGGACTGTAACCTCTCCACCATGAGTGAGACCAAATAGCTGTCTAAGGACACCAGGGACAAGATTGTAGACCTGACCAAGACTAGGATGAACCAATCTACAATATTCAAGCAGCTTGGTGAGAAGAGATCAACTGTTCGCGCAGTTATTAAGATATGGAAGAAACACAAGATCACTGAAAAGATCAGCCCCCCCCCCCCCTAAATTTGGGTTTCCATGGAAGATCTGACATGGTGAGGTACAAATGATCTTTTAAACAGCAAAGAACTTCACCGGAGAACTGGTCAATGACCTGAAGAGAGTTAGGACAATAGTAACAAAACTTGCTGCAGTAACACATGTCATTATGGATGCAAATCCTGCAGTGCTCCATAGGTCCCATTGGTTGAGGCAGCACGTGTCCAGACCTGTTCAAAGTTCTCCAGAGACCATCTGGATGATCCAGAGGAGGATTGGGGGAAATTGGTTTCATTTGACCACATGACACTCTTGTATAAACGCCACTCGCTGTGTTTGGAGATGGAAGAATGCTGAGTTGCATCCCAAGAACACTTTGAAGCATGGGGGTGGAAATATCATGCTTTGAAGCTGTTTTCTTGCGAAGGGGGCAGAATTGACTGATCTGTGTTAAGGAAAGAATGAATGGAGCCATGTATGGGTATATTTGGGGCTAAAACCTCCTTCCATCAGTGACACCACTGAAGATGAAACGTGGCTGCATCTTTCATCATGACCACAATCCAAATACATTGCCCAAGCAACCATGGAGAGACTACATGAAACGCATTTCTAGGTTCTAGAGTTTTCTAGCCAGTGTCCTAACAGTTCAAATAGAGAATCTGTGTAGGGAGTTGAATGTCTCTGTTGCCCAGTAAAAGCCCCAAGCATCACACCCATTGTGAAAATCTGCATGGAAGAATGGACCAAAACACAGCCCGTGTGTGCAAACTTGGTAAAGACATGCAGGAAACAGTTAAAGTCTGTCATTGACAACCAGGGTTATATGCAAAGTATTGAGGTGAACATTTTAAATGATCTAGAATGTGATTTTACTGGATTCTTTTTTTTTTCTATTCTTTCACAGTTGAAGTGTATCTACGGACCTCAAATAAGAATACTTTTTTGCCCCACTGTATGTGTAGGCTTGGTCACGTTTCATTAGTAATGCTGCTTATCTGTCGCTGTGACTGCTTGCCTCCTAGCAAAACAGCCTCTGTTTAAATCCCTGCTGTGTCCTCTTGGGTGAAAACATAATTAATTTGCATGCTCTTCTAGTGATTACATGGATTTTCACTCCCATAAACCAAAATCCTGTTTGGCGCATCGATTGGTGACTTTATTGTGCGCAGCTTTGTTTGCGGAGCTGCTATCTGCCCGTCTATACCCTGTCATTGCTAGGGTGGACGCCAGCAGCCACCGTAACCCTTAAGATGAAGAATTGACGAAGAACAGATGGACAGACGATATCATTTTTTTCTTTTCATCACTGAAAATGTAATGAAACTGAGCAAATTTATTTGTGTTATCCACTTTGAAGGATAAATCTATGTAACTAGTGTTACACACGCTTATTCAATAAGCTACAGCCATATTGTACAAACACTAAAATGAAATGCTTTTCCATGACTGTTTTGTTTCTTTTTTGTATTGCAGAACACAGCCACCACCTAAACTTCCAGTAGGCCCAAGTCACAAATTCGCCAACAACTACTATTTCACTAGAGACGGCCGCAGGGAGTCTGCACCCGCCACAGTTGTGATGTCTTCACAGAAGGCTCTTACGGCTGGCAGGTAAGAATCCAAAATGTCTGATTACTGTTACAACACCGCCACAGAAAAACTCAAAATATATGCAATTTGTGATATTTACTAACATCTGCACATTTGCAGCATATCTAGAATTCAGTTTTCCCACAACCAACATCAGATAATTTTTTCTGAAATGTTTTTACATTATTTATATTTTGATCTCTTCCAGTCAAGTTGCGGAGACTTCAAAGGTCCCAGTGACACCAGGATCTGTTTATCAACCACCTCCGCTCTCCACAGACCAGCCGTACCTGTGAGCAGATGAACAAAGCTCCTCACCTCCTCATCCTCATGAGCTGCAGAGAAAACCCAGATGACAGCTGCTTTTGGTTGTCTTGTACAATAGAAAGTCTGAATAAAATGTTGTTTCACTAACTTTGTGCAGTATTTTTTGTTCATGTTGGCATTTAAAGATGGATTTTATGCTTTGTGACAGTTATTCTTTTTGAGGGGAAATAAATTTGCTTAGTTTTTTTGCACCAGTGGGTCTCATTAAAAATTAAACGTTTACTCACTGGTTGAAATGGCTGGTAGGTTGCTGGTTTAGATTTTTAGACGGGAAATAACTCAGTAGTGCAGCAATTCTTATGCACTCAATAATAAAGAGGAAATGATGAGTGGAAGGGATACTGATCCTGACCAGGATGCACAGGTGTTCCTAATGCCAGTAATTGAGTGTGGGAAGGCTAATCAACAGTGGAGACATCTGTATTTCTTTGTATGTGCAATATTTGTTAATAAAGTTTAAAAATAAAACACCTGTATTTCCACATACACCTGACTAGAAAGTATGTTCAAGATGATGCTAATATATTTTTTTTGCATTTTTGTCATTTAAACTTACCTTAATGACTGAAACCTTGAAAAAACGAGATTACTCGATTTATCCGCGCAGAACACACGTAACAAACCAGACTCCTCTTAAGCTAAAAGAAAACAGTGAATAAATAATGTCATTTAATGTATACTTTTATATTTTGTATGAAAAATAAAGTCACTTAAAAAAAAACCTAGCAAAGGTATATAGGTTTATTGTATTCACCTGCCGTTTGACAGAAAAGACGCTGACGTCATTTTTATGCGCCGCGTGTGTCTCGTTTCTGCAGAGGGTGGCGGATCAAGCATGGGGCACCTTGGATGTTTGGCTCTCCTGATCGCGCCGCTCTTTATCCTTCAGATATGTGGTAAGATGCGGGAGTCTTTGCTATTAAATGAAACACGCACTTTTTGCGTGTCCTAATAGCTTTGAAACAGTTTGTGTTCACTTTTGGCACTCATAAATTGACATGCAGCAGCGGAGGTGACCCACGCCTCTCGCACTCGCGGTTTTTTGTGATTTGACAGATGTTACATGAAGTCTTATCGCAGCATTGGGTGTTTGGCGCTAAACATACTGAAACCTTTCCTGCCTGTTATGACATGTTTGCGTGATTATTGCCTGCACTTTAGCACAAAAGTTGAAGTAGCAAAAAAGGCAACTTTGTTTTGCTTATATAAAGTTGTTACAATTATAAAGTGTTTACAAAATAAAATCTAAAACAAAATACCTATAGATGTATATTGTACTGGAATACGTATTATTTTGGATGTCGGGTGGATACAGTTTTATTTGTGCAGGAGATTCACTATTAATGTAAAAAAGCTTGTAGTCTTTGGAATTTAAGCAAAATGTCAGTTGTGGTTAAAAATACAAAGAAACTGCAAAAGGAAAATGGAAAGACCCAAATTAAAGTAGTTAATTTAACTTTATTTTACTTTGAAACAAGCATTTTAAATCTTAAAGTACCAGAACATTCATCCTTTTTAATGTATTTTTTTAACTATGTAGTCTTTGAGCTTTTAATGAGGATGAACGTTTTGCTAATCTTTCAACTTATGTCAGCTTTATCTCCTTTTTGTGGATTTAAATTAAAAACATTTTTTAATGTAAGATCATGTCATCATAGATTTTCATTTCCAATCCCATTAAGGTCACGGGAGCCTTTGATACTAAATTCCTGAGAGGTTTAGTGGGAATCTGAGATCAGTTCTCACACATAAAAACCACAGCTGCACATATAAGCAGCAGGTATTCACCTCCCCTGTGCTGCCAACGTTACTCAATAGTACTTTTTAATAGTCCCATTTTCCCATGCTGCAAAAGTTAATAGGTTACATTTTTTTAAACTGCTTTACATGGAAAATCTTCTTGTACAGTGGACAGAGTTAAGAGATCATATGACAATTAAAAAAACAACAGAACTGTATTGCTGTACTTTTGTAGGCTGTGTCAGAACCTGATATCTGGATCTGACTGAGCTGCCTTTCTCAACTGCATGAAACTGAAAACCCTACATAAATGTTTAGTTTTTTCTGTGTAAATCTTGAAGAAGTTCATTATCTTCTGGACTTTGATACACTCATGTTGGCGTCTACCTCAGGATTCTCTTTTTATTTTATTTTTTGTAGTTATTGCTCTGATTTGTTGAGGCTTCAAAACCGTTCAGTCTTGTTTTGATTTGTCTTTGTATTAAAACGACCACATCAAAAGATTCATGTCTTTATCAGAATGTGATATCTTATTGGTAAATTGAGACATTTCAATTTTAAAATTTGCAAAAATATATATATTAAACCTTATACATTTCCCAGATATATAAAGTCATTTAGGATTAATTTGAGTGTTTTTGCAACACATGTAATGTCCAGTATGTGATGTAATGACCTAAATTCTGTCATCCTTCCTGCTGTGTTTCATAACTTGCAGGTGAGGAATGGTGTAACAAAGATGAGTTTACCTGCCGCAGCAGTAGGTGCATATTAACAAAGCTCTTATGCAACGGTGTTGATGACTGCGGTGACGGGAGCGACGAGGATTCCTGTCAGAACTGCACCTCTGGGGTCTTCTCCTGTGGCCCATCTGACGGCTGCCTGCTTAAAGACAAAGTGTGCGATGGACGAGCCGACTGCACAAACAAACGGGACGAGAGCCGGGAGCTGTGTGGCTCTGACCAGCCTGCCGCTCAGACGGCGCCGACATGTCCTCCGTCAGAGTTTCAGTGTGGCAACGGAGAATGCATCCGCCATATGTGGAGGTGTGACAACACACCTGACTGCTCTGATGGCAGCGATGAGCAAGATTGCAGTGAGTATTGGGGAAGAAAAAGAAGCTTATTCATTTAAATTGTAAAAAATCTAGGTGACTTTTTCTTACCTTTACTATAAATCAAAGAACAAACTTGGAGACATTTTCTCAGGATGCAGGAGATGCAGTGCGGTATAAACCATTTCGTATGTCTTTATAATTTGTGTGGGAAGGTCTTTGTTTTGCTTTTGGCTTTTAAATTAAAAAACATTTGACTTTCTCAATCACTTTGAGTTACATGAGTTTGAAAAGTGTTTTACATAAAAAGTTTGGATTTGATTTTGGTTTACACCTCAGTGCAGGAACACAGACTGAACTAAACCGAATCTCAAAATACAAATACAGTAAACTGATTAGATCGAAGTTTTATTAAATTATAAAAATCTGTAATTTTTCCTTTAATACATTGTCTGTATTTTAGAAGAAAAAAAATCAGTGCAAGATGTTATAATTTTATGAATGAAATTTCCACATTTTGGTTTAAATAAATTATTTGGATATTTCAAAGCCAATCCAAAGGATTGGATATTGGAATTAATCATAAAGGAAATTGTGATGCCTAAGGCAAAGTGTTGATCTTCATAAAAAAATGTTTAAACTTTTAAAATTAGCAAAAAGAATGCAGTGGCGTTGAATATCCAGCAGAGGACACTAAAGGGTTAGTCACTTCCCTGTCTCATCATTATAGGGTTGTAGTTTTTATAAATAAGAGCACTAAGAAGGAAAAAAAAACACAAGATGTGATAAAACCTTTAACATGATGTATTCATGTTGTATAAGTAAACTTTCGCGTCATGAGGAAATGGAGGGGGGGTTGATTGGTAAAAATCTGTTAACTATTTTTTATTATAAAGACACCGTTTTACACAAAAACATATACCGGTGTGTGTGTGTATATATATTTTAACTGGCGCTCAAACAAAAACCATAAACCTTTCAACTCCTCAAGGTTCCAGGAAAGTCTTACTCAACTTAAAAAACATTAATGTTTTTTAAATTAGTTTAAATTACATATTTTTTTTTTAATATTTAATACACTCAAGTGCAATAAAGTTCTACACTCATGCTCTCACTGCAAGCACAGTGTCCTGTTTGCACTTATTCCATTGTTTGCAGCTATTTATCTCAGTTGCATTTTTATCAAGTTCTATTACTCTTATCAAGGAGGTCACAGAAAAGTCCACATTTTTATGTTTCATGTTTAAAACAGTTGGTTTACTGGTGGTCAATTTTTTATTTTTTTTTAATCTGGGCCCCTGATGGCCCCTGACAGATGACTGGGCTTTAGTTCACGCCTTAAGCTGATCTGTGAGTGTGAAGAGTCTGCAATCGGGACAGAAAAAAACACTGTTGGATGATCTAAAGCTCTCCAGTGTGGGGGAGGTGACAATGGCATTTCCTCTCCAACTCACTACTTTTTTTGATGTAAAAACAGTCCTTGGTACTTTATCGTTGTTTTCCAAGGACGTGATGAATGTTGGCACTGCATAGTTTATATCCAGTTATGTGTAGAGCAGCCCCATCAGACTTAAACAGTCTTTACAACTGCAAGAAGTACATTCCTTACTGGCACATTCCTTAATAACCACAGGAACCTTTTACTTTCTAATTTTAACAATACCTACCCAAATATGTTCTGTATTTTTAATTGCAGAGTATTTCATTGATATTTACAGCTTCATTTTTATTTTTTACCAGTTTTTTTTCTTTTGATAAATGCTAACTCATCGCTAACTTTGATTTTTATTTTTTTTTATTTTTTTGTTTTATCAAAGTCTCTCCAGTCCAGCATTATTATATCAGTAAAAATAAGAACCATCGTTATTGTTTTCCTGCAGATCAGAACGAGTGTCTGGTCAATAATGGCGGCTGCTCTCATCACTGTGTGGACCTCCCCATGGGTTTCCTCTGCCAGTGTCCTGACGACATGAAGCTCGTCGACGACAGTTTGTGTGAAGGTGAGTCACACGGTTTTTACACAACTGTCCCAATTATGATGCAATTCCCTTATCAGGAACTGTTGTTCACATTCAAATGTGAACAACAAAGCTTGTGTTGTCTGAGCAGAACCTGTTTGCGTGTAGAAGCTGACCTCTGCTTAGTGTTTGCATGTAGCAGTCCGAGCGGCACATTCATAACACGCATACTGGAATGTGTTTCCCTGCCGTTGTAGAGGTTGACGTGTGCCTGGAAAGAGACGTGTGTGATCAGCTGTGCGTTCACAGCAGCCATAGCATCACCTGTGACTGTCACGAGGGTTACCATCCGGGTTCAACCACAGGAGCGTGCACAGCTGGAGGTACAGCAGACGCTCTCACACAGGTCCACTAACACAGCAGAAACAGGCTTTACTTTACTCATGTTTTATTAGGAATTCTCAAACGGACACATCTTTTATGTTGGGATATTTAAAAAATCTAGACTTAAAGACTCACTGATTAAAAAAATTGTGTTTTTTAACATGTCATTGTATCATTTTTCTCATGATAGAGAACATATATTTGGAAAATTAAGATTAAATTGCATTTCTGATTTTTTTGTATTCTTTTTGTTGGGAATCAGGAGCAGATGAAAAAAGGCTTTTTTGTAATGTAGAATATATGCTGGGTGGGCCACAAGCTCCCTGCTCCGCGCTCCTAAGCAACAGAAACGGGAAGGGGGGCGGGGTTGTTCGGCCAATGACTCACAGGCAAATTTCTCCTGCTGCTCTGCAGAAACTGACCTAGAAAACAAAACAGGGTATTTGATTTTTGACAAAAAAACCACTGAACACTTTGAAAGAACAATCAGAACTGAATATGAATTTATGTATTCATGCATTAAGCAGATGTATGAATAAACCTCTGTGACCCTGGAAAAAAAAATCAGCATTAGAAGTTTCATATCATTATTAAATCCTTTGGATTTGATTAGAACATGACTTCTTTGTACTTCAGTGGAGTTTGACAGGAGTCATCAAACTGAAGTTTCTGTATTTTGTTTTCAGTGCTTCTGTACGATTCAATTTTTAACGTAATTGAAAGGAAATTTTTTTCAAAGCTTGACATTATTCATATGGGCCTAAGTTGGACTATATAAATAAATAACCATAAAGTTTTCTGTATTTGTTTTTTTTCTCCCCGTTCTATCCATGTTGCCTGTGCCGCTTACTTAGTGACAGTTTTTCTTTGTTTTCCCAGGCTGTGGCACTGATGTGCATATTTTTCATTGAATCTGTGTTTGTCTTCCTCCAGGAGATGAAGCTCAGCTGGTCCTCACCACTTCTAAAGGAATACAGTTGATGAGCCTGTTTGGCACAGATCATGAGACCCTGGCCCCACATTTACCAGGGCGGGGTCCAGTGGCAGCCGTGACGTCCAACCGCACCCTGTACTGGGCCCAGCAAGGACAAAACTTTATTTACAGGTAACAGAAGAAGCCACACACACCTCCCTTTTATGTTTGCTCTCCATTATATTACTTTTCTTACAACCCACTAAAATAAAAGCTTGAGCCTCACAGATGTAGCAGAATAAACCAGTTATATGTTTTTCAATTCTATTAAAGTGGCATCCTGGAACTTTTGGAGCACTTAGTTGTTTTCTAGACAATTCATTTTATTAAGATGTAGATAAGTAACGAAAACAGTTTATCATTACACACACTAATGATGAACCAAGCTGTAGCACTACTTTTGTAAAATATTAAATAAATAGAAAAATCCTGATTTAATCGAAGTAAAACATGTTTTTATCAAGTCTGGCTCAGGTGTCTGTCTTGTGGATTTTTTTCAGGATATCTTTGGATAAAGAACCCCAGGAAGCCGTGCTGGTGCAAAAAGTACGAGGTTCAGTGTCGGGCCTAGCTGTGGACTGGATTCACCGACTTCTCTACTGGACCAGTCCAGACCAGGGTTCTGTAAACGCGGCCCTGATGGACGGTTCACCAGAGCACCCACTTATCACAGGACTCGACGAGCCCTCTGCTGTGGCTGTGGAGCCTCTTCAAGGGTGCGAGACCGAAATGTTCCGTCAGTTCAAAATGCCCTCTATAACATGGGTGTCAGACACAGGCTTCCAACTAACTTGCCATTGTAGCTTGTCATTGGGAAAACACATCTGATCCAGGTAATTGGCAGCAAGTCGGGTTTCTGAAAAACCCTAAAGGCCTGGAGGCTCTCTAGTTAGCTTACAATCTGTCGCACCCCTAACCTAAAGTTAATGGGGCTACAAAAATGGCGAGCAATATTGGAGCTATCCAGTCGTACAGTTTTAAGACAGATTATATCTTGGATGAGGAAACGAAGACGTTCATGGATTATCATGCACCATGCTGATGCATCTACAAGTGGATGGATCAGCATGGTGCTGAGCAAAGAGCTGGTCGCCCGCTCAGTGTATTTCCTCTATCACAAATAAGCTCTTTTGCTAACTGTATTTTTTCATCTGCTCCTGATTCTCCACAATTTGAATAAAGAAATACAATTTTAAGCTTAATTATCTTTTTACGTGTCATCAGGAAAAAGCCACAACAACATGTTAACACCAAAAACGGAATTTTCATTAGAGTTGGTCTTCAACTGTGCGGCACCAGTGCTGGGAAATAAAAACATATCATTAGAAAAAACCAAATGTTATTTCTCAGGTTTGTCTTCTGGACTCAGTGTGGCAGCGCCCCAAAGATCGAGAGGGCCAGCTTGGATGGCCACGGACGGACCGCTCTGGTCACATCCTCCTTAAACCAGCCTGTTGCCATCACTCTGGGTATGTTTGCAGCTTTTCAGACTATATAGATGACATAATCTGGAAGACATAACCTTTAAGATGCAGCTTCAGTATTGATTTAAATTCTTAAAGCATCCTTATAGCATTTTAAACCTTTTTTCTTTTTGCAAAGAACAGGCGCCCTTTTTTCTCATGCACTTTAAAATCAAATGTCCCTTTTTCCAAAACATATTGATGCAGAAAAATTAAAGTTGGGCTGCGTGGACGTTCCCTGGTGTGAGTCAATATCCCCTGTTTTTGCAAAAGTACTCAGCGGTATCAGATTTCAGATTTATTCCTAAATAAGGTTTTGTGATGTGTTTTTGTTTTCTTTCTTTTGTAAAGCCAATTGTCTTTTTGGACAAGACAATGTCTAAAGAAGACTTTTTTACAATGGGGACATTTGAGAACAAATAAATCAAATTTGAGCAAAAGTTGCTGCATTTTATTCTTGTTTTTTTATTTTATTATTTATTTTTTACTTTCAGTAATGGTCTTAATGGTACAGCTGTTTTTTTTTTTTTTTTCTCTTCTCTAGACATACCGCGGCAGCTCCTTTACTGGTTTGACCAAGGAGCCAGGAGCATCTCCAGAGTTACCTTTGAAGGTCGCCACCGTAAAACAGTGGTAGAATCTAATGGTTACCTGGACCGGGTGTTTGGACTCGCTGTTTTTGAGGTATGTTTATCACGGCCCACACATTGAATAGGAGTGTTGGGCTTTCATGGGTGCCTGATCTGAGTTCTTGAGGGTTTGCGGATTCCCACCAACTTTTATTTTTATTTATTTATTTATTTATATATTTTTTCTTGATGGCCAAATGATTTTTTTTCTTTTTTATTCAAAGAAATGCTGAAAAGCCTGAACACAACACTATAATTTAAAGCTGTTGCAAAATGGAAAAAAAATGCTTATTTTTAACAGCTGCTGGTTTTTTTTTTTGTAGATTCAATTTTTGTTTTTTCATTTGTCTCCCTCTTAGCTTTCAGTCTGGAATTTAAAGTTTCAGCTCAGACTTTTTTTTTTTTTTGGCATTGAGCCTAATGTAATGTGCAGGGGGGGGGCTTTGAGCCCATTCACTGCTGGGACACAATTGAGATGGTGTGACAGAGGTTATGGTGATGTCATTTTTGCTCCAGTAGAGCGTCTGTTCTTGGCGCAGCCTGTGTTGTCCCTCCAGAGTTTGGTACATTGTAATTGAGGACTGAAAGCAAAGCGGAAGAGAAAAAGCAGCTGTTCCATAGACATTCTTTTAATTTGGCTATAGTTTTAGGTTTATCTTTTTTTGTTATTGAAGTTTTCAGTATTTCTTCAACTACTTTTCAAATTGACATTTTTGTCTTTTCAAATTTTGTGCAGTTTAAAGTTTCAAACAGTTTTCAGTATTATTTCAAATGTACCATTTCGTTTTTCAGTCACTTTAAGATGGTCCTGGTTTGACATCATACAAATCTTTCAAAAGCCAAAAACGAGCAGGACACAACCCTTGAGGACTGGGACTGGACACTCCTGCTCAATGAGCTGCAGTGAAAATACAAGTTTTTTTTCTATTCATGACATATTGTAACGGTAACCATGATCTTTCACTGTTTTAGGGGTATTTGTATTGGAGTGAAGAAGTGACTCGCTCAATCTGTCGCGCAAACAAGCACGATGGTAAAAACCTCCAGGTGCTGCTGTCTGACATCCCCTCAGTCGGAGGAGTTGCCATCATTCAACCTGTGCTCCAACCAAACGGTAAACCAAACACATCACCTGTTAATTCAGACATTTAGACATTAAAGTATTTCATCTCAAAGACCAAGTGCCCTTTTTTTTATGTTACATTTGTGTTCCGTTACTTTCCTGATCCCCTCCTCTCCTTTTTAAGGCTGTGTCACACAGCCACTGCATACATTTTGCGAATTTTCCATGTATGAAATTTCAGTCTTTTGTGATACACGCGTGATAAACGTAATTCATGTTTCTTGTGTACATCATTCATCAATGTGCACAGATGTCCTTTGAGGGTTTTGGCCGATGGGTTTTCACATGAATTCAGTTTGTAGCTGTTCAAAACTTTGGGTCGGTTGAGAATTATGCAGTTTTTACGTAGTTTACACACAATTATTACATAAATCTTACTCACTTGGGCATGATTTTTGCAAGATGCATACCCAAATTTGTGGCTTTCTGCGACCGTTCCACTTTTCATGCATGTACCACAGATGTATAACTTTTAGCTTGCGTATGGGGCGCACATATCATATTGAAATTATGTAATTTAGTGCTCAAATCATTAGTGAATTACATATAAACAGCGCAAAAATCACAAATTGTTCATGTTCTACATAGATGTACGTGTTTGTTTGTTTTTTTTAGGTGGTTTGTGGTTTTAAGGTGGTTCATTCAAGATACATCTGTGAAAATTCCACATAAAAACCTTTTTCTCACGTATATTCACGTATGACCAATTTTCCTCAATCCTACATGGGCAAAATCTACGTAGAGGATGTGTGACACAGCCTTTAATGTATATTCTGGTGCTTCTGAAGGCCCCGCTGCGTGTGGACGCCCCGGGACGCTGTGCCCTCACACCTGCCTCATCGACCTGCAGCCTGAAAGATTACGCTTCAGATGCGCTTCCACGGAGACGAGGAGCAACAAACCTCAGACTCCTGGGATCTCCGTTCCTGCATCAACGTTTTCTGTTCTCACTTTTGCTGGAATTCTGTCATTGATCAGTAAGACGGTTTCCATTCTTTCTAAACTTTAACCACTCGCCTGCAGTACAAGCTTGCCTGTCCACACTAATTTCATCACTTATCTAAAACAGGAGTCTTCGTCCTTTTAAAGTAAAAACTATTTGGGCCCATTTCCTGCAGATTGAGTTATTTTGCAAATCCTGCGGATCAAAACCCACTGGAAGCCGCAAAGGAAAATTGTTTAAGAAAATTCAATGCTGCTTTGCGTTCATTCCATTGTTAATACATTATATTTCTTTTTTGGCATGAATATAAACAGAAAATATAAAGAGAAATGGCGTTTCCTCAAAGTTTTTTTTTTTTTTTTTTTTTTTTTACTTTTGACAAAAGCTGGTTTGACTTCCTTTCAAAATAAAATACTTCCTGTGCCAAACAGGCTAATCCCAGTGCAGCTAAAGAACTCAATACAAAAACAGCATTTCTTTTGATGAGCCGTCATCCATTTTCCTATTTTCTACTGCTGTTAACTTGAACACAGACACAAATTCATTGATTTGTGATTTTAGTTGAAAAAGCATAAAGAAAGCAAATATATTTTAGTAACTCCTCATTGGATGGCTACTGTCGCTGTGCAGCATATTATGTGCTTTAAACAAAATAAACTGATCAATTAGAAAAGATCAGACTTTTTTTTTTTTTTTTGTTAACCAAAGTTCTTCTTAGTTTTTGCAATCTGAGAATCCCTCATAAATGAGGGAACAGTTGGAAGAAAACCCTTCAACAAAATAAAAGCTGCACCAGATCCACACTTTGGTCAGGGTCAGAGAGGACAGGAATGAATCTGAATCATTTTAGCGTCGTCTCCATTTGAGTAAAGAAGGTGACAAAATATCAGAGGAGGCCTTGTACTCTATCTGCTTTTAGAAACTCTTAAGATCTGAGCTAACCCTCTACAGACATAGTCACAGGGCTCCAGTTAAGCAGAATTACCGTACCTACAGTGGTAATATAACCCAAAATATGATGTTCACGCCTGTAGACGCCATGTCTTAGGAGGTTAAAGAAACAAGTACAGGGCAGTCTGTTTCTGAATACCTGTTTCTATTTTATTAATGTCCTAAAAAATGACTTTAAAGAAGTTCTTCAGTTTGATGGATTCCCATGTAACAAGAGTGCACATTGAAGGGTGTTGCTGGATAGCCGGCTGTGGTCAGTTGTTCCACTTGCGTGTCCCCGTCAGCTGACATCATAGAGTTGACATCAGTGTCTGAGCGCAGCCTCTGCACACAGTTATGGGTTTGTTTGTGTCTGCCAGTATTCCTCAGTGTGCTGCTGCTGGGAGTGGTTCTATGGTTGTGCAGAAGGCTACAGCCATCCAGGGCTTCCTCTGCTCTGAGCTTCTCCCTTAAGGATTCCCAGGACCCGCTCATCAGTCAAGAATCGCATTCGTGTACAAGGACGTTCCTGATCGAGGCAAGTTCAAAGGCAAAATGACTTCACGTCCTCCTGAGAGGAATCTCTGTTTAGTGAAGCACCTGTACACATAAAGATTGGCTGTTTCTGGGCTTTGTTTTGGTCAAATCATTTTAAAAATGGTTTTGCTCTTTCATCTTTTGAGTGGATGAATCTGGATATTGTCTTTTGGACAAAAACAAGCATAAACCTAATAGGAACAGAATTGTAAACCTTCTCAAAAAATGTATTCCAGGTTAATTTCTTTGAATAAAAATGATCATTTTATGATTCCGGTGGCCCTTAACCCTTGTGCTATCCTAGGCACTTTAACATTGGGAGTTGGGTCATCTGGACCCACTAGACAGTGCTCTGAACCTTTTTTCTTCAATAATTTGTGAACCTCACTGGTGTCCATGGACTACATGAAATCTATCCACCTTTATCCACCTTTGTCATGGTAGGAATAACACGTCAAAGTAAGGGCAGGGTCATCTAAGATAGCACAAGGGTTAAAGAATCTTAATTGTGTTCCTGCGGAAAAAAATCTACACAATTCTACATTGATTTTTTTAAAATGGTCTTTCAATGACAGCTGATCAGATAAAGCCCTTTCAGGCTTACTAAGAATATTACATTTTTTGTAAGTTTTATAATAAGTAGATTTGATTAATGAGGGTTTTACCAGGCACTAAGATGATACTGACCCAGTTTAGTTTCCTTAAACCTTCTGTGTGAACTTGAGCAGTTCTTTCTCCATTGCAGGACTTGCTGCTTAAGGTGGACCTGGACAGTGATTGAAGATGTGAAAGGCGCGGTCAGCTGACTACGCCGCTCCTGTTTATTGCAGGGCGTTGAGGCGACCTCACTCAGCTGGTCAGCTACCACGGCCTTTCACAGGTTTGCATCATTAATGAAATGACATCAGGGCTTCTGGGAGTGGAGGAGGCCCAAGTGTCATTACTGACGGTTTTCTGGCACTTCAGCCTCAGTGAAGGCTGCTCCATGTGCCTTCACAGTTGTTTACCATGATCAGCCTTGGTCATGAGAACATGTTTTTCTTCAATCCTTGGGGTCATAAGGTTGTATTTTTCAGTTCAAACAGCTTTGGAATACAGTTCTTTGATTATTCCTATTTGGAAAAAACCTAACTGGTAGATATAGTTAATGCTTACAATTGAATTGACAGTTATACTACCACTTCACTAACAGAAACTGGAAATGAGAGAAAAGATTTAGTACTACTTTGATGTAGTTTTTTTACTAAAAAAAAAAAGACGAGTTTAATTTTTTTTTTTTTATAATTTACCAATAATTTATTTTTTTGACAATGTGTTTTACAGGCCTTTCTTTAGAGATGAATCACACAATGCTGACTGAGCATTGTTCTGAGCAGAACTCGTCAGTAGTAATGGTGGTTGACCGCTGTAAACGCTGGTTTCAAAATGGGAGCAAATATTTTAAATATGGCCACCACTGAGAGACGAATCTGAGAGTGTGGGCTGCTGAACACAAGCTTAATAGAATATTTATGTTGCTGGGTTTTATTTATTTTGTTGCATTACGGTTTTGTCAGTTTCTGTGAGTGAATCAAATAAAGAACTAGAAGTTTATAAATGTCTTTGTCACTGAGTCATTTGAAGGCCTCCACGCTCCGACTTTCACATCTGTTTTTTAACTACAGTTTGACATCACTGCCTAGATGATATTGGAAACACTTCCACGAAGCAAAGACTCAAAATCCTAAATCCCATTTGTTCGGTCCTACTTCAGCCTGATTGTAAAACAACAAATCAAGAAATCGGCCTTCGTCTCTGCACAGTTTATGGTCTGTATTTGTTCTAAGTTTAGATATTTTAACAGGTTGACTCAGAAAAATGCCAAAAGAAAACAACTTGTATCAATTATGTTTATCTTAAATTACTAAGTATTTCACACTCTGCTTTCTGATACAGGTTTTCTCCAAAGATCAGCATTTTAAACATTAGTTTAAGCTAAGATTGTTTTCCTTTGCTTGTGGATGTAAGGTGGAAACTATGAATACTGTTCTGCTTCCTGTGCCACAGGAAGTTGAAGCGGTCCGCTGCGGCAGCATTCAGGAAATCCAAGTTTCCCTGTTTGAGGAAAAATGATCACTAACCCTAAATCAGTGAAAAGAAAACGGGCCATATATCCTCTTTGTCCAGATGTGACGGGAGGAAGGGGTGTGTGGTGGACATTGTTTCTCTGTGCCTGTTCTTTGCTAAACCACTGCTTAGTATATTCCAATTATGCACTCGGTCTCCTTCACTAAAGGCTTATTCAAAGCTTGTGGGGTTCTAATGAGCTGAATCATTACTGCTACAGCATGGAAACATGTAAATGTTGCAGGGAAATGAAGTTCAAGGCCCTGTATGGAGAAATCCTGCAGCAGGTTATCAACATTTGCAGGGAAATTGGACTCGATACTGAAGGCAAAACTTCTCATGCAAAACAGGAAAGCGTTTATTCAGATCCAATAGGACTTACTAATTACACTGATGGTGGCAGATTTGACAATTGTGGTCCCACTTCCTGCCGGATAGATTTTTAAAAATATCGTTTAGATTTTCTAAAATATGTGTTTTACATTTTGTATTAGCCTCTGCCTGAGAACAGTACAGGTGAAAACCACTGAAATAATGATTAAGCTTTCACAAACTGATTTGTTTCCGTTAATCTTTCATTAGATTACCAGGTTAATATAGTAACTGGATATCAAAGGAACAGGATTACTTTGTGATATTATTTAAGGATCATCAGTTTTTGACTGGACTGATGAACAAGATCTTGGAAGGTGAACGTTTGAGGAAATGAGAAGTGTTCTGGTGTTTCAAAACAAGGGAAATGTTTAGAGACGTGGAAACCTCAGAGTATTAAAGCTGACGAGTCACAATGAAGTTATGGGAAAGAGTAGTGGCTGAGGTCACAAGTGAGCGACACTATGGTTTCAAGCTAGAATGAAGAACCACTGAGATGACCAGAGAAGGTTGGTAGGAACAGAATTGTGTCTGTTGATCTAGAGGAGGGGTCGGCAACCCATGGCTGCGGAGCCACATGTGTCTCTTTCATCCATCTGTTGTGGCTCCGTGACTTTGGGAAATAATGAGTATTTTATAATAATTACATTTTATTTTAGTTTGTTGATTTTTCATGGCATTTCAAAGGCACTGATGGCTCCGTACGAAGCGCGGGCCACAGAAAAAACAGCTTCGTAATGAGCTCGTAATTATCGGGCGAGACCTGCAGAGCTGATAGCAGGAGGAGAGACTTTCCCTGGGATGATTTTATGAACTCAAACGTGGAAACATGATTACCAAGTAGAACTCTTCAAAATAATAAACCTGATCTCTCCACATTCTTAGTGTTTACCATGCATTGATAAACACATCGCTCCATGCAGCGATCAGACCAGAACCAGTAGCTCCTCCCACACGCGGCCGCGGTTTCATCCTTTAAAGAACATAATGTGCATTTGCTTCAGACGATGTCCGATTGCCCAATCTACGTCAATCAAGTCCCGTACTTCTCAGTTAGGACTTTGGTGGATTTTAAAGAAGTACTTTTTTTTTTTTTTTTTAATCTTTTCTGGCCCGCGATCTAAACTCAAACTCAAACTTTATTTATATAGCGCCTTTCATTTTAGCTAAAAACACAAAGCTCTTAACATAAAAGCAGATAAAACAGTCATAAAAACTGAAATTTGTTAAAAACAGGAAACAAAGGACAATCACACAAAGATGGGACCCCTCCCTCACCCCCACCTCCCACCCCACCCACCCAGTGTCATTGAAGATCGACCGGTCGATCGCGATCAACTTAATGAGCACCTTTTAATAATATGTACATGCATAATATATATAATGATGTCAAAACGGGTTGTGGCTCCGGGTGTTTTCTTTTTTATTAGGGGCAATCCCAAATGCCTCTTTGAGTAAACAAGGTTGCCGACCCCTGATCTAGAGTCTTTGACAGAATACAGAGAGGAGTTGTGGTTTGTATGAGGAAGTCTGGAGTGACAGAAGTACTTTTGCATTGTTCCAGGGAAGACCGAGGAGTTCAAGGTGGAGGTGGGAGTGGAAAAAGGATCAGCTTTAAGCTCCTTCTGGTTTTTTGTGGCAATGGACAGACTGAAGGATGAGGCTAGACAGGAATGTCTGTGGACCGTGATGTTTGCAGGACCGGTTTAGATCAGGCATCAAAGGCTGCTGTGTCCACAAATTTTCCAGATATCACTGCCCTCCTCATAGCTGATGACCTGGATCAGGAGTGTCCAGCCAAATTAGTTGATTACCAGAGGAGGGTATGTTTTTAAAACGAACAAGAATGTAGCGTTCACTCCCCTCTGCTTGTTTAGATAGAGGCAGATGATTCACTGTGGTGGTTCCTAAAGGGAGCAGCAAAAAAACAAAGAAGAAAAGTTTGGAAGAACTATATTTTTGTATTTAAAAAAACACTTCTTTTGCTTCCTGTCCGATCTAGTGGTAAATATAGCAAAGGTAGTCTAAGAGGTGGTTACAATAAAGGAAATTGTTTTTTATTTTCTTAGGAAAATAAAGCTTAGGAAATCCAATTAAAAAAAAAAAAGTCAAAACTGCAGATGGGACAGAAAATCTACAAAATATGGAATTTAATCTTAAAAGGGAAAACTAGTTTGTGATGGTGTTCCCCCTGATACTGAAGTTGTGGGTTCAAACCTGCAGTTAAGACTCTAAAAATGGGACACAATTCTTCCCTGCTTGACACTCAGCATTCAGACGGGTTAAAGCACCGAATGGTTCCTCCCACAGGGGATTGGTCCAACGTGGAGAACACATTTCACACACCCAGGTGTGTGACAACTAATAGGAGATTTACTTTCACCGTTTAGGATTCCTAGTTGTTCCTGTAAGAAAACAATATTTCAAATAAACATTTGTAATTATAAACCCGTAGCAGGCCTTACTGCAATTTGTCTTTATCAATGTTAATAGTAGTTTTCATTTGGAAAGACCTTCCAAAAAACTAAAATGCTAATGCAAAGACACTCCTGGTCCCTCATGCTACACCTACTCTTCGCTCTTAGGTGGTGCAGGTCCAGTGAGTGAAATGTGATCATCTCTCTGCTGCTTATTGTTGTACTTAAACAAGAAATTATCAAATTGGTCATGTTCCCTTCTATTTGAGCCTCCTTTGATAGTTGTTGACAGAAGATACAGCTCATCCTTTTTTTTAACTGACATTAATATTTTCTTCCTTCTTTTTTTTCAGTTGACTCTTAGCCCATGGCCACAGTAGTTGTGGCTTCCTCAGAGGATGTTTGATTGCAGAAGAGCTACTTTTCAGTTTTTTCTCACAGGACAGAAAGGATATAAAAAAGAAAAAGTTCACTAGAGACATTTCCGGAAGCATGAAACTCTCTAGAGAGACTAAACCGTCCAAGAATTGAAACCTTGATAAGAGTCCCTAAATGAGGGGAAAAGGCTCAGGGAGAGAGCACTTTTTCCTTAAGACTGTTTGCCATCCAACATCCCAACACACAAGACCTGTTAGTTATCGACAAAAAAATAAATAAATAAACAACCAAAACCTTGCTCTGGTGCCATAACATGAGATAAAGGACAGAGTTTCAAGGATACAAACAGGAAAGTAATCTCACATGTTGTGGAAAAACTGTACTTGATCTAATCTGTGGGCTACAACTTCTGTGCATGGGAAGAACTTTTTTGAACTCAAATGAAAAAGTTTAATATCTTCATATTTAAGACTTATAGTATTGGGACCTGCTCAACTCGTACAATGGTTGTAGAAAAATCTTAAAAATTCAATGAAAATTGTGTTTTTGCTGCATTTAACATGTTCTTGTGGCATTTTTCTGAATACATATATATATATATATTAATAATAATTTAATTTTACATTAAATTGCATTTCTGAGTTTTTCTTTATTCAATCTTTGTGATTCCAGAGCAGATGAAAAAATGTTGTTGGAAAAAAGAGCATGTTGGTAATGTAGAAAACATGGTGGGTGGTCCACAAACTCCCTGCTCCACTCCATTCTGATGCATCCGCTTCTGGACAACTAGATCTATATATGTTTTTATTTCCCTTGTCTGGGCTGGGATCTGGCTCAAAACTGTACAGCTGGACAGCTCTAAAATTGCTCACCATTTTTGTTGAACTGGTAATGTTATTTGGGGGGGGGGGCTGCAAGCTAGCAGTAGAGAGCGTAAAGACCGAGCTTTCTGGGAGGAGATGGGGGAGTGCTCTCCGTCAGCGGTCCCGCCCACACTTAAATGTGAATTTCTAATAAACTACTGCTGTTCTGCAGAGACCCTGGTCCTTTGTCCTGAACGCTTTCCATGTACCCTGCTCGAGCACACGTGCTTTAGCTCCTCATCAAACTCAACAGAAGCCTGATAATGGCAGCCATCAAACTTGCAGGTGTGTTTGAGGAAGGTATGATTAAAAGAAAATCCTATTCTGCTATTCTGCTCAAGTGATTCCGGTGGATGACGGTTGAAAAACCCTCTCCTAGAAAACATTTTTTTTTTGGTCTGAAAATGCGACAAACATAACTAAAAGACCGTTGGGAATGTTTTAAAAATAGATTGAAAGATGATTGGACTGGGTCTTTAAAGTTGTGGCTCTGTTTTGGTAAAACTGGCCACATTCTCAGAGCATAGGAAATGTTTTGTTTTGCATCTTTTAGATTTTAAAACGGCCCACATTCCAACCAAAAAGATTTCATTTTGAAAATCTTTTGTGTCAACACTTCCTATATAAAATATTGTGATGTGAGACGTTTGTACAAGTGAAACGGAAGAAAAGAACCTCAGACCTCAACTAAAGGGAAAAAAAACCTTCCTACACGAGTGGAAAGGAAGTGAACAGAGAAGTGTTTGGTGTGTTCACATCTGAATGACCTAGATAGCAGAAATGATGCTGGAGACAAAAAAATGAGAAGCACAAATAAAAAGCAGTCAGGAATTTAGAAGTTTGATGCAACAAAAGCATGTATGGCATGTAGTCTTACCTTTGAGATTTAGAACATTCTTTCCTACAGTGTTTTTTGTTGAGCATAAATAAGATCAACTCCTTAAGAGTTGGAGAACTTCAAGACAAATGTCTTTTCATTTTAACATAATTTTTTTCCTTATTAGCCTGTTGTTAAAAATGTCATGGGTGTACTAAATTTGAATCTAATTGTTTTTTGTTAAAAACAACCAAGTAGGAAGGTTTTTCATATATTGAAATAATGCAAATCTTGTGACTACAGTCTGTGGCATTCTGGTTGTTTGAGGCCAGATGTCTGCCACTTTTAGCACTAAAAATTGCAATTTGGGTCTTTTTCTTACTGAAAAAAACCCAGCAGTAGCCATGAAATCCCACTTCACCTGTATTTATGTTTTTGTGGCAATGTTAAAGGGGAGGAAGAGGGGGAAAGTGCATGTGTGTGTGTGAGGGGAGGGGGGGCAGTGAGGGGATAAAAGTTCAGAGTTGCTCATTTGAATACATTAGGATTTTAAGCTGTGAAACATTTATGCTAGATCTGTTGGAAAGAAAAATATATCCAAAAGTGAGCCCCAGCGGGTCCTGGCGAGGTAGCCTCCAGGCCTGTCCCCTCCCATGCACTCTCTCTCACACACACACACACATTCATCTCGTTCCACCGCTTCGGCCAACAGGATCCCCACACGCCAGGCCGCCCTGAAAGGACGAGGCGGGTGAGGGCGTGTGAAGACCGATCCCACCCGTTTATTGTGGAGAGGTAGTGCTGCATGTGTGCTGCAGGTAAAATGGGAGGTCTCCAATGGGGGGGGGCGGGCCCCACCGCTGCCAAGCAGCAGAGCCCCCCCCACCCCGGGGCATTTCTGTGTGCGGTGCCAACATGCAGTGTGTGGTGTCTAAAGTTAATTGTAAACATTTCGGGGAGGACCGGTGAGAAATGAGTCCGGATGTTTCACGGTACCTCCCTCCACCAGACCATCCCAACAAGGCCCTTGATGAATCAAGGTGTCTTAATATGAGAGTAAAAGTGGAATGGAGGGCGGGCACCAACACAACCCCCAAAGAGAGTGGTGCATACTTTGGCCTATTGAATAAAAAACTGTGTTTAACATGTTTATGACCCCTGTTGTGTTCATTGGACCTTGATTTGAAAGATGATTCAGCAAGAGACTGGTGAAACTCTTGCTCGGACGTCTACTTCCTACTTCCTGGATTCACCTCTGTCAATTATCCCCCTACATTGACTGCTGCACCTACTGAAGTTGCCTATTCTTTGCTGTCCAAAGTTAAACTGAGTATTTAGATATAGTGCTGTTCTATGTAAAAAAATGAAAAGTATCCATTTGCATTTATTTATCAAATAGTTCATTTCTCACACATTTTCACCCGACCAGACCTGATCAACTTTAAAAAAAAGTTTGGACACCTCTGATTTAGTTTAAAGTCTGCAGCAGGAATAAACCACATAGCCCTTTTTTAATTCAAATTAGAAACCTTTTCCCAGATAGTCACAAAAGTAAAAGTAAATGGAACAGTAAAAGAGCAGTAGGTGGCTCTACTCTGCAGACTGAAGTTAAAGGTTCCAAAACTGAACCAAACTTTATTACAAAATGGATGAACAGAGAAACATGATGCAAACCGCAGCAATGTTTGAATTTTTACATTGGGCGTCTCTGATTAACCACGTCAGTTTAGACCACAAAAACAAATAAACTGTGACCTTAAATTGGCAACTTGTTTGCAGTTAAAATGCTCCTTAAATCTGTAGTCTATTAGAAAGATTAGAGAAGCTCACGATTTCCTTTTACTTTGATTACGAAACTTCTCCCCCCGGCACCCCCCATCACTGTGCTTTTGCTTTGACTGCCTGGTTATGAAACAATTGCAGCTTGACTGCATTGAGTTTGATCGTCTGGTTTTTGACAGATTCGTGACTCATGATGAGATGTAAAAGTCACATGAAGTGTTGCCATGGAGCTATAAAACCAAACGATCAGGAGCTAAAATAGAAAAAATTAAACAATCTGCATTCATGCTGTGATGACATTTCATCACTTCCTTCCCCATCTGAAGAAATTATACTTTCACAAAAAAAAAGTGGAGCTTTAGCTTGAGAAAGATCCTCAGACCAAACTTTAGTAGCATAATTTAGATAAAAACAATAATCTTCCATTCTTTTGAGCATTCTCATTTGATCTTGCTTAAGGATTATTTGTCCCTGATATTTAAATTAATATGAGTTTGCATCAGAGGCAACACCCCCTGGAAAGTGAATTTTTTAAACTATTTTCTTCAACTTTAACACATTAAGCTCACTAAAACTGATTTAAAATACACACAAAGAAACACAGTCTATAAACTACATCAATCAAAATCTAGATAACATAGTAAAACAACTTCATTAAAGTTAGGTGAAAAACAACAAATAATTTATGTTGGTGGATTCTTTAACAGTTTTGCTCCTCAAAAAAAGAAAAAAACAGACCTATGTGCTCCCCAGAAATAGATGAAAGCCCTTTCTAGCGCAAGATATTTAATTTCCACGCCTAAAGTTCCCTTTTAAGTGTATTTAGACCATAGAATTACAGGTAGACCGAGACTTCCTCTTCTCTTTTTTCAGTCAGTTTCTGATGTTGTGCAGAAACTGGAACAATTGTGAACAAACACATGAGTGCAATTAGTAAAAGTACACAAGATCATAAGGGGGGTATTCCAGAAAGCAGGTTATGCTAGATCCCACAGTAAGTTTGAGGCTAAGGAAGTTGATTACCTCAGCTTTCCGTTCCAGAAATGGAGGTATGTTTCAGGGTATGTCAAGTTGCTACGTAGCAACTGATGCTCTGAACATAACATGGTCTGGAGCAGGTTTAGTTAAAGGTTAATTTTGTTTTGAGAGAGGTGAAGCAGCATGGCGTGTCCATTTGAAGATGATTTAGTGGATAAAGAAGCTCAGATAATACTTTTTCCACCATGAGCTTTTTTATTTTTATTTTTTTATAAAAATGAGCATATCTGCCGGCTAAAACTTAGACATTAGAGAGATCAAGAATTATAATTATTAAGATGGAAAAAAGAATAATTGAATTGCAGTAATGTGACATTTAGTTAAATAAAGACGTAAATTTGAGTTGTATAAACAACTATTGAGTTTTATAGACGTAAGAAATTAGGTTGAATAAATTTAACTCAATTACTTGTTACCAATAGAAGTACAGTAATTCATTTACGGTAAATTGGCAAGATTGGATAAGTTATTTATATATGCGTCACAAGGAAAATGGAAATAAGATCAGAAACTTGTGCGTTTACTTTGTTCTTCTACTAGCAGGAACTCTTTCTTTTGCTAATGCAGCCATATTACTTTTTTGATGGACTTATAATCTTCATACGCCGTCATTAAAAGCTCCGACTCCGTCTCACTGAAGTGTCATGCTCTCTTTTTTTCTCCACGCATTTCCATGGTGACTCCATAAATCAGCGATTCATTGAGAATGTCTTTATGTACATGCTGTGCACGTGCATTAACCCAGGGTTACCAAGTCAAACATAATTACGCTAACTCATATCCGGTCTTTTGGAACCCACATACCCCAAGTAAGCAAGTTCAGGAGGATTTCAGCCGGAGTTCAGGGTTAAAGTCAGGCTAGTTTAAACATGCTTCCTTGAATACCCCACAGGCATCCTGCTGGTTAAAAAAAAAAATCCAGGTGTGTTTAGCCAATAAGAAACTGCAACTGCGGGTTTGCTGGAACATGCAAGACATTACCCATCGAGGTCTGTAGTTCAACACTTGTGCACTAGATCGTCCCAAAATTTAACACACTGGTGAAATAATATCAGCTACATGAAAGGAACATGGTAAAAGCCAAATAAAGCAGTGCAGAGACGAGAAGCTCAAGCAATGAGTGTGGGTGTTGGACAACTGATTGTCATCATATATGCCTGGCTACAATTTTGGGTACAGGGAAACCATGTTATTGTTGTCAAATGTGAGCACAGAGCTGCATTTAGAAATGTTTGTCTCATTTTATCAGTTGTGTCTTACAATAGTGACACTAACTTAAACAGGCAGCAGCTGACTATTACATAAATGTTATGATTAAGGCAGAATTTTAACTATACACTTTGTAAAGGCTAAACCTGAAAGAAAGTTTGAACAGTGGATTTAATTTTATTAGTTTTTGAAGGTTTGATTCTAAATAAATTAACATCGTTCTTTCTAAATTGTACATAATTGTGATCAACTTATAATCAAAATATTATATTTTTTGGAGAAGCTGTAAGAGGGGGCAATTAGGCAATTTAACACTAGAACGTCCGTAGGGCAGCCATTTGGCTTTTCTACCTACAATGTCCAAGGGACAGCCAAGTGGCTGGATTAGTTAAAATTTACATGCCCAAAGAGCAGCCTTCAACACAGTTTGCACATGAACAGCACAGCCATTAGGCTGTCCTTTTGGCATGCAAAAAGGACAAGCCAAGTGGCTGCGCAAGTTTTCACTATTTCCCCTCACCTCTGTCACTTCTAGTAAGAGGTCACCACAGTTTGGTTTTTCTTTTTTGGCTGAGATTTATCGTTCATGCACAAGAGACACTTCTTTACCGACATAATACTGAAATGTTCAAAGAAATCATGTGGTCAAAGTCATATCTTCAACCCTCTACTTGTCTGCGCATACTTGGTACTGCCCCAAAATCTCCTTTCTGCATTTGCCACATGGTATAATTGTAGCAATCAACAAAGCGCACTCTGGCATTATTGTTCTTGTACTGACTATTCACCTGGCATATTGCCCGTTTCCCTTTGCCAGGTATGGGAGCTTGTCACCAAACACAGTATTCCTTTTTCGCCTTCTCAGCTCCCGCATGTAACTGTGCAAGGTTTTTTACTGATTCTGGAAGCTCCCAGTGAATTTTTCCTGGGTTGAAAGTTTGATGCAGTTGGCAACAACAAACCCACAAACATTGGAGATTGCAGGAAACCTGAGAGTCCCAACTTGTTCCATGCGTGTGCCCTTGACATCAAAGTGTAAATGCCGCATGATTTCTTTGAAGTGGTTTCTGACCATAGTTTTTATAGATCAGTGGATTTCCCATTTTCACCAACCATCTGCATCTTGCGTTTTGCATGGATGGAAGTTTTATCTCCCCCTCACAAGGAGGATGGCAATGAACCCCAATAGCTCAGGGAGGGCCATGAACCAGCTGTCATCTTCTGTCTGACGTTCATGCTGAACAACACAGTCCTGAATAGTCTGAAGCATGTTCAGAGTGAGGAAACACAGGAAACTCTGTAAGCGAGTCGACACCGTGCTTCTGACCAAAGCAGTTGGCTCTTCCTCAGCAGTGTAACATTCAATTGTGCTGTGATGGAGAGGCCTCCCAACCTTTTCTGAATGCCACATCGTGCCATCTTTTGCTTTTTCTGTTGGCACAGTGTGTCTCCTCTCTGTCGTCCTCTCTTTTCTGATGGCAATGAAATCTCCTCAACTGTGATCTGATTTCTGAGATCTAAGCAATGAAAACCTTCAGTAATGTAAAGATATATGTTGTTTCACTTGTTTATTTTAATTTTTTGTGTTGAATTCTAGTTGAAACTATAAATTCCAAAACATGTCAAATAGGCCCCCTTTGCCTCCCCAGTCCAAGAAATGTGGTTAAATGAAATGACTAAATTTCTCATAGGTGTGTATGTGAGTGTGCCGGGTTATTCATCTATGTGGCCCTGCAATGGACTGGTGAGCCATCCAGGGTGTACCCCTCCCCAGTTGCTTGTGACTAGCTGGGATGTGCTCCAGCAGACCCCTGTGATCCTGACCAGGATGAGCAGACACAGAAAATAAATGGATAGACAACTGCTACAATCAGCAAATGAGAACAAGATGTTCATGAAATCTTATCAAAAGAAATATCAGTCTGAGTCCAGCTAAAGGACTATCGCTTCTCCCTCAGAGTCAAATGGGTTGACTTGCTCCAGGATCATTTTCAATGTCTGCTCAGGGTAGTAAAAATAAGGCATCTTGGTTTTTCAGTTGACAAACTGGGAGTCAAAGTTTGTCAGAGCTTGGAGGCTCTTTTGAAGCAGAAAAACCTCCCCCACCCTGATCTGTGTAAAGAATGTGGTTAGCTAGGGCATGTCTTCATCCAGATGATCAGGTAGTTGGTGCTGCATTTACAAATGAAAGGTGGCTAATTGAAGGCTGTTGAATTAGTCATTTCGAGCCACCCAGCCATTTGGCTGTGCTCTGGACGCTGCAGGGGGAGTGAAAAATCCTGGGCGTTCTAGTGTTAAGGCCTCCATTTCAAAAAAGGAGCAAATAGAGTTCTATTTTGATCATGAGGACGACTCACAATGGATATACAGTCTTGTGACCGGAGCTCTGTCGCTTTTTTTAATCTATGATTCAGACAAATGATTTCAAATTTGATATCTGTTGCAAGTCTCAAAACAGTGGTATCTTGGTAAATATTAAAGAATGCTAGTGAGAACTTTAAGAATATTAGCTTATGAGAAAGTTAATTTATGCCAAGGCTGTAATTGGCATATACTTAATTGAAGACAGAGTGAAGGAAATGGGTTATCTCCAACTAAAAAACAGAATTGGATTGTCTCACAATGTCAAAACCTGCAAGAAAAAAAAGACATTGCTGCAACATTTTGGGGCTCAGTCCTTCATTAGGACAGTCATACCAAACAACACACAATCATGCAAAAGAAGTCAAAAAAACTTTTCCTCCTGTCTGTAATCTCAGACCTGTGTTTCTTCCTGGCTGATTTGTTGCTAAATACACCAAATTCAAAAGCTACCATGTCCCTCATTATTGCAAACAATTCCATACATTGAATTATGAATGCATACTGGAGCAACAAGTATCCTGTAACATCAGTTTAAGAGAAAGTTTGTGGGGAAATAAATAATGATGCAAAACTTTCGTGCCAAAACACTTCTGGTTACTAAAGGACCTGCCTGTCTTCCATGTTTTTCATCTCACTGAAATCTGCCTCATTAATAAGAAAAAACAAATATTTTTCAAAAGTCAAACGAAAAGAATAAAGTTTCTTACATTAAACCTTTAGAAACTCACAGCCTGATGCCCATATGTCTTTAATTGTTTTGGAAAGCAGAGGAGGAGATGCTAAACTATGATAAACATCCAACTGTTCCACACCCATCCATTGATTAATCTATCCACCCATCCATCTTCTGAACCTGCCAAATCCCTTTCCAGTCAATTTCCAGTTGTTATTGTTTCTTGTAATTTTGGGGGTAAAATGTTGAATCAAGGCAACTAAAAAACTTAGTTACTTAATCTATTAAAAAAATATTTGAATTGTTTTTTAAAATGTTGCAACAACAAATATGTTTAAAAAATCGAATATCTCAATTTCAAAATGGTATGTGGTGGTCAAATGTACTATAATTTATTTAAAACTAATATGTTTTAATATTTATTCAGGGTTTTCTCTGAGATATTCTTTCTTTTGTTTTTTAGGTGTATAATAAAACATTAAAAAATCCACTGTTGAATAAAACATTAAAACAGGTGAACTACTTACATGTCAGAAAAAAGTATTTTTTACATAGTGGCACAATTTCAACAATGTCATCTGGACACAGAAGATCAAAAGCGACAGTGGCTCAGGTGGTTGAGCGGGTCGTCCAATGATCGAAGGGTTGGCGGTTCGATCCCCGCACCAGCCAACTGTCGATGTGTCCTTGGGCAAGACACTTCACCCTCCTTGCCTCCAGTGTGGCCTCCGCTGGTGTGTGAATGTGCATGAATGATCCCGGTGATGGTCAGAGGGGCCGTAGGCGCGAAATGGCAGCCACGCCTCTGTCAGTCTGCCCCAGGGCAGCTGTGGCTACAACCGTAGCTTACCATCACCAAGTATGAATGAGGAGTGAATGAATAATGGACATAATGTAAGCGCTTTGGGTGTCTTGAAAAGCGCAGATAAATCCAATCCATTATTATTATTATTAAAAGTAAAAAAAAAACCACAGTATATCCAACCAACCATCCGTCCATCCGTCTATTTTCATAACCAGCTATATCCCTCTTGGGGTCACGGGGTTGCTGGAGCCTGTCCCAACTACTGATGGGCGAAGGAGGGATACTCGCTGGACAGGTCATCAGTCTGTTGCAGGGCAATAGTAAATAATAAATATCAAACAATAAATGCGTTCAGTGCTCCAATTGGTCCAGTCATTAAAAAAAGAGTGATTGATTGAAACCATAGACTGTAAAAAAAATGGACAAATCGAGATGTGCTCTCACGAAATAAGACAAAATCAATCACCATTGCTTCCTGCTACGGGCGCCGCCATGCTGAATCCAGTCGACAGTGATTGGTCCGAGTCCCCTTGACTCATCGTATCTATGGCAACGGCGACAGTAATTGGCATAGATATGATGACTCGGAGCGACTCGGACCAATCACTGTCAACTGGTTTCAACATGGCGACGCCGCATCAGGAAACACTGGTACTTCCAATTTGAGAACTCGAGAAGAGAGGGGTTGAGCTGTCCACTATTTTTACAGCCAATGATTGAAATGAGCAATACATTTTAATGTTTCAGCATACATAGAACATCAATGTGTCAGAATTATGCTCAATGACATATGTTGTTCTAAGGCAGGTAAAAATAAAAGAAACATAGTGGGGCTGCAAAAGTAACAACCCTGTAAAAAAAGTGTGAATTGTTCTCACGGAAATGTCATAAGTAACTTGTAAGATAATGTTTAAGTTTAAGTTGTTGCACGCTCTGACTATCTATGATTTTGAAATAAATTCTGGGTTGCTTGTTTGACAAAGTCACTTTTTAAAAGTAAATCTAACATTTATGTTAATGGGTTGGACGAAGTCCCTCGAAACATAGAGTGACTGGTCTCCTGCCGCGTCCGTCCATCACTACCATCCGGTGACGCACCGTGACCGTGAGGCACCGCCCTTCAGCGGCGCAGCCTCGCTTTCTCCCCGTTCAGTACTTGCAGCTGAGCCTCCTCAACCACCTGACGGTCCCTTTCATCCCCAGGTAAGAAGATTTCCCAGCTCCTCACTTTAAAACAGCTTCATACATTTATTACTCGGTCTTCAAGGAAACACTCCAGGAAGTTTGCGCCGACCTCGCGCGAGGGAGTCCGCGCGCGCACCAAACGGGAAATGCATCTTAAATAAAGTCTAAGTTCGATGAAACTAACGATAAATTAGCAGCTTAATTAAAAATGGGAATTTCAGCTTTTTTTTATGTATACGTGATGTAATACAAATGTTTAATGTTGACGGTGGTGGATCCTTTTTCCCTGGAGAAAAATGTTTGTGAATCCTTTTGTTTTTCACCCACTGTGTTTTTTATTTATTTTAATGATTATTATTAAAGGATAATTTGAACTTGTGAAAGGTTTAATATATTTAAAGATAATATTTTTATAGCAAAAACAGAGACAACAAGTAAGGACGACAACGTTTTACTACAAGAAAAAAAAAGAAAACTGAAAAAAAATATTAGTTTGGTAAGAAAAACATTTTATTTTTGTATCTTAAAGACATGCGTTAAAAGAAACTGATAAATATTTGGAGGGTTTCCACCGTAGTAATCTACCACATGTATGTGGGTGCAGCACATAAGAGGTGTGTGGCTGGAAATGACTTTCAGTTTCCATTCTTTAAATGTCTGTGTAACAGCAAATTGTCAGCAGTTTGTCTCTACTTATACTAAATTAATAAAAAATCTGGCAGAAAATTGTGAAACGTAATATACTCTTTTATTTTTATTTCCTTTTTACAAACCCTACCAAAGTAAGAATTACTTGATGGAACTGAAATATAATCAAAACGGAACATAAATCTAAACCTCCAGGTTTCATTAGTGGTTTTTATCTGCCTGATTAAGCTAAAAAACATATAGTTTATACTCATAATACTCAACTTTTGATTTAGCAAGTGATGGGTTTCTTTTTGAATAGCATTTTAAATGGTTTGGGATTCATTGACCAAAGTTAACCTGCATCTTTGCTTTTTTAAAATAAAAAGAATCTTCTAAAATACTTAGATACCATATGGTAGCAACCTGCAACAGAATTGTAAATGCAACACTTAAGGAGTATTTTTTTACTCTGAGCCAGATACCATACAGTTCTTATATATACAGTATTAAAGTGCTACTGAACATAGTGTTGAATTTTCAGAGTTAACAGAACTCTTTTGGGTGTTAATAATTGACCTATTTGTACAACTTTAAGACTAAAATGATCCCCTCAGAGTCATTTTTACTCTGCTCATTTTAACTCTGAACACTAAAGGAAACACTTGGAAAATTGCGGTGGGGCTTTATGCTTGCTGTTGTTGAAATAACTTTGAAAGAGTCAGATCAGTTTGACTATGAAGATATGACACTGGGGAGTTTGTAGATGGAACGCAAAAAGTGTGGTTTTATAGGATAGCATGGTTTTGTCCTTAGAACTTACCGTATCTTTGACAGTTCTATCTGCAATCGGTGGAGGGACATTAGAGAAAAGGTCTCTTTTCAAATCAGGGAGGCATTTGCACAATGGTTCAGATAGGAGTCTTATCAGTCGGTATAGCAGAACACTGCTTTACATCTGACTCATTAGTGGGAGGGTCTGAATGGAGAGATATGCAGAGCTTTACCAGAAGGCTTTGAGTTTGGACACCTTTGTCTCTAGCCTGTTTTTTCACCTCTGTGTGGCTGTGAGAGTTGGAAAAACCGTGAGCACGCTTCTCTTTTCACACAAATAAAGAGTAACATTTGAATTCTTTGTTTCAAAGAAAAGAACAAAAATCTATTATAATCAGCCCTTTAAGAGTCTAATGTTACTTATTTCTTCAAATTTTACTCTTTCTTTTATAAATATTTTTCACTTGATTAAATGTGTAATTCTCTTCAGACTCCGTTTGGTCATTTTTAACAATTCTACAGATTTAACAATGCAGCTGCTGCTCAGAAAAAAAGGATATGACACTGATTGTGGTCTAATGTGTCAAATCTTAGAGCAAACATTTGAGAGCCATGTGAAAGCAGCTGAAACTACTTTTTTTTCTCCCCCTTTCTTTTTGAATTTGGGAAATAAAAGTTTAAAGCACTATTCAGCTTTTTTAAGAAGGATACATTCCGTTAACGACAGGAAATAAGCACTTGTGTGTTGGTGCGTCTGTTTGGTGTGGATTGTGCAGCCTCAGTGATGTATTAATTGAAAGATGAATCATTAACTCTGTGACTGCGCCCAGAAACTGACAAAGGTGTGTCCTTTGCCTTAGTCTGCTACCATCCTCTTTATGTGAGGATTTTAACACGCATAAAACATAAGAGTACTTCTTTAAACCCATCTTAAATGATGTTTTTTAGAAACCTCAGCGGAATGAAATATGATGAGACATAAGGAAACTTGAGAAAACAACTCAGCACAATTTTTTTTCTTTATTTTTTTTCATGAGATCAGTTTCTCTGAAACTCTGAATGCATGGGTGGGGGTTGTATCCCCAAAAGAATGTGCTTTATTGCAACATTTTCCCCACTTGTTGACTCTACATAGCTTTGGCTGTGAGGGTGACAATTAGAAGTTTTCTGTTTACATATTTCTGTAAACCACTTTTATGGAACAAATGTCTATTTCTAAAACCTATGACAGACTATGAACTTTATTTTGAGTATTTTTCCATCATGTAAATTCCTTCTGGTCCAGTGGGAACCCTCTTCTTCAACATAGATTTTTTTTGTAAAGATCTTTAACATCTTTGCCTCAATTTGAAAGACTTGAAGGAGTAAATAATGTGAGTGGGTTTGCAAAGAAACAAGAGCTGCTCTTAATATTTCACTTTTACTCTTGACTCTGTGTTCTTTGGTTTTATATGAAAAGGCTCACAGCAAGTCTAGAGATTTCAGTTTCCTTTATTTCTTTTCATTTACTTAAAAAAAGGTCTTACGTGAGTTCTTATGCCTGTGAAATGAAAGGGAACCTTTTACATACTTAGAAGAAACTGTATCTAAGCCAGGGGTCGGCAACCCAAAATGTTGGAAAAGCCAAATTGGACGTAAAAAACAAAAAACAAATATGTCTGGAGCCACAAAATATTAAAAGCCCTATTTAAAGCCTTATAATGAAGGCAACACATGCAATATGTATCTATATTAGCAATATTAGCTTCTATCAAAATGACTAAGCTGCTACAAATACATAATGAGCATTAACGATTAAATGTTTATTTGCCCTGCAGTGTGAAGAACGACGCGTCACGTGACTGCTCTGTTGTGCAAGTTTAACTTCATTACAATATAAATGAATTATGTTTCATTGCTTTGATAAAATTAAAGAAATGCAATAAAGAAATCCGATTTTTTGATGTCATTTTTATTTTGAGGATTTGAACAAAAAACAACAAAAAGTAAAGTATATAAAATCAAATTAATACAGTTAAGTTTGATTTCTGTGCAAATGCCAAGCAAGTCAGTGCAAGGGTAAAACGCAGCAGCATCCTCTTCTTTCACTGTACATCTCTGCAAAGACAGTCAGCTCGAATGACAGATCAACTTTAAGCATTTGCGGCGCCTGGAGACTTTCATTCAGCTCGTTTAGGTGGTTTGTCACATCCACCAAAAGTGCAGCTTTTCGAGCCGCACTAGCATCCAGTTGAACTTCAGGTCTTTGCTTTTCAGGAATGTTTTCACGTGTTCAAAACAGACGACAAAGTGACGCAAAACGCCACCCCTGGACAGCCATCGAACTGTGTTGTGTAACAGAGACTTGGAATTCTGGTGCACCAATCTCTCTGTCAGAGGCAACACCACCCCTTTTTAACTTCACAAACAAGGACAGGAATCAAGGCAGGGGTGGTGGGACTGCTGCAATTTTATCTGCAAGCATTGGCTTTAAAGACACCATGTTCAATGAATATTCCTCGTTTGTATATCAGGCCATTGTATTTAATAATCCTATCATGTTATGTTTGATAGTGTACAGACCTCCTAAATATAATTCATCTTTTATCTCTGATTTCTCTGAACTGCTTTCTTTAGTATACATAGATTTTAGAAAAATAATGGTTCTATGTGATTTTAATTTACACATTGATGACCCTTCAGAATTTCATGTCCGTGATTTTATGAACATTTTAACAGATGGATTTTGTTCAACATGTGAGTGTGCCCACCCACAACAGAGATCACACTCTGGATCTCATTATTACTTACGGCCTGAAAGCCTCAGTGACTTCTGTTGTGGATGTTGGCATTTCTGATCATTTTTTAAAGTACTCAACTGCATGATTGAGAAGCCCCCTGAGAGAACCATTAGAAGGCACTGTCTACACCCTGATGTGGCTGCAAACTTTATCTCACACTTGGAAAATCAGCAACCAACTCTTTCATATCCATCATCGGACTTATCAATACAGCATTTCAGTAATATACTCACAGCAATTCTGACAAAGTCGCCCCATTTAAACTACAAACTGTTAAAGAGAAAGCTCCACCTCCTTGGAGAACAGAAGATATTAAGAAACTTAAAAGAACGACAAGAAGGGCAGAACGGCATTGGCGAAAAAGAAAACTCCTTGGGGCGGCCGTGGTGCAGCGGTAGGGCGGTCGATCTATGATCGTAAAATTGCAGGTTCGATTCCCGCCTTGGACGCCCATGTGTCGAAGTGTCCTTGGGCAAGACACTGAACCCCACCTTACCTCTGGTGGGAGGTTGGCGCCAGTGTTCGGCAGCGGAGCCGCCGTCAGTGTATGAATGTGTGTGACTGGGTGAATGGGACTGTGACTGTAAAGCGCTTTGGGCCTTCGTAAGATGGTAGAAAGCGCTAAATAAGTATACGCCATTTACCATTTACATTACCAAATTTTTAAAAACACTAATACGTTACAATAACTCCATTAAAAAGGTAAGGCAAGACTACTTTTCAAAGTTCATAGCAGCAAATCAGTCAAAGCCAAAAATCCTCTTTGCCACAATAGACGGAATAATAAACCCAACCTCTGGCCCGCCATCCACCTTTGACAGTAAAAGCTGTGAGTTTGCAGTCCACTTCAGCACTAAGATAGATGACATTAGATCATCTATCCTACAGGAGAGGAATCAACGATCCCGTGTTGACCTTTCTACTGCATGTCCTCCCATCAGTGAGAAAACAGCTTTGTCTTGATTGATGCCGCAGAGCTACGACAAGTGATGTCCCAAATGAAACCCAAAACTTGTTCTCTTGATCCCATCCCCACCTCACTTTTTAAGTCAGTTTTCACATCGTGTGAGGAGGAATTAATAAATATCTTGAAGTGCTCTCTTCAGACTGGAGTCTTCCCTGCAACCCTAAAGACTGCCATGATGAGACCCAGTCTGAAGAAGAGTGGTTTAGATATATCCGATCTAAACAACTACCGGCCGGTATCCAACCTGTCATTTTTAAGTAAAATTTTAGAAAAGCTTGTTTTTACTCAACTGAATGATTTTTTTAAAGAAAATAACTTTTTTTAGAAAAGTTTCAGTCTGGTTTTAGATCTCATCACTCAACAGAGATGGCACTTGTCAGGGTCTTGAATGATCTCAGGTCCAATGCTGACATGAAGACAGTATCTGTTTTAGTCTTACTGGACCTGAGTTCAGCCTTTGACACAGTTGACCACTCTAGCTTTTTAAACAAACTTCACGACATGGTTGGAATTACTGGGACAGCTTTTAATTGGTTTAAATCCTACCTCACTAACAGAGATTTTATTATTAATTTAAATGATTTCTCATCTGGAAGGCACAAACTGACTTGTGGGGTGCCTCAAGGCTCCATCCTGGGTCCCACACTTTTTAATCTTTACATGCTTCCACTTGGTGATGTCATCAGGAGACACAGCATTAACTTTCATAGCTATGCTGATGACACTCAACAATGGTTAGCTGTGTCTCCTGATGACACTGGACCTCTGGATAGCCTTTTAAACTGTATTTTAGATATTAATATGTGGATGGGAGAGAACTTTTTGCAGCTCAATCAGGACAAGACTGAAGTCTTGGTTATCAGTTCTGAAGCTGAGAGAGATGGGGTCCAATTTTATCTGTCAACCTACTTTATGAAAATATGTGATACAGTAAGGAACCTCGGTGTGATTTTAGATGCAGATCTTAGCTTTGAAAAACAAGTCAATCAAGTAACTAAGACTGCATTTTACCATCTCAGAAATATCGCCCGAGTGAGACCCTTTCTCTCTTGAGCCAGTGCTGAAATCTTAATTCACACTTTTCTTTCATCAAGATTAGATGACTGTAATGCCCTCTTTTATGGGGTAAAGAAAACCACTCTTAACCGCCTGCAGCTAGTCCCGTATTTCCCGCTGCAAGTGACGTACCTGCCGGGCGTTACAATATTTATTCTACACATTCTTACAGCTTTGGAAAATGTAAAGAATATTTGTGTCTTGTTTTTCCTCCTACAGAAACCATATTAAAGCAAAAAATATATTTCTCCCCCCCATATTTTTACATTTTCAAACATTTTTGAAAATGCTCCAGGGAGCCACTAGGGCAGCGCTAAAGAACCGCGGGTTGCTGACCCCCGATCTAAGCATATCTGCAATATAGCATATAGCAGAGCATATATATATATATAGCATATATATAAAACCTTTCTTCAAGGTTTTAGATAGGATGACATTCCTGACACTAACTACTGCATTTACCTGGGCTTGGGACCGGCACAAATGCAAAACTGGCTTATCCCCTGTTGAGGCTACATTTTTTAATTGTATTTATTTTTGAGTGAGTGTTGGTGTGAATGATTTTTAGTTACTTTTATTTATTTATTTTATGCCTGGCTATCCGTTTATCTATTTGTTCTTCCTTTTATTTTTTTAACATTTTTTTTTATTACATACGTTGTGTCGCTTTTATTTATGAAGTTTATCTTTGGTTTAGTTTTTTTTCCCATTTATTCTTTGTATTTTTTGTCACTTTTTAATTTATTTATTTTGAATCATATCTATCTCTTAGCTATGTATTATTTTGAGTTTTTTTGTTTTGTATTTATTTTTTATGTGTTTGTCCATTTAGTTTTTTACCTCTGAACACACAGCATGGCTCATATCAGTCATTACAGGATTCGCAGTTGTCTGTTTTTTGTGCCAAAGCCCAAACAAAAACACTCAGATCCAAGCCTCTTGTTATGGCGTTCTCATGAGCAAAAATAACTACATTTTGGTTTCTTTTATGTAGCACGGTGCTCCAAAGGGAGTATGAACTCAAGACAAAGTAGAGAAAGTTTTCACATGATGCAGATGAGACACCAATCACATTGGAGGTCACATACAAGATGGAGCTGAGGAAAGGCATTCTTATACCCATGTAGAAAAGCATGGCTAACTAACAGGCCTTCAACAAGGATGGTGCACACACTCTACATCTGCGAAACAAGTGAGAATTGTGACATCTTAAGCATACTGAGGACTTTCCTTTTCTGCAGTGACTCAGTGATCCTCCCTGGAGCGTGAAGACATGTCAGTTAGTGCTACTACTATATTAGCGCATGTAGCACCTGTCTGCTCTAAAGTTCAGTCCAGCTGTGTGTGCGGAAACAACCCAGAGATTTTATTTTCAATGAAAAAGGTTCCTTGTGAGATCGTGTTTTGTTATATTTTTGATGAGGATCACTGTTTAATCTACACAAATACAAGTATACCTTTCTGTTCACTTTTTAAAACGGTTTCACATGCTTACAGTTCCAAGTGCAATATTTTGTGGAGCATAAGTCGCAGATTTTTGCATAGTGTGGCCTGGGGTGCGACCTATATGGGATGGGTTTCTTTTTGGTTTAAATAGCAACAACTACTAGAGGGCACTGTAGTTTTCAGTATTTGCAACTGACTGCAATGCAAAAGAAGTCTGATGCCGGGCTGGGCGAAATTGTTCCAAGGTGACACAGAGGATGAAGAATTCAATGGATTCAGTGATTTAAAGTGATTTAAAAAATAACTTGTTGGTATGTTCTTTAGGCTATGGTTATCTGAATAATTGTTCATATGTAGCACAAATATATAGTCCTACAATGCTAAATACACCTGCGGTAGTGAAGCATGCATATAGTCAGTCTATTATTTTCTATTCTGTCCTTGGTTCCGTATTTTGTTAAAATAAATTTATCCCAAAAGTGCAAGTTATAAATGATTTTTTTATTATCAATTTTTTGGCTGCAGGAACCTATACTCCAGAGCGACTTATAGTTGGAAAAATGGGATAGTTTGTTATATACCAGGCTAATAAATGGAACCTCACTTAGTGAGGGTTGTCATCCATTCATAAATCAGTCTTGGTTTTGTGCGCTGTACCCTCAGAAGGACTTTACAGGTGAGTTTAGTTACGCCAAGGTTAGAAACTGATACTTAAACCTCCTTAAAGATTCAGCAGTCCCTCTTCTGATGCTTCAGGAATTGACACCTGAAACACTCACTCTTGTGTTGCCAAACCCCTGTCCCACTGTGAAACATATCAGTGATGGTGTACCACCAATTGTGGCTGGATGGGATCAAATTCAAACTGCTACCAGTATAGATGGAGGTTTGGCGTTGTGTGTTTACAGCTGGCTTCAGCGTTCTTTAAAACAATGGGATGTGAATAAACCCGGGACGGCTGAGTGCACATGAGAAACTAACTTCAAGAAAATCAACAAAGCTGTGAATAAGGCAGCTGAAGTTTACTATTGTTTGTTCATCAGTTTATGTTAGTCATGAGGAACAAGAAACATTAAACCGGAAACTTTGTGAATATGTTGATAATTTAGTGTTGAGCAAATGTGTAAAGTCAGGATTTTGTTGTGTATCTGTCACTATTAATGTTAATGAATAATTTTCCGTGATAACTCATGTGTCTTCAAATAAGGTTGAAAGTGGTCTATTTTCCTGACTTTTCCTGACTACCTCACATTCTTATTTTTGTTAAAATCACTTATTTTGGCCTAAATTTTATTCTGTAAAACCACAGACCCACATCAGCTTTTTAAACCTTTTTTTCCTTCAGTTTTTTGTATCTTCTTAGCACCAATCAGTTTTGTTTTAAATATCCTTGCATGTTTGTAGCATCTCTTCAAGGTTAAGAGAATGCACATCATCTGCTCCTCCATTTAGAAAAAAGGTGGTTCAACATCAAGCGTATTCATGGAAAAAAAAGTGTAACATTATCCTGCACTGTTGGGCCACCATTCTTCTTTTCCTGTTCTGCAAGCCTGGTAGGAAAACGGAGAATACACCATCTTGGTCAGGGGTCTGCAACCTGAAGCTCTTGATCCACATGCAGCTCTTTCATCCTTTCATTCTTGCTCTTTAGTTCTGAAAAAAAATGCTAACAATTTACATACCGTAAGTAATGTGGTTCAGTTGTGATAGATATTTAGATTTTTAACACGTCAGCAAAATGATGCACATATTATGATCTTCTTGTGGAAAACAGCGTTTAGTTGCGGTTCAGAGGCAAAGGATTGAAGGATATATATTTAACTGCTTTCACATGTATAGAGAAAAACATTCTACACCAAGGTTGTCATGTTTATATGCGATAGTAAAAGGAAAAAAGCAATGAAGGCATACCAGTCATATTAATAGAAAATGTCACATTAGACTTGGCTTTCTTGGAGTTTTAGTTCTGTAAATCTATGGACTGTAAATCCTGTACATCTGCTACAGCAGATCTGTGTTGTATGCATTTGACACGGATTGTATTTTATTTTAAAAAGGAACTTGTTGCTAAGAAAATAAAATTTTTATCATAGAAAAATATATCACTTTATCTCTATATTTATTACTAACATCTAATAATTGCAAAGTTTTAAAAGCTACATTTTATAAACAAATGACTTAATGGTTACAAAACACGCCATAAAATGTATTTTTCTAAACGATGAGAAATTTGCTCTTGCTGTGTTTCAATTAGTAAGAAACTGGTTCAAATGGCTCTCTGGCTCTTTAAGCATTAAAGGCTGCTGACAGCTGATCTGGAACCTTTTGATCCAGAAGTGGTATGACCCAACTTACTAGGGTTTGTGGAGGTATAGAGAAGTAAAACCAGATTGCCAGAATAAATATGATTTATGAAGGTGGAAATAAAGTAGGTCTTTAAAAGGAAAGCTTAATGTTTGATGGAAAAACATTGTGAACACTCAGCAGCTTCAGACTTCTCCTTTTTTTTTCCAACTATTTGCTTTGAACAGATAAATAAGTAACCAATTATGAATCAATTGCTTCAAATTGAACTGAGATACTCTGGACAATGTTGTGTTGAAAAGTGGAATTAGAAATTGAAGATCCTCATAATTTTTTAATAATGTAAATCTCACTAAAACATCTTGAGATTAAAAGCTTTTCTTTTGCCTTTCCGCAGTTTCCAGGATGAGAAGACACACAACAAGAAACATCATTGTGGCAGCAGTCCTTGGTCTTTTGATCCTCCATTTATATAAATTCTCTAGTGATGATAAAATAGTACACCTCAACGTGAAGGAGATTCGCAAGCAAAGATTGCAGCTCACCAAAGAAAGCTCTTCTGTGTACTCGTGGTCAAACTGTCAACGAAACAACTCAGCGGCCAACATTACAGGTTTTGGGAGTCTTCCTCAAAACATCCGTGATTTTCTTTATTTTCAGCACTGCAGGCACTTCCCCATGCTGCTGGACCTGCCAGGAAAATGTGGAGGAGCGAATAAATCTGGAGAAGTCTTCCTGCTGTTGGTTATTAAGAGCTCCCCTAATAACTACGACCGCAGGGAGGTGCTCCGGAAAACCTGGGCTGAAGAGAGGCTGTCAAACGGCGTTTGGATTCGAAGGATTTTCATCTCGGGAACAACAGAAGCTGGTTTTGAGAAGGAAAGACTCAACAAACTGCTCCAGGTGGAGCAGCAGGAGTACAATGATATCCTCCAGTGGGACTTCAGCGACACATTTTACAACCTCACCTTAAAGCAGGTGCTCTTCCTCGAATGGATGGAGAGAAACTGTCCAAACGCTCACTTCCTGTTTAATGGCGATGACGACGTCTTTGCGCACACTGACAACATGGTGTTGTTTCTCCAAAGCCTCCATGACAACAACGGGAGTCGGCATCTTTTTACGGGTCATTTGATCCAAAATGTGGGACCCATCAGAGCAGTGGTGAGCAAGTATTACATTCCTGAACAGGTGCACAAGTCGGAGTCGTACCCACCGTACTGTGGTGGGGGAGGCTTCCTTCTGTCTGGTTACACAGCAAAGGTTATACACCAAATGTCCAAATCCATACCCTTCCTTCCTATCGATGATGTCTACATGGGGATGTGTTTGGCCAAAGCGGGTCTCCGTCCAGCCTCCCACATGGGTGTGAAAACGGCAGGACTGCACGTACCCTCTAACAAATTAGATCCGTACCATCCGTGTTTTTATAAAGAGATTCTGTTGGTACACAGATTCCTTCCAGCTCAGATGTATCTGATGTGGAACAGGATAAAGGATTCAAATCTGAGCTGTGGCCCCACTTAGGACATAGAAATCGGCACCAATAAAGCTCAGGGTTGCGGCACAAGCTACATCGAAGCTAAATGAGTCCATTGCTTTTGTTGGAAGCAGAAAGTGAATTATTTTTTTTGGTGGGGAAAGATATTTTAAATATATTTGCTTCGCCATGGAAATATTTGTATAAGCAGACGAAGAACACTGTTGTATATCATGAAGTGAGACCTCACGGTTTGAAATGACTATGAAAGGGAATCCTCAAGGATGTTTTCTCTGTCACCAGCTACAAATCAATAATAAGCAAAATAAGCCTCATTGCCTTTTTCTCAGTGGATGAAACCAGTTTTTTGGTCTGTTACTATACAGATGGTTTATTAAATCATGTTTTAGGGCGATGGAGTGACATAAGATGTACTTTTTGCCCCCTTGGCTTAAAAATAATCCATTATGTTTCCTTTTATTGTGCCTATTTAGCGTACAGTTGTCTGTGTGAACAGGAGAATGCAAATGACTACATTTGGAAAGCATTTAGCAGTTCAAGTAATAATCTGTGGGCTTCTTTTGTGTTTGGCCAAAAGGTAGCACGCTCTTCAGTCTGAGGCTTTTTGGAGACAGTGTCATCTGAATTTATATGATGGAGTTAAAACGTCAAGTCCCCATTTTTCATGATAACACCCAAAAAGAAATAATTGACTAATTCAATGTTGCAAAGACTGACGAGAGGTAACGTAACAGACCAGCCTTTAACCCGCTGGTTAATGTAAAAAGCACTGTGGAGCCTCTCGGGCGTGTTGCACTGTTAACATTGTTGTCACTGCTCTTTTAATGCTGGTTTCGTCACTATTGTTATTCAAGGAATTTATGAGGACTAACTTTAAGCAGTTTAAGCTGTGGTATATTTATGATTGTCCTGAAAGGTTCAGGATTATATTTTATTGTAAAGTAATTTATTCTCATATAGGTGCCAGCCTGAACTGCTAAACTCCCTAGCCCTCATAAATTCACTCATTAAATGGACATTGCTCGTTTTTTTTCTACAGCAAAGTTGCATTTTTTTATTAAAATGTTAAGTTGCTATGAAAAACTAAGATTAAAAATGTGTCATTTAAAAACTTAATATTTATTTTTTTCAAATCATGATCTTGTTTATTATTTTTGGTTATCTAAATGAATTTAGAAAGAGATCATGGACGTGTATTTTTTGTCAAAATACAGTTGTCTCTGTGATAATGAACCTTTTTGGGAAATGTTTGTTCTATAAAGCTTTCTTGTGTCCTGTCTCCAAATGCTGCTGGGAATCCCTTATGTGTTTTATCATAAACTGCATGCCCTCTACATTGTTTATTCTATAAACAAGTTGCTCACAGACAGGTTCCCACAGCTTTCGGCTCATCATGAATGATGGAAAAGAGAATGCTGAGTGTTGAAAACAGTTCAAATATGAACCAGCTAGTTGATGAATAAAGCTTTTTTGACCCCGCAGGATGTGTTCAACCATTGACCTTTTTAATGCCCTCCTAGTTTGGTCACCATATGGCACAAGTTTGCTGAAAAAAAGTTTGAACAGTTTGGGTGTGAATGACACTTAATGGTAGTTAAATTAGGATAAAATGTAAAACAGGATTATTTTGCTCATACTTGTTTATCAGATTATGGATCAGACAGTACAGCCTGGGATATTTTTGTGGGTAAATTCAATTAAGAACAAACTTATTTTAAAGGTTTTGAATGGCAAAGGGAACAGGTCATGAATTAAACAGTTTTTTCATGTATTTAATCTTTGTAAAATAAAGTTGACAGACACAGTATCTGCTTTAATGTGTGCTTTCTGTGTTTGCATAGCAGAATCATTATTTACTTAGTTACAAATGAATTAGGCTGTATGCAAGATGTGCAAAAGCAACAACAAGCAAAGATGTGGCCACTGCAGCCAACAGCTTGAATGTTTATCACCAAGCTCTCAAACCACATTTATTTTTTTTAATAGGAAATAAAGATATAATAAAGATTACGCCTTTTGATCTGGGAGATTTTACAACCACACTGCCTAAGAAGTGTCAGAAGGACACATTTTTAAAAATTTGTTCAGTTTTATTGTCAGATACAGAGACTACATCTGGACTAAGTGGAGACTGTGCTTTCCTTTTTTTTCTATTTTTATTTATTTTTCTTTTCATATCCCATCTGTCCACCTTATTGAAAATCTGCTAAACTCTTTAGAGATTTCAAAAAGTACTGCTTGGAACCTAAAACACACAGAAAAAAAGAGCTTTCAGTGAGCTTGTGGTAGACACAGCATGACACTTAACCCTTGTGCCAACTTAGATGACCCCACCCTTACATTGACGTGTTATTCCTACCATGACAAAGGTGGATAAAGGTGGAAAGATTTCATGTAATCCATGGACACCAGTGAAGATCACAATTCATTGTAGAAAAAAGGTTTAGTGCACTGTTTAGTGGGTCTAGATGACCCAACTCCCAATGTTAAAATGCCTAGGATAGCACAAGGGTTTCACACTCAGAAAGGTCAAGAATAAATTTACAGAACTGTTATATAGTGTCAAGCTCGACACGTGGATGGAAAAGCAGGAACACAGAGGTAAATTGAATCAAAGTTTTCCTTTCTTTAATCTCGAAGCAGAGACTCGAAGCACAAAGAATGCAAAACGATCCCGTGACAGGCACTGGGTAGAAGGAACTTAAATACACATTAATGATGAACAACAGGTGCAATTCATAAGTAGAAGTATAGGTGGAGGCAACACAAATGGGAGAAACAGGAAGTAACCAAAATAAAGGCCCAAAGAAACCGGAAACACCACAACCAATCTAGAATGCGAAACAAACTAACCCGCCCTGGCCCCTGAACCTCACATATAGTCCTTAAAAGAAAATGGAAATGCCACATGACTATTTTTTAAAGTAAATAACTAATTTAAGAATATTCCTTTTTGATTAAATTGATTTATTTATAGATGAGCAATTTTTCAAAATTTAGATAATATCTGCAACAGAAGCTAAATAAATGTATATGCTGTTAAAAAGAACATTATTAAATATTGCATAAATATCTGCATCAAGTGTCTTAAATGTCACAACATAATTAAATGTTATGGCATTCATTTCATCTAGATGTTACAAATAAACTCTGAAAAGTTAATGGCTTTTCTAATATTTAAGAATTTTCACTCCTGTTGTTTTCCTTATGCATCAATGAAAACAATTGAATCATGTGGAATTTTTCAGAAACTTCTTGCTTGATGTCCTTTGCCACTTTTCTGATAATGTTCAAGTCTTTTGGAATACTGGAATTGCTGGAAATTATTACTACAAACATTTTAGTTAAACTTTTGTGTACTAAAGACATTAAAATAAGGTTTCTCACACAGTGGATCAAACCATTTTGATGTTTTTCTATGGGTTTATGTCGCCCTCTTTAGGTAAAGGTTTGCAACTGCAATAATGCAAAATCTCAGAAGAAAACGCAAACAGATCAGCAAAAACGTAGCTATTTTTGCTGAATTGTGGACTTTGGACATACCAAAATCTTGTTGATTATTAGCGAAAACAATCCAGATATCTAAATAGTGTTTAAGTTATAAAAAAAAAATCTTTTCAAAAAGAATACTAAAAAAGGCTATCATGTTCTTTGCAGTTGAGGAAATGTGAATTTTTTTGTTGATTGATAAAACAAGACCACAAGAATCGATGTTTTAAAGGCAACCCACACCCTTCTACTTAATAAAAATATTTTATAGAGTCCATACATTGAACAAACTCTATTCAAATAGGATTTGATTCCAATGTGACCACTGGATCTTGTTTTTTTGTTTATTAATGTAAACGTTATTCTCTCTCTACACACACTGAGAATTTGTATTTTTCCATGTTTACTGTTTGGTTTTTTTTATGTTGGTTGCTTCTGTCAGCACTTCGGTTGTTATTGTTTGTGAGTTGCTTTATTTTGTTGAAAATTATTTTCACCTTAACAAGAAAATATCTTATTGATGTTCAAACAACAATTTTTCTAGAAATTTTTTGTATCAGTCTGATCATTTTTTTATGTTTTGCCAGTCTCTGCTTCTTATGATTTTGCAATTTTAGTAATTTTGATCTTTAGTCACATTCATGAATTTATGGCATTTTTAACCTCATTTTGGTCATGCCAGTCTGTTTTGGCTAAACTGCATTTGTTTTTGGTAATTTTTGTTATTTTATTCACTTTGAAGGTCTGTTTTTTGTCTCTTTTACAAGTCATTTGTATTTGTATTTCTTTTGCCACTGTATCAATTAATATATTTTATTTTCTACACTTGAAGACCTTGAAGGGCAAACATACCAAAAAACGTGTTTTCTCATGGGTTTATTGGGCTTGGGTCAAACAGTTCAGCCTCATGGGAGGTGACAAAAAAGTGTTTTGAAAAGGATAAAACAGGTTGGTGTTAAAGGTGTGATCGGTGTAGAAGAGGCTCGTGGAGGTTATCTGAAGGTCAAACAAACACAGTCACCTGTTGAGACTGTTGACACTCTTAAAACAGCCAACTGATGAGAACAAATCAATAAAAACTACACTGATGTCGCCTCTATCTGACATTAAACTCCTAATTTGGTGCTGATCCCATCGGGATATTTAGGTTTTTCTACTAAAGACCATATTTGCAAACAGCATTATTTAGAGATTTTCTTTAATTTCCATGTTTTTAAAGATCAGGATTGTTTTATAACTGCAACATTTTATTGATTTTTTTGTGTTTTTCTAATAATTTTATAATGAAAACATTAATTTTGCCCCTTTTTGAAATGATGAAATGATGTTATGCTCATTTTGAATCTTGCTTTTTCTTTTTCTGCAGTACTTTTGTTACCTGCGGCAAAAACCTGCATTGCTCTGGAATTGCTAAAGCAAAAAGAAAGAAAGATCAATGTCAAGTGTGCTGCACTTGTTCTCTGTGTCAGTCGGCTTTACAGTCATTAAAATATCTCTGAGCCCCAGAAATAGAAAGATTTATGTAAGAACTCACACTCCTTTAAGCTAAACAAGAGAGTCAACCAACTAAAGCAGCTTTAAAGTTTTTATTTCTTTGTTTATTAGTTGGTTGCTTCATATGTTAAACACTGAGGTGCTGTCCAACAGGAGAAGTGCTGTTTTATAGAGAAGAGGAGGACACTGTGAACAATATGTGTACAGAAATTGCTTTCACACTTGTTTATGTCACATTGATGAAGATGGGGAAGAGCAGCTAGCTTTTAGTAATTCAATCACTTTTTTTATTGAGCAGGTGTAAGTTCATGAGGAAACAGATGCTGTCTGAATGAATCGTACGCCAAACGACATGACATGAATCAAATCCCCCCAGAAAAAAAAAATTCTTTGAAAAATGACTTGTGTTGTAATTAACAAAAACCAGCGAGGTTCCAAAGAAAGGACTTTCTATTGGGGCCATCTGTGACAATCATGAAGCCTTCCTTGAATACAAAAGAGAAAGAAATAACGATGCAACACAAGTCTTACAGAAAAAGAAAACCTAATGTGGTTTTTAATAAAAATCAATCATTCAGATTTAGAGAGGAAAATGTTCAAGCCCTTTTGTTCGGGTATTAACGGGACTCAACATTCAATACATTCATCCCTGATATTGTGGTGACCAAACTCTCTGACGTCAGACTCCACCCTCTCATCTGTTTCTGGAGCAAAAACCTTCTCATAGATCTACCACAGACAGTCCCGCTTGGACCCCACGTTTCCTCCACCAGGACACTGAGCACAGAATTCCCACAGGGATGAGCGCTAAGCTCACTCCTTACAGCCTTTACACTGCTGACTGCAGACCAGCACACACCAGCAACACCATAAACAAGTTTGTGGACGACTCAACTGTAGTGAGGCTGATCACTGAGGCTGAACACAAGGATGAGGAGTTCAAATTGTCTCCATGGTGCCAGGCCAACAACCTCATTCTAAACACCTTCAGGAGACTTCAGGAGGTGAGGAGGTGACATCCCCCATCTCCACATACACAGAAAGTGTGTGGAGAGGGTCTATAACTTTGCTTTCTTGGGCACCAACATCTCACCAAGTTTTCTATCACCAAGACCATCCTAAAGAAAGCCCAACAGCACCTGCACTTCCTGAGGGGTCTCAGAAGGACCAACATCAACCATGGGCTGCTGAGGACCTTCCACCGCTCAGCTTTTGAGCCTATCCTGTCTTGCTGCATCCTGATGTGGTTTCCCCTTCACGCGGGAGCAGAACGCCAAAGGCTCCATAGAATGGTGAGGTCAGCAGAGATAACTATTGGCTAGACCCTCCCTTACCTCACCGATATCTACGCTGGCTCAGCAGAGTGACCAGCATTCCCAAAGACTGCACCCATCCAGCCCACCCATTGTTCAACCTATTGCCCTCCAGCAGACGCCACACTAGACTGAGAAAAAGTTCTTTCCCAACACTGTAACAGATTTCTGTAAACTGAGCAGTATTTTACTGCAATGTCCACAGTAGAATACTGTACAAAGGCTTTACAGTATTTCAATATAAACACCAATAGATTGTGAGAGTTTACTGTAAAAATCAAAGGATTGTGGGAATTTCCCATGTCAGTACTAAAATTTCTCACTTACTGTGAATCAGAAAACGTTAAGAAAAACACCCACAAGAATATAACCAATCACAAGTGTCATTACTTTTTCATACCTACTTGGACTAAGTTTAACTAGCTATTATGAACAAGAGCAATGACTGTTTATTGTTAGCAAGTTCCAAACATTGTTTACATGCGCTGTCACTCACAGTAAAGAATCTATCCCCTGATACCACTTTTTAATTTTTTTTATCACATCACCGTGTTTTGGATCCAATATAATTCTCTTTGGAAAGTTTTTTTTTGTTTGTTTGTTTTCTTCTTTTTTAATGAAATAACCCAATGGATAGTTTTATTTGAATCACAACTCATCTATTTGTGGACTGAACATCAGGCTCACCTGCTGTCCATAGTTAAAACACTCTAAAGACAGTTTCCCATACAAATTAAAACATACACTATAACTGTGAATTTTCAGTATTTTGTTTGCAGCTGTTTCACCAGAAAGCTAGTGTTTCCTTACAGTTTACGGTAAAATGACTGCAATGAGGTACTGGGGATTATTTTAAGGTGCCTTACAGTATTCTGCATACATCAGTTTATTCCCATTTCTCTTTGTACATCTAATGGTTCAATTTCTTATTATTACTGTTATAACCATCAAAATGTAAGAGATATTATTTCCTGCTTTTATTAATTGTATTTTTTGCTCCTTTTTCTTTGTATTTAGACACTGCATTTTTGCACAGTGAATTCCTTTCATTTTGCACACAGATGTCTTTTTGTTTCCTTTGTTTCATTCCCAGTCTTGAGTTTCTCTAATTTTATTACAATTTACTATTGTCATGACAATGAAACTGATTCTGATTCTTATTCTGAAAATTGGTGCATTAAATTAAACCACAAAAAATGATGTTTTGATCCAACGATCTTTGGGATTCTTTTAAACTTAAAGATAAAGTACTTGTTTTAAGTTTTTTTTTTCCTACATCAACCTTGAGCATCCTTCTCTTTTTCAAAGATTTAAATAAAACCTTAGTTGCAGATGCACCAGCTGAATGCACTCCAGAGTGCACGTACCAAACACAAGCGACTTGTTCAGCAGTGAGCTCTCGGGGGATCAACATAATGTGAACAAATTGAAACCAATTTTTTAGCAAATGGATTTGGATTTTCCACACTGTCACCCTGAGAACCTCAAAGGAAATTGTGTCCTTCAGACGCTCATTTTCTTTTATATGAAGGTAACACACAAACCTTCCAAAAAATAAAAATAAAATTCAATACATAAATAATAAGGAAAATGAAGGTCTACAAAACTTTCAGACGTTATGAGCTTCAATTGAGGAAAATTTTGTAATTAGATTTTTTCCCATCGAACAGTAGCTTCATAAAATATTTTGTAAGCATTTAAAAAAAAAAACTAGCTTAACACCTTTTTTTCTCATCTCTTGATGCAATAAATGGACTTTCTCCCTAATTTTGTGCTGTCATGCTGTTTCATAATTAGCTCAAGATCTGTGAGATGGGCTGTTAATGGAACACTTTGGGGGAAATTGTGTCTTTTTCAAGCAGCTGTTAAAATTTAGACTTTCTTCTCGTCAGTCTACTAACCTACAAACTTCACTGAACCTTTCTTGACAGACTAACATTTTGTTTCAGGCCTCCAACCGCATAAAAACAAAAGTATATGTTTTTTTTAAGAACCTAAAGCATGCTGTGTTTAAATGCAGTTTTTCCTTTGTGTGTCTCTGTCCTACCCAAACATTACATTTAAAGTTTTAAGTGAATAACTTAAAAATGACTTTTACTGCTCAACCTCAGTGAAACGGCTAAATGAAAAGAGTTGCCATTTAGCAAATTCAATTTTAAATCCACTTTGAAAATACAGCAAACAAAAGGAAACAATAAATTACTATTTAAAGTTCATAAATTGCAAAAGAAAATCTGTATTCCTTTATTCCTATTTTTTATTTATTTATTCTTTTGGATGTGTTTAAATTTCTTGACTAGTAATTTACTATTTGATCCTGGCATTTTTTTGCTGTAAATGATAATCATTTTCGTTACATCATTTGAGACAAGATCCAATTGTAGGTTTGCTTTGACAGATTTTTACATTAATGGTCAAGAAAGGGATCATTTTAATATAACAAAAAAAAGCTGGATACTAGAAAAAATGACATAATAAAGAAATAAGGCCTCATAAAGAATAAATGGGAGCTGAACTTACAGAATTAGGGCATTTGGTTTTGTTGAAAATACGCAAACGGAATGTTGTAGTTTTGACAGCACAGAAATGCTTTTTCAACATTTGCATCTCACCAGCGTCGGAGGCTTCGGCTCATGGAGACTCAGATATCAGATGTCTTACATACAGGGACAGTATTCATTCGTATGGACAGTGTTCATTTGTGTGGACAGTGTTCATTTGTTTGCACATATTTTTTGTTCCATGACAAAAGTCAGGCCAAAAGATGAAGTCTTCTGACAGTCACAAAAAAGAGTTGTGAGCATCTCTGCATCTTAAAGGAACAGGTGCATGTGAACCTTGTTTTGACTCAGATGCGTGTTTAGGCACAAATGGAACTCCATACAAATCCATCCGATCCGGGAAAGCTCACAATGTTTTTTGCTTTTTTTCCCAGTCGGCCTACTGGTTTTCGTTTGTATTATTTTTTAACAGTTTGTTTTTAGTTAAACGGTCTAAGACACTTAAAAAAATCAAGTAATGCTAATTTTCTGTACATTTGCAGCGTAATCGTTGTCAGCAGCGAGACCCGCCTCCGGGGCGTAAAAGCTTCGATGCGCTTTTACGCAGCGCATTCGCTTGGAGAAGCAGGAGGCGCAAGATGACAGCAAACGAATAAACGCGGGATATGAGCTTATTCTTTCCTAAAAAATGACTATAGGTTGCTGCAGTTCTCTACAGGGCTCAGGAACCACCGTTCAAGAGATGCTGTGCTCCAACGTCTCCCTGGCGCCGCTTGAAAACAACAACGTCAATGACTCCGCGTGCAGAACAGTTTCTGTTGGATTCCCAATAACCATGATGGTCACTGGTTTAGTCGGGAACTCTTTGGCTCTTATTCTAGTGTACATATCTTACAGAAGGAAGGAGAACAGGAGGAAAAAGTCTTTCTTGCTTTGCATTGGATCTTTGGCGCTGACAGACCTGTTCGGACAGCTCATGACAAGCCCCATTGTCATCTCAGTGTACCGGGCTGGTCGCAAATGGGAAAACATAGACACAGATGGTTGCCTGTGCTCATTTTTCGGGGTTTGTATGACAACTTTTGGATTGTGCGCTCTTTTCTTGGCCAGTGCCATGGCGATAGAAAGAGCCATGGCGATAACGAACCCGCACTGGTACTCCAACCACATGAAGACAAGTGTGACTAAACAAATTCTGGGCGTCATGTTTCTTCTCGTGCTGCTCTTTGCCCTGCTGCCCATCGCTGGAGTCGGGGAGTATCAGAAGCAGTGGCCGGGCACGTGGTGCTTCATCAGCACCGGGGACAGCAAAGTGCCAGGAAACACGGTTTTCGCCGTCACTTTTGCCGCGCTTGGGATTTTCTCTCTGCTGGTGACTCTGTCCTGCAACGTAATGACGATCCGGGGTTTAATAATCCGATGTAAAACTAAGTCTGGCGCGTCTCAGTCTTCAAAACAGTGGGAACGACTCACCACAGAAACTGTCATTCAGCTGATGGGCATTATGTGCGTCTTGCTTATATGCTGGTCTCCTCTGCTGGTATGTTTGTTTCCATTTTTATTTATTTTTTATTTCTTTTGCAGCCATGTAAGAAAGTGTACATTTTTACAGTGCACGTGCATAGAAACTGTCAAGTGTAGAGATAAAGATAAAATGATTGCACCTCCTTAAATGACAGTTATAACAGACTTAAAGCTGCTGATCCTGAGCTTTGTCATTGAAACTTTACTGTCTAGTCATGCAGAAGAGAATTAGCCCGCTCTGCTTTCTGTTAAACACCTTAAATTTAAGGTGGACTGCAAAAGCCTCATCCCTCAGTATGACATCTCCAATCCTTCTAGGTACTGATGCTGAAGATGATCTACAATCAAATGTCATCCCATGAGTGTGGCCTATCATCAACAGCTAATAACAGCAGGACTCTGGATTGCAACTTTTTTCTGACAGCGATTCGTCTGGCATCCCTCAACCAGATCCTGGATCCATGGGTCTACCTGTTGCTCAGAGAGATCCTCCTGCGCAAGTTCTGCATTGTGGCTAACGCTGTCTCCAACTGCTCCACAGAGGATCAGAAGGGGACACAGACAGTCCTTGATGCTCTTAACAAACAGAACCAAAATGGTAACAAACTTGGCATAAATCAAAGTAATTAAACCGACAAAGAAGATGAGGAATACATGGAGTATTTGAAATTGGTTGGAGATGGAGAAAATGGATGACTACTCACACACATTGTGCAGTGTGTTTGAGTCAAGCCTGCTCTGAGCATTTGTGTTGTTCGCAGCACTTACAATTGAAACTCTCTTAACCAGCATGTGGAAGCATGACCATGTCTCACAAGACTCACAAAATCTAAATGATGGTGAATTTCAGTAACCTCAAGCCATAAACTGACCTAACACACCCCTGCCATGGCTGTGTGCTTAAAACGAGCCTATAAACTCAGCTGTAATTACATCTAAAAACGCACAGGCCAAATGTAAACTTAAACAGAAATGTCTCCGAATAAACCTTTTTCTTAAAAAAAACAAAAACAAAAAGAAAACGTTTTGTTTTTATTTCAAGCCAATAAGAATATTTATTAGCTTTTTCATTATAACATATTACTGCTTTTGCGCTGAATTCTCATAACTCTGCGAGTTTGGTAGAAATTGCTGTAAATGTATAACCCGGCTGTCCTTGGCATGCATTAAGAAGTAAGAAATGTGAAGCTGTAAGTTTGTGGGGTGCATCCCTTCCAAGCATAATGTATAATTTATCATGCAGCAATTTAATTAATTAATTTTATACAATGGTCCGGGTGAATTCTTGATTCTGATTGGCTGCTGGCTGTGCGTTAAAAAGTGATATACCACAGGATAACCGCATTGTGACAAAAGAAGTTCCGGTCACCTAGCTTAAATGTTTTGTATCGCTACGCTGGCTTCTTTAAAACAACCTTTTGCTTCATCATTTGGACAAAAATAAGCAGTAAGAGGCGAACTTTATCTCTGAACTGATGCTTTATTCAACCCATCGGAAAGGTCAGCATATATATATCCCTTTATATCGGCGAATCTTGACTGCAGCAGTGGTGTGGGGCAAAGCGGACTATTTGTTACGTCGCGCCGTACCACGTAACAAATAGCCCGCTTTTTTTGAGAAAAGTGATTCAAATCCTGATGGAAGCCTTCCACGGCGTGCGTTAAAAAGTGATAATGCATACTTCGTCGGCCATTAACGCTTAATTATTATTATAACTGTGCCATTATCAAAATTCTGATTTCAGAAGAGGGGATTGTAAATTAGGAGCAGATTGTGCCGGCATTGCCTGTCAAAAAATATAGAAGCGCCATAAGTCTACACCAACTTTTGTAGAAAATGAAAGAAAAGAAAAGCGTTGGATCGCAAAAGAAACAGTTATATAAATATCCAGATAATGCACCTGGAGCTAAAGTTTGTCATATATATTTACCTCTAATTCTAATTGCTTTAAAATATAATATCCTAGATTTCTTGCAAACCATTGTGTTGTATTCTGGGGGTCTTTTTTCTGTCAGGGATTTTGTCCCCCCTCCCACCTGTAGTCTGATGCCATAAAATGATACGCTAAAGGCAACAATATGCAGATGTGACACTGTGAAATATGCTGTTAGTGGAGTTTCCCTCCTCTAACATCACTTTATTACAAGTAAAGGGCATTTCTATGAACAATTTTTTGAATTTCCATTTTTTTTCTTTTTGCTTTCCCTCTTTGTAAGTTTGGTGCAAACTCCAAGTAGAGGCAAAAATTTATAGTCTTTCAGTTGCCAAGTACAATTAATCTCAGCCTTTTACCATGTACCTTTCGATTGGATGACAGTTTTTTTAGTGCCAAATTTCTCAAAGAGGCGTTTGTCCTTCAATTTTGTAAAGGTTGTTTTTGTGCAGCTCAGTGCGCAACATCTTCTAATTGTTGGTCAGGCTGTTAATATTTTTATCAAAGCTGGTAAAAGAGATCACTTCAAGGTTTGGTGCATTTACTGTCATGGCAACCTTGATGTTTTAGGACAATATTTTCACACAGCCAACATCCAGCTCTAACTACAAGATGAGGTTAATGTGTGCCATCTGTCATCCGCACTCTTCTCTTTAGAGTTTTAGCTCCAAAAAGACACACAGGCTCAGTGGTGATGATGACCCCATCGGAAATTGTTATCTTTGAAAAAACACACTAGGAAAAACATTTTCTGCTCCCGTTCATGCCTTTATCTACCAATGGAGACAGTGCAGAGATAACAGTTGATCTTGTGTAGATTTTAAAGCAATTTGCTTTTAGTGAGGCACTAAAAGGATTAGCCTTGTTTGGTAGGAAATAAAAAAAACATAAAGCAAAGAAAGCTGACTGAACATTTTATGATTAGTCTTGACAGTTACTGCTGATTTTGGTCCTTTGCTGTGACAAAAAAGGGGTGTTTGTTAAACAGAGAGTGTTTTTGTTGTACTTTTTTTGAGAATAATTAGCTGAAGTTGTGGGTCTGCATCCCAGACATTTATTTAAACATGTAATAATGAGCTCAGAATGAAACCCTTCGTGGTTCTGTTTTCACATTCAAAACAGTGAAAGTATCTACTGATCCAGCTGTCCAGCTGATGTCCATCCAATTCTTGCAAATGTTTTGGCTTTTCAAGGCTCCTGCTGGGCAAGAGAGAAAAACAAATCATTTTTGGAATATTTCTGTTCAGTTGTCTCGTCCTACTCATGGCTATAAGATTAGCAGCAAAAAAAACCCATCCCAACCTACCCCCACAGTAGAGGAGAAAACAGCAGTAAATAATTTAAACATGATACATTCCTTAATGGGTCCAGAAAAGCCAACGCAATATTTACAGGGAGCATTTCCTGTTGTCGCGCCGCAGAGTTTTACTTATTATAAATTATGTACGATTATCTGAGTAATAGTCTGGTAATATCAGACTGGATGTACCTTCACTTTAATAATCCACAAGGTGCAATCATAAAAGCCAATAGCGGTTAATGTTCAACCTAATTAAGAGTTGTCAAAGTTGTGAAAGAGCCTCTATAGGACAGCATTGAGTCTTACAGTTCAGACAGGAAGAAAGGCTGTGCCAGGAAAAGGGTCATTTGAACCAGGATTTCCAGGAGTGTGCTGTGATCTAATGAGTTTGTGAGACCAAGAGAATCAAGAAATGTCGGATAATTCCCTTTTCCTCCTTCGAGCTACTAAGCTAAGCAGACGACTTGATGACAAATAAATTATTAAAAATGTATTAAAATCTTCCCCAATTTCCAGTTCCATAATGGTTAACAGCTTTTTTACAGGGTAGTAGTTGGGAGTTTGCTTACTTGAAAAATGTTCATATGCCTAGGCACTATTTAATTGTATTATTCATGCCTTTTTTCAAACAATAAGGTCTAACAACCTCTGCCTTGCTGTTTATGCCGCAAACCATCAGAACACTCCTCCAGATTTGAGGTGATAGTACTTGCTGAAAGAGTGCTCAGGTGATCTCTGTTGAAACTGCCTGATAAGATCTCGCTAGTTTCTTGTGTTTGAGGCTTTAAGAAATGACAAACACACCGAGTGCCATGATTTGTTCATCGATAAGTTATCTTATGGTCTCATGCTGCTGTTTTGTCAGTCATGAAAATGACTTGAGAAAGTTTGTTCAAAAATTTTCTATTACAAAAATAACAGATAGTGTGGCTGATAAATGACAACAATATATTTACTGTACAAAAAGACGTCAGTTACCATTTAAACAATAGATTTTTTTAGTGATTGAAAGTGTTCGTCCGACATGCACACTGACAGGTTTGGTCTTACCAGTCAGCATTCCATTGATGAATGTAAAAATAGATTTATAACATCCACATCTTACCTTTTGTTTGTGTGATACTTTTGAATTTTAAAGGAAAAACTTAACAGATTTAAGTTTCTCTGAATTGTCAAATTGTGTTTCTCCTAAAACTGAGACATGAATCTCAGATGAGGGCTACCTGCACTCCATCCCAGCCATCAGTGCCGTGCTCGCACTGCTTTCCTTCAGTTTTCATCTAAAGAATGCTGTAAATGTTCCAGCCTTTTGTATTTCTGTCCTACAGATATTTAACATCATCTGTCACAGGTGCACTTATGTAACAAGCTGCTTTGACCATTTAAATGTCTAAAAATGTATCTTTTTGGTGCGTAATATTGCTGTCCTCTGATTGAACCATATCATGGTGTTGTAGTTTTAGTACAGATAATTAATGAAGTTTCTTTACATGTATTAGGATTGATGCTGCTGTTGTAGCACATGTACAGTAGTAAATTAATACTTAGCTTCAATGTCATGCCATGAATGACTGTGACAAATGGACTGTGTTTTACAAGAACTGACCCTCTTAATGATGTATCATCAAGGGTGAAAACAGCAATTTTCTGGCCAGTGACAGAGAAATTAGGGCACCCGGCTACATGATCATTAAGTAACCCTTATTTAAAGCTGGCAAGGCAGCTCTGACAAAAGATTTTACATCTTGTGAGCTGTGGTGCAGTGCAATAACAAACACATATAGAAGATAATACTAACCTAAACTGCTGTTTTAAGGCAGAAAGCTACTATGTGGTAATAAGCAGAAAGAGAAAATCAAAAGCTCATTGAGTGAAACAAGGTCAGATTTTACATATTTGTAAAGATATTATTTTCTGTGCATAAGAGGCAGGATAAAGTTATTGATATATGCCTGCAAATACGTGAGAAATTATAAAAATGTTGAATGTTTTTGTGGTTGAAACTTGTACAGACTTCTGTTGTTTGTAAACCTTAAATTATGTGTAAATAAAGCTATATTGTGTTTTCTAGATGCAAGATTTGTGTTTAATTAAATTGATTAGAGATATCATTAATCTTTTTCATAACAAATGCATGTTTGTCCTCAAAGCTCCAAAAATAGTAACAGAGATTTTCTTTTTTGTGCTTTAAAATAACTTGTTGCATTTTAGGATTTGGCATGTTAGTATTTTGACAATCTGCTAGATTCCTCCTGTTAGCTCACATTTCTTAAATTCATGCAAAAGAAATTGCTCAGTTTTCTCTCGTTAACTATAAATTGAACCAATTTGGCTGTTTTTTTCTTAGCTTGAGATATGAACAATCTAAAGGCAAATGCTCCTTGATAGGTTCCTGTAATCCTGGACCACCTCAATTTTATAAAGTTCTTACTTTATTTTCAAATTTTGACTTTTCTTTCTCAAAATGTATACTGCTTTTCCCAAAAGTGACCCATTGTTTATTTATTTATTTTAAAGTCTGAACTTTATTCAACCAATTTTTATTTACATCTTGACCTCTTTCTTTTGGATCCCTGCCTTAACGGTAACAGAATTCAGCAGATTTGTGTAAAATTCATTTACTAATGAAATTCATTCATTTACTAATGAAACAATATTGGAAAATTTCCCCCCCAAAGTTGTTTTGCTGACATGAGATGAGCCGACTCTGCAGGCCATTTGCTTGGCCTTAATGTCATCTTGAAGAAACCAGTCAGCAGCGCTGAGAGTTGTGTGAGATGGCAGCAAATCCATTAGATGATGAGTATTTATAAAAAAATACTTTGTCAGCAGTAGCAATCCAGTAGACTTCAGGTACTAATGGTATTTGGTGCTTTATTTTGAGTAGTTGTTTGATTTGGGTTTTACTGCACTGCATCCTTTTAGCCAAATATGACAGTTTGCACCAAGAGAAAAGGATCCGGGTCAAAGGTCTCCAGAATCATCTGTTGTCACACAGAACCGAAAGCCAGATTGGGGGTTTGGAACAGGACTGATCAATTTATTTATCCTGCATAGAGCAGTTTCTGACCTCACCATCCAAACGTTGTCATTGAAAAAAAGACTTTTAGACCAGATGATCTTGAGAATCACTTCCAGCCAAATAGGCCTATTTGGTTTGACCAGCCCTTATTTTCCCTTTCACCTGATCAGAATGGCCTTTTGTGTTCCATATGTGCCAAGGAATTTACATATTTTGAATTCAGATGTGACCTTTTGTGAATTTTGGCAGGAGTTTTCTTTTCAGCGTCCAAAACCATCATCTCTTACTTGGAAACAGCTATTGGCAGCAGTTTCAACTTGCCAAGCCAATTTCAAGTTTGGATCAAAGCTTTCCTTGATTCTTTGTTGGCCACTTTTTTTTACAACCATGTGTGCAGGTTTAAAATAAAGGGGTTGTTAAACTCAATGCATATCTCGCAGAATTGCTTGTTTTCTTTACTAGAAACCTGCAAGCAATAACAATAGCATCCCTGTATTAGTGTTAAATTAGACTGTTTTCTTTCACCTTTGGACATATGGGTGTGCTGCATTATCATTCTGCAGTTTTAAGCGGTGAAAACAAACTTAAATGAATGTTTGATGGAAAGTTCAGAGCATTTTTCATCACTTCGAGTATCATCTGTGATTAAATTGGGATCCTAAATTCCAACACTCGTGACCTGTCTACCTCAGTCTCCTTGGAGTGCACACCGTTAAGTCATTATATTGCTGACTAAGGACACTGTCTGCATCTGATAAATTCCATTCAGCCCATTAAGGCCTTAAGTGCCCCATTAGTCTTTGTGGTTAAGCTCAATAGAGTGAATATATTATATGATCTATTAGGTACGCACGGATAGAGACTATTAATGACAAGGAATTTAATGTGTGATAAACTTGAATACGTTTATTATTTACATCAGGGAAATGTGTTTTTCAATCTAGTAGTAAATAATGTCTCAGTGTGAATACAATAAATAATTAAAGCCTTAATTTTTACGACATTTGAATTAAATTAATAAAACTTTCCAAAATTCAAAGGAAGAAGGCTGTAAAACTAATATAGCAGCAACGTCTGAAGTATTAAAAAATCAAAACATTGTTGTCACAATCACTTTTATAAACGACAAATTATGTTTGATTAGAGACCCACTTCAATGAAATTCATATTTTTAGTGTTATTAACATGTTCTTGTGGCGTTTTTCTCATTATGGAGGTCAAATTATGATTAAAATAGCCATTCTGAGCATTTCTTTATTGAAATTGCAGTGTCTCAGGAGCAGACAAAAAAGCAGTTAGAAAAAGCTTGTAGCTGAGACATAGAAGCTACAGGTCGTGGGCCACAAGCTCCCTGCTCCGCTCCATTCTGATGCATCCACTTGTAGACGACTAGAAAGACCACTGGGAATGCTTTTACCAAAAATCAAGATGTGATTGGAGCGGGACTTTAAAGGGTAGCTAAAATCGTGACATTTCATAGGTCATAGGTCACATTTATGGACTCATTTCTCGCAGAATTCAGCCCAGGGAGATGTTTAGTAGAGCTGTTTGGTAAGGCTGACACATAATGCTAAAATGGAGAAATGCCTGTTTATTCTAATAGGTGTAAGTACTCCTTCAGGACCTCTTAGGAGGAGAAGAATGACGTTAGCTAAATAATTAGTATGCTCTCAGGAGCCTCACATACACCTTGCTCATGCTTAAGTGTCCACTTTGAAGACAGTGGAGAAAAAGCATTTATTTTAATGTGATCTGAGCAAAGAATCAGAAAAAAACGTGTTCTGCGCATCACATGAGAGTAACAGTTAACCATCAGCATGAGTGAAAAGCATGTGGGGAGGATCCAGCAGCGTCCCATGTCCACGCATAAAGATTTTGAATTGCTGAGAAGAAGCTCTGACTGTTTACTCTGAGAAAATAAAGGCATTTAAACCCCAAACACCACAGCGTGTATGTGTGATGCTCAGTCGGTGTCTGGACGCCTTTGCTCTGCGCACATTTTGCGCAAATTTTACATTATATTTTACATACTGACAGCCTAACCTAATTGCAGAGTAATTAATCCACCTTTTCTGCTTGAGCTTTTTTTTCAGTGGAAGAATATAATAGAGGCCCAATAACAGTCTGTTTTGGAAGCTATTAAACAACCAGGCAAGTGTGAAACTGTAAGGATCTTTATCAAGATTCTGACAAAGGTAGTTAGATGATTGAACCAAGCACGTCACAACAGCAGGAGCTGTTTTCTGAATCTCCTGATGATTGCTGGGGTCTTCTTCTTTCCAGTGATTTTGAACCTTTTCTCTCTAATGCATCTAATCTTTTCCGATATCACTTATGAGCAAACTTCATAAGCGTGTGATGATGTGTGTTAATATGATATAAAATGTATTGGGCCTCACTTCTAGAGGTGTGCATAACTTACTGTCAGTATTCCTAAAGACATCTGTCAAAAAAGTGCTCATTTGCGCATATTTTAAAATCACTGCAGTGTTTTTTGTTTTTTTTTTTACTTAAAGGCACAGACCTATGAGGTATGTTTTTGGGAGAAAACCAGAATGACAGGAGAAAATCCATGCATGAATGAAGAAAACATGCAAACTCTACACAGCTGTAATTCAAACTGGGCCTTTATGCTATGAGGTGACAGTACTGACCACCACATTACTGTCATGCAGCCCTACACTTACTTTGCTATATCCTTCTCTGCTGACATCTCTATTATCAGTTTCCTGATTGGCTGAACGAAGTTGAATGTGTGCATATTCCTTTCTTATTAAACTTTGGAGTTTATAGAGATGCCTGCTTGCAAACCTGCCCTGCACACGCTGATTTGGACCATGTTTGACTCTGCAATAAATGCTGTTTTATTAAAAAAACAAAAAACTGTTAATTGGATTTCATGTTCAAACATTTAGCAGTTTGTGGTGATACTAACAGAATACTAAACTTGTTTGGCAGTAATGAGATTATGTGCTGCTGTGGACAAGTGTAAGAACGACTCCAAATGACAAAAGACTGAGAGACTGTGTGTTGCCGGGGAGGCCAAGTTGATGCATGTCTAGATCAGACTGGAGGGGATGCTGGTTTTGATGAGAGATAGGAAAGTGTCATGGTCACAGTGACACATGAATGGAGTCACACAGACTGCTGGGTTTCATTTAAGGCATGTGGGAACTGCAGTCTGCTCAAAAGGAGAGATAGAAAATGTTAGTGGACATCCTGTTGATTCCATGGATTCAGAATGAGGCCATGCTGCTTGTCTGGTCCTGCTGGGTTAATGATGTCAATTTTCTTCAGAGTGAATCTCCAAAATTATTGGGAGTCGTGGGTCTAAACTCTTCTACTAGTTTGGTTAAAAATAAACTGTCATATAGCAACAGGAAGCTCGGGGTCATAGCAGGAAGGCTCTTCAAAGCTTTATTGATTTAAACATGTTCAATTTATCAGAGTTTTTTGCTTTTACAGTGTCTTCTTGTGTCTTCCTTCCATCGGATTCTGCAGGAAGCCAGACAAATCTGACCAATAATTTTAGACCAGCATTGTCTGCTTGATTCCATTCAATTTAGAGAAGAAATTAGGGTACCAAATCGGCCATGAAGGTCAAGAACATGTTAAAAACACCAAAAGCATGAATCTTTTGGCTTTTCTTCCCAAAAATGCACAGCACTTTTGTTACTTGTGCTCTTTTTTCTTGAGTTAACACAGCCACTGAACAGAAACAGAAACTTTTATTTTAAAGTGGAGTTTTCCTGATTGATACACACCAGTTGAGCTTTAACACCTGCCAAATGAAACAGACAAGCCAAGGAAACAAACTGCTGCAAACCAAGTGTGAAGAAATTATTAGAGGTGTCTTTTTGTCTGTAGCTACTAGTCTGAAGCTATCCTGAATGTTTTTGGGGTTTAACTCTGTATTGTTTTTAATGGCATTCTGGCACAGAGGAGCAGTGTTGCTGTAGTTTTAGCTATCAGCCTGATTTTTAGCTTTAGCAACTACTGATCTAATGTAAATTGGTGATGTCTCTGAAAGAATCACTATCAGTGAGAGATGAACAGATGGGCTTGTGTGTGAAAACTTTGCAGCTTAATGTGCCCCTGTGCTATTGTCGGATCAAAAGTATTCAATTGCTGCAATGCAAAATGCAATCGCTATGATTAAGGTATGTTAACAGCTCCATTTGGATGAACTTTCCTGTAGTTGTTAATGAAGTCGGGCAGCTGCTTCAGAAACAACTTAGCATTAGATGTGAACACCTGTGATTCAGAGGGCAGTAGAGTCTCAGCATGAAGAAAGGTCTGCATTTCTAAGTCAAATGTTCAACATGGTTACATGGTTAAATATTCAGTCTCTAAATCCCTAAATGCATCATGTGAACATTTCAAAACACAAATGTTGTATTGTGTCTTCAGACAATCACATGGATGCATGTGTCCGTGTGTTTTCAGGGGGGAATGCATTTCAAAAAGAAAACAAAGCAGGATGCTATGGGAAATGCTCTGAAGGGAAATATAGGGCATTCCTTTGACAAACACAGTTTTGAATGTCTACCCTCACCATTGCAAAAATGGTTCAACGTTGTTTGACTTTGTGGCTTATAGCTGCAAAGACTGATTAAGGATCTAGGGAATGTGTCATGGTGCCTCTGACAGCTCTCTTCCCCCTCCCCTCTCTGCTCTGCTCCTGAAGACTCCCAGCTGTTTCCACTCATGTCATCAACCTTTAGCAGTCTTAAAGAGATCTAGCCCAAGCATTCATTGCCAGTTCGTTGCTCCTCCATGGTGCTTAGTCTGGTTGCTCATGTTCTTGCTCTTGAAGCTTAAACCTCTCATTAATATTTTTCCTACGCCTTGTTTTCAGGAAATACATACCACAAGTGTTTACCTGGGATTCACCTCCAGAGCTATCAGTCCTCCTCAATCTCACCTGGATTCCTGTTCATGCCAACCCTCCAGCTCAGCCATTGCAGAAACCCTCCAGCCATGCCACGACTCCAAGTCAGGATTCTGCGTTTCTCCATCTCACAGCAAGGAGCATTTCTGGAACTACACTCTAACGCCATATCTCGAATGTCGAATATTCAAGAGGATTTGTTTTCACGACTTAACGGTATGACACAAACCCTTAATGAAATATGAAATAACTGGTCGTTTTTTGTTTGTTTGTTTTTTCTCTCCCCAAGCCTGCAGAATCCCGTTCACCTCCCGGTAACATTCCTGCTCCCACGTCAGCGGAAAACTTCAGCCATCAGCCGGGACCATTCTATGTAGATGTTGAAGCCTGTGGAGGATTCCTACTCCAATGCCAGCTAATTTTCCAGCAGGCACCCAGGTATTACCAAACTGATCACAGTAAAATCACTCTCAAAATAAATGCTCCACGAAACAAAGCTCTTCAATGGGCTCAAGCTTTCCTGGCAGCCCATCCCATCTCTCACCTTCTGTTTGACTGTTTCATAGGAGAATTTTACCTGGACTTCGACAGCAAGAAGCTATCCCGCGATTTCTTAACCTCAAGCAATCGTCCGGTCAGTGAACACTTAATCGATTTCCGTATTCTGGCAGTAGAGGCCGGTTGCCCGAACCCGCACTCAAAGGAATTTTTTATCAATCTCTCAATGATAACATTAAAGATCATTTGTGTTCCCAGCCAGAAGCCACTCGCTTGGAAGACCTAGTAACCCCAGCTCTATAGATGTCCGGCTGCTACGTTAATGCCAAGCCGAACAAAACCACCAGAACCGTAAGCAAACTTCCACTTCTTTGTACCGAACTTCTTCGTCTAATCTCTCTCCTTCATCAGACCTCGAATCTACTAATAAGCAGAAGAGGAGCCCATGCAGGTTGGTCACTCTAAAGGCCCGTACACACCAGGACGAATATTCGCCAGGCGTTATTCGCCAGCGTTTTTGTGTTCACACCCAGGCGATTTTCGCTGACGATGAGCCGAGTGAACATGCAATTTCATTCCCTGACATTAGATGGCGCTTAATGTAAATCAGAAGTACTCCCGTACACAAGGTGGCGCTGCGCAACTTTACGCTTCATAAAGTCGCTTTTCACTCAGAGGAAGAGAGCCAGTATTTACGCGCGTGTCACAGAATCAAACAAAGAAAACATGGATATCTCAAGCACCAGTAGCTCCAGCTCCAGCTCCAGCAATGAAGAAATTATTGTTCTGTTGAATGCTGAAAGACGCCGGAAAAGACGCCGATTTTGGGTACATCCCATAATTACGAGAAGAGAAGAACATGGGGAGTTTTATCGACTGATACAAGAGCTGAAAATGTATCATGGGCGTTTTCAGGGATACAGTGATCCCTCGCTATAACATGGTTTACTTTTCACGGTTTCGCTACTTCACGGATTTGCATCGTGCATTGTGTTCTCCATTCTGATTGGCTAAAAAGTCACTCAGCTTCTTCTCTACCTGTGCGTCAATAACGTTGCAGTTTAATATGTACACGTTTGTAAAACAGCTCGCCAAATTTACAACACGAACGTGCAAATCATCTTGCAATTTCGAGTTTCTCTAAAACCCATAGAAAAAAGAGCGACAACAACTGTATATCACTGTGTTCTTCTCCTGAACAAATACACCTGCACCGCGGGCTTCAAAAGGAAGAAATAACTGCAGAGCGGAGTCAGGATGCAGTGGCTCAATCTGAACAGCAGTGAAATACACCTGAGTCACTATTTGTCCCACTGTACTTTGTATTTTTTTTATTATCAATTTATATTTTCTCCCGTTAAATCCAATTACTCGGGTCGTGGTGGGCGGGGCTAATCTCCGCGATTTGAAGCCTTCTGTTCACATTGATGATTAAAATTATTATTTGACAGTACAGTACAGAAGTTATTTGTTGAAAAGAAAACTTTTCTAAAGTACTTTTATTTGTAAAACAAACGCTTGAGCCTGTAAAATGGGTTGTTCTTTCTTTTCAATGTATAATAGAGTTTTTAATTCTATGATACTTGTTAAAAAATAGAGGTTTCTACTTCACGGATTTTGCCTATAACGCGTTCTTTTTGGAACGTAACACCCGCGAAAAACAAGGGTTTACTGTATTTTAGAATATCCGTCAGTGAGTTCGAAAATATACTTCAACAACTGGCTCCCTCGCTGACGAAAGAACAGACACACTACCGTAAACCAATCGACCCAGAACAGCGTTTGGCCGTGTGTTTACGGTGAGTTCGTTTACATTGTTATTCACTTCAATGAATGTTGTAAACATATGTGAAGCGTTGTTAAACACTAGTATTTGGCTATTTCTGTTTCAGTTTTCTAAGCACTGGGGACTCGTACCGCACTATTGCGTCCAGCTTTCGACTTGGTGTGTCAACTGTGGCTTCGATAGTGAGAGAAACCTGTGATGCATTATGGCACTGCCTCAGAGATGAACATTTGCCTGTGCCTACTGAAGAGATGTGGAGGAGTACAGCCAGGAGATTCCATGAAAGATGGAATTTCCCTAATTGCTTGGGAGCCATGGATGGGAAACACATATTCATCCAGGCCCCTGCAAACTCTGGTTCTCTGTACTTCAATTATAAAGGTACATTCTCCGTTGTCTTGCTGGCCTTAGTTGATGCAGATTACCGCTTCCTGGTGGTTGATGTGGGGAGCTATGGCAGCAACAGTGATGGAGGAATCTTTGCCAATGGGAGAGGCACTCAGAGATGGAACTCTGAATGTTCCCCCACCAAGTGAACTTCCCGGTGCTCCTGAGCTCGGAAAAGTTAACCATGTCATTGTGGCAGATGAAGCTTTTCCGCTGAAAACCATATCTCCTCTGGCCATACCCTGGACGCCGCCTCCCCACAGACAAGAGAATTTTCAATTATCGTTTGTCTCGGGCACGGCGCATCTCTGAAAATGTATTTGGCATCCTCAGTCAACGCTTCCGGGTTTTCCAAAGAACTTTACAGGTTCAACCAAGTGTTGTTGACAAAGTTGTCAAAGCTGCTTGTGTATTGTGCAATTACTTGCGCTCGAAAGGAGAAGACCAGAATCATGCCACAGAAGATGACCATGATTGTGAGCAACCACTACAAGGCTTTGAACATTGTAGAGGGCAGCGGGCATCTGTGGAGGCCTAAAATGTCCGAGAACTGTACAAAGAGTACCTTAACTCACCAGCAGGAGAAGTTGCTTGGCAGTATGAACATGTGAACCACACTCTGGGCAACAGATAATAACAACCTGAAAATTTGAGCCATTTTAATTATATTTTTCGATGTGAAAACCGCCAGTGTATGTGTATATATACAATTTCTTTGAACTTGAAAAGACTATCAAATCTATTGCATCTGATTCTTCATTAACTAATATGGCAGCGCTCACCACAACAAATTAAACATTTTTGATATAATATGTTCTAGCAAAGTTAAAGCATGTTTTTTTTTGTAAAATGTAAAGTAATTTGGTCACTTCAACATATACTTATTTACAACTAAATGTAAGGTGTACTTTTTAAAGTGTGTCTTTTTAATAAACATTTTTACTAGCTTTTTCTTTAAGATGTTCTCATTCCCTGCACAATGCTGTGCACATAATAGTTATGTTCCTGTAGATGTTGCCTATAAATGCAGTGACTCCATAATTGGGCACATAGCTATTTCAATAAGAGGTCATGAATACTCATGTCCAAAGATATGCAAAATCTCAAAATGCTACATTACTTTCAAGACACTGATGCACAATTTCTTTAGGAAAAATGAAACGTTTTATTTTGTATGAACTATGATGAGTTGCAAGAACAACCACAAAGAATGTAAACAAAGGAGCGTGCAAATAAGTCACAATGACTGCAGTGCAAATGAACAGTAGTGCAAATAAACATTTATGAAATAGCTATTTACAAATAAATTTACAGAATATAAAACAAAAAAAAGACAGGATTAAAATGTATACACTAAAAAAAAACTAGGGTTGCCATGACGTAGAGCAGCCATAGTTTGGTGGGGTCTGCGGGGGGAGCTGGTTGTAGGACACCTGTGAATGCTGTGGAAAAACTGCAGAAGAGGCCTGGCCAAACTCAGCATCATGCAATAGCTGATGGATTCTGAGTTTGACCAAAGACTGTACAGCTGGGGACAGTCTTCTTAATGTTGGTATTAAACCAATAGCAAACAGATAATTTTCATCGTTTAGTTGTTCTCTTCTTTGCTCTCTGCGTTCCTCTTTTTTTCTTCTCCGTTCCTCTTTCTCATTTTCCCTCACTTCCTTTGACAAAAGATACCGGTCCAACAAGTCTGGTGTCTCAGGCCTTTTTCTTTTGTTACAAGTAGTAGGCCTCACAGTTGGGCTGGAGAAGGTCGATTCTGAGGATGTGCTTGCAGATGCTTCTCTGTCGCTGACATCTTTATGAATTACTTGATCAACCCCTTCATCCGTATTTTCCTGGGAAATATTACTGTGGACACTGAGGCAAATTCAGTTTACATCAGAAACAATAACTCACACTGTGGGCCATGCCACACTCATACCCATTTTGACAAAATACCCCAGAGCTTAATGTTTAAATAATTTTTTTTAGATTCATACTAATTTAAATGTACCATATGTCAGGCAACAACATTTCAGCAGAGGTTACCTATACACAGAACATAAACTAATATACTGAACTAGAGGTGTGATTGCAATGTAAACAGGGAACATGCAATTATATCATGTTAATCATGTTAATTAATGTGTAATGATAATATTAACTTCGAAATTCTGTTGATGCTGAGAGGAACTCCATCACCTTCATAAATTTCCAGGCCTTCTTTTGTTTAGCCGCCTGTCCACTTCGGCAGTCTTCTTCGCGCTTTTTTCGCGTGTATGTGTCTCGCAGGCTCTTCGATTTTTGTTTTATCTCCTCCACTACAGCACACAAAAAATGGCGATTGTCAAACGTTTGTTGGAACGTACATGAAAGGCAATTAAATTAAATGAAACTCACCATCAAGGCCCATTTGCTGTGCAATGCCACTCCATAATGTTTCTCTTTTGTCCAGATTTTTGTAATCGCTTTCGCGTTTGTCGTAAAGTTCTTTGTGCTTGGACACCAACGAGACCAGCAACTCTACATTCATCGTGCCCTGCATCTTCTTTGTCTTATTCGCTGGTATGTGTGCTCAGCAGGACAGTTTTGTGTTTGAGCGCCCCCAAGTTGTGTTTTACCGTAACTTCAGAAGCTCTAGACACGTGTGCAAAAGTGCCATTCTCATTGGTCGAATAGATTTCGATGCGACGCGTCAAAAAAAAAAAAACGAACCCGAGGCGGGGTTTTTTGACGCTTTGACGCGTAGCGTTTTTTTGCGTCGGTGTGCACACTCTCATTGGTGCCCTTTGTTAAGTCACAAGGCGTTAAACGTAGGCGAAAATCGGGCGCGAAATTCGTCCCGGTGTGTACGGGCCTTAAGGTGTCAGCGGAAGAAAGGCAAAAGCGGAAAGACGAAGGGTGGTGTTTTTACTACGGAAATCAATGCCACCTAGTGAACCAATGCAAACGTCGTTTAAACCCCCCTCCCCTGTTAGTGAATAAACTACAGGGGGAAAAATGTGCTCAACCCGATGAAAATTATCTTTTCTTTGCTCTTGTCAAAGTCTGTCACGATTCCAAGGTTCACGAGTTCAAGGCTCTTACTGATTCTGGCGCTGAACAAAGTCTTATTGATCAACACCTAGTAATCCGACTATCTCTTCCAGACGAACCCCCTCAGTTCTCCCTTCAAAGCTGCTGGGTTAGGTGGACAGCACTTGTCTAGGATCACTCACGGTACTAAACCAATCTTTCTTCTCACCTCCGGCAACCACAGAATATCTACAGTCTTTTGTCACCCAATCCCCCCCCAGAAGCACTTCACATCTGGTGTTCTTCTTTGCATGCTCCCTTGAAAAGGCTCTGACACAAAGAATAATGCCCCCTGGTATGTAATTTATCTGGAGCCGTTAATATAATCAATAAACTTCTGAGAAGTGCATTAGGTGATTAGGAGCAGAACAGACAAAAATGAAGAAACCGAAGATTTAGTTGTCGTTTGGAAGTATACCCTCAATGTTAGGACCTAAGTCACTTAATATCTGTTTGAGCCTGGTTTCATGGCTGCCATAAACTAACACACTATGGGGAAAAATGGTGAGTTGTGGGAAGCAGCTAAGCCCTGTGGGTGTTGGAGAAAAAACAAATTAAAGTTTTTGTTGAAATTAAACCATCTTTTCAGAGGGAGAATCATTTCATTAAAGGGCCAACAATCTGATAGATGGATAAGAGCAAAGTTCTGATATTGAATCTGGATGAATTTGAGTTTTTTATTTTATTTTTTTGTCTGCCTTTTTCTTAATTTAACCTTAAGCTTGTAACAATTTTTCAGGGGAGCTGAAAAAGGGTATTTGATTCTGTCATGGTGCCTCTGGCAGTCTTCTCCTCCCCCCTCCCTTTTCTGCTCAGCCTTTCAGATTGGACCCAGCTGTTGGCACTCACCTCATCACCAGCCAGCTCTATTTAAGAGTAATCTTCACCAGCATTCATCGCCAGTTCGTTGCTCCATATGGTGCTTATATCTGGTCACTACGTCATGCGCGCTGGTCTACTCAACACTGGCTGTCTTGCTAATTCCAGATTTATACCTCGTCTACAGGACAGTTTTCCATGTGTGCCAACCTGGGCCCTAACTCCACACGAGCCTGCTGAAAATCCTCAGATCTTCCACAACTCCTAGCCACGCCACGACTACCAACCACGACACCAAGCCACGCCAAGTCTCCACGCAACTCCTATCAGCCGCTCCACAAGAATAGCTATGTCGTTGGAAAAACAACATTCATACTTACCTGCTGATCCTCATCCTAACACAATCTACAGACTGGGACAATAAATCATTAAATCCTGCTCTATCTCCTGTAGTCCTTCCGGGTTCCAGCAATTGGGTCTGCTCAGCCTTGCTGATCATGACAGATTCAATGCTCTTACTGAAGGTTAAGAATGAAGTGAGATCAGGCAAAGTTAGCTATGGTTGATCAGGGTTTAGGGGAAGGAACCAAAATATTCCAAAATAAATGTAAGTTTTTCGTGATTGTCAGAGCAGATTCATAGCTTTTATTTGCTCAAAGATGGTATCAACTCTGCATATTGGGTCATCCTCTAATGATAAAACCAACATTGTGTTTTAGCATTTTAGAGTACAGTATATCACTAAAACCAACTCCAAAAATCATGTTTTTGGTGTTTCTAACATATTCTCCTGGCATTTTCCTCACGATGGACATATAAAAAGAAAATAAAGATTAAGATAGCAATATTTACGGATTTCTTTATTTGAAATTGCAAATCAGGAGCAGACAAAAACATGCCATTGGAAAAGCTTGTAGGTATGAAAAGCTACAATGCTCTGCTCCATTCTGCTGCATCCACTTGTAAATGACTTGATCCATGTGCGTCTTCATTTTCCTCACCTGAGCTGGCATCTGGCTCAAAAATGTACGGCTCCATAGCTCCAACATTGTTCACTTTTGTTGCACCAGTAGTGTTATGTTGGGGTTGTGAGGTGCTGGGAGCTAGAGAGAGTGTAAATGGAGATGACGGGAAGGTGGGTATACTTTGCACCTAGGTTCTTGCCTACAACTCTTTTCTCATTTCTCATGAACTTCTGCCGCTCTGCAGGAACTCTGTCCTATGAAATGACAGATTTTTGGATTTTGGCTAAAAACGGCATAATTACTATTAAAGAACCACTGGGAATGTGTTTACAAAAAATCTAAATATGAACAAAGTGGGACTTTATAATCTAAACTGTATTGTGTAGACTACAGCTGAGATTGGAAACTGTTGTCTGCCTTGACATGAATGTTTAAGAAAAAAAAGAACACAAGTTGCAAGTGCAAGTAAAATGAAAGTTAAAATAAATTATTTCACACATGTGGTTTTGTTTCTGTGCAAACTGTCCAGGGTGCTCCAGCCCCTCTTCACCCATCAGTAGCCGAACAGGTTCCAGCAACCCTGTAACTTTTTACTGAAATTAGGAAATATAGCAAATGGGATGGATGAATCAATGACTTTCTGTGTGTTTGTATTTCATCAAGTAAAGGCCTGTTCACACCGGGATGAATTTCGCCTGCGATTTTCGCCGAAGTTTGACGCCTCGTGACTAAACAAAGGGCACCAATGTGAGTGTGCACACCGATGCGTAAAAACGCCACGCGTCAAAGCGTCACTTTTTAAAAAACGCCTCGGGTTTGTTTTTTTGGTTTGACGCGTCGCGTCGAAATCTATTCGACCAATGAGAATGGCGCTTTTGCACAAGTGTCTGGAGCTTCTGAAGATACAGTAAAATACAACTTGGGGGCGCTCAAACACAAAACTGCCTTGCTGAGCACACATACCAGCGAAGAAGATAGACGCCGAGTTGCATCTACACAGCTGCGAAGAAATAGTGACGGACATTCTAAAATATCCCCGAACCAAGCACCAGTTGGAGCAACTGGTCATTGGTTCGGGCATATTTAGAATGAAATATTCAGGTTTTCTTTGTATGATTCTGACAAGCACGTAAATACTTGCTCTCTTCTTCTGAGGGTAAAGCGAGTTTAAGAAGCGTAAAGTTGCGCAGTGCCACCTTGTGTACAGGAGTATTTCTGTTTTACATTAAGCGCCATCTAACGCCAGGGAATGAAATTGCATGTTCACTCGGCTCATCGTCAGCGAAAATCGCCTGGGTGTGAACACAAAAAACGTGGCAAAAAACGCTGGCGAATAACGCCTGGCGAATATTCGTCCCGGTGTGTACGGGCCATAAAGCCCTTTACTACTACTACCAATTAACTTTCATGTATGATGTACTGTATATTTGATAAGAATGTAAACGGAATCTTTAATAAATCCAAGCAATTCTGGATTACAACTTTTGAAATTGCATTATATTGTTTTTAATCAAACGATTCCTGTAGAAATATAACAAAGGAAATGCCATGTGTGGCATTGAATGGCTTCTATCACAGCTAAAAATTTTCTTTTTATTTATATCAAACAAAAATTTCATTTAGTAAAAATGCCTGTAAGATATTAGGGTCAGCATGTGAACACAAAGCATGATCATCTGTCCTGTTATTGACCACAGACCTTCAGTGCATTAATGATCAACCTTCAATAATCGCTGAGCTTCTTTAGATTTATGGTCTCAAAACTGCTTGAAGTCGATAACCTCCACTGACTTTCATTTGCATTTTTTTGTGATGAAGCATTTTTTGCATGCTGGAACTGTAAAAGAGTGCACAATGCCGAAACATGTAACTGTTGGGAATCCTGTTTTAATCCTACTTTAATCAAACCTGTGGCAAGCTCATAAAACATTATATGCAGCTCCCAGCTAACTAATGTACACAAACGTAGCAACAACAAAAAAAAGAAAACAGCATAACAATGATTGAAATTTGCTACAGCCACAAGCCTCAGGGAAGGATAGCAATAAAAAGCGTAATGTCATTATAAGACAAGCATCACTCAGCTCCCTTGCAACCATGTTTTGATTAGTGTTGCTTTCACATTGAGCCTTTAAGCTCTGGTCTTCCAGTAAAATCTCCTCTTTTCTTTAAAGTTTAGTTTAAATTAGTTGCAGAGATCTCAAAAGATTCGTTCCCTGTGTGTCTGACTGCAGCTCTGTGCCCTGAGAATGGTTTAGAAAAAGAAACTGGGTTTTGGCTTCCTCAATCTGTTTGAACGCCAGAAAACTGAATTTAGGAATATTCATGTGGGTGAATGCAGTCTGCCTCCTGTCCAACTGCAGTTTCTCTCCTTCTTTGACCACATAGCAATCATGCAAAGTCAAAGTCTGCACATTTCTATAAATGAACCTTCTGATTTCAGACTGATACTGTCGAGCTTTAGATAAAAAAAAATGCTCTTTACAAAAATATTTTGATTTGTTTAATGTTCTAAAAGTAGTTTGGGGCATTACCAATGTCGAAAATTTTAAATTACAATCTAGATTTAAAAGAAATGTTCCGTTGTAGAACTTTTTTTAGTGTGTCAACTGAAAGTGATGTTAATACACAATTAACTTTTCTAAAGTTGCACTTGTTTTAATTTCGGTTTAGGCCAGAAGTTTTGATGTGCAAAGATGTCGTGTTTTATGTGTATGTAACTTATATTAGAACTATTTTTATATTGTTGCTGCAAACTCAAGTTCGTCATTGTAAATGACAAATTGTTCTCAGTCGACCAACCTTTATAAATAAATTTTCAACAACGTTTCTGTGAATTTCACTTTAATTTAGATTCTTATTATCTGTATTTTACCCCAAAGCTTTTTTTTTTTTAAATTATAAATGTACTCAAAACCCTCTCAGCTAAACTTTACTGTTCATACCTTTATTTGACTTTTTGGTACTTCAAATTTCTTACATAGTGGGCAAAAGTAACATGCTGTCTGACTGGACTCAATAATTCTCATGGATTTGAATATGAATTTCGTTTGATTTGATCCTATGAAAATATAGAATTTTGGGATTTTGCTTTGCTCTACAATGTTAGTTTTTGTCTTTGTTGCAGCTAGGCCACCTCTTCTCCATCACAACAATGTCATCAGAAATAATCTTTTTTATTTAATAAAGTGGAAACAGCTTTGCTGCATCCACACAAGCAAGTATATTGTCAACAATAAAATAAAAAAAGCTTTATCCCAACAATTTTCTGTTTTTAACACTGGAAAACCAAATGTTTCATTGTGGAGTTTTTATAAATGGCACATCAAAGATTGTAGGATTTGAAGATAAGCATTGTAAATAATAAACTGTTTAATTGAGTAATATTAACAGGAAAAAGCCAATGTGAGGCTTGTGCACTCTAGTTTTCTTTTTTACTCATATTTCTTGTTTTTATTTATGTTCTGTTATGAGTTGTCCCCTTTCAAACACACAAGGTTCAAGTTAACGATCCACAGCTGTTTTCATTTATGGTAACTGTCCTCAGCATTTATTAGTGTTGGATTTTCAGTTTATCCTTGTCTCATCATCTGTTTTATTGCTCCCTCAGGTCATGGGGTCAGCCATATTTAAGATGATTTGGTCCCCTGTATTTTGGGTCCTACACTACACTTCCTCCTGTTTTTTTTCACATCTTAAGTGGGATAAACAAACTGTGAAAAACTGAGCGAAGGTCGGTGGACTTTTCTCCTCTTTTTGTATTCTGATACATGTGAAGGTTAGAGTGAAGTGCCATGGGGAATTCCTGTCAATTTTCTCTCCTCAAATAGTTTGCATACCTGCAAGTGCTCCATGTTCTCTTGCTCTTTATCGTCTCTGGATTTGCATTTACTGATGTTATAAAGTTTTATTAGCTGATTCATTTTGTTAAATAAAGTTTGCAAGTAAGATATTGAGCAGAAGTTTTTCTGCAGCACACTACTTGAATGACAGTTTGGGTGAACTTTTCGGTGATTCAGCTGTAGAGACTTTTGTCTTGTTCATTGTTCCAGATTTTTTCATGTGGTGTTTTTCTTGGTTGTGATCTTTTAATACTTGTCAAACTTTTTGTACTGTATCAATTTCTTCATGAATAGGGTGCTAGAAGTGCACTCCTGTTGATTCTTTATTCATTTTTCATATGAAATCTCACACAGTGTTTTTTTTTAAACAAAATAACCTAATTCAGGTGTTCCAATTACTCCCATGACCACATGTGTATAAAACAATGTGCCTAGGGTTGTAGACTGAACTACAAACATTTCCAAAAGGATGGGCTGCAGTCAAGGAGCTCTAAATTCCAGCATTGATCTAGGATGTAAAAGGTTCAGTTGGCAAATTTCTGGAAGAAGGGGAACTCACCGATAGTCAGAAAGAGGTAGGTCATGTCAACTGGTAGATCCAATGAATACTGAGGCAGATTGTGCACAGAAGTCTTAAACTTTTTGTTGCCTTCAGATTTCCCCAACATGTGTCATCCCACTAAATGTCTTATTTTCTGTTCAGCTGCTCAGTTTAGGGCTCGCCACAGCAAATATCTGTCTCCATCTACTCCTCTCTTGTGCATCCTCCTTACTCACACCAACTGCCCTCATGTCCTCCTTGACTACATCCATGAATCTCCTCTTTGGTCTTCCTTTATGTCTCTTTCCTGGTCGCTCCAACTTCGGCATCATTTTACCAACTGATAATATCAAGAAGTGTGTGTGGGTGTAGGGGGAACCAAAGTGCTGTATCCAAACCATACATCACCAAGTGCTGCAAAGTGTCAGGTACAGTGATTTGAAGCCCGCCTTTACAGCATAGGGGATGTGTTAATTGGAGTGATAAATCACACTTCTCCATCTGGAAGTCTGATGATCAAAAGTCTTTGGGGATTGTTGGCTGAATGAACATAATTGTCAAAGCTGCTTGGTACTTACTGTGAATTCTGGTACAGTGTGGGTTTTTTTTTTGTGCTTGCCCCTGTAGCTTCAGTGTCAGGAAATCTCTTCAGGCTTCAGCAGACCTTTCAGCATAGCATCACCAAGCAGTCCAGAAAGTTGCAGACAAGCATTTGGTGTAGAAGAACTCATCTGGCCTTCTTGGCGTCCAGACTTCAACGTGATAGAGCATCTTTGAGGGTAAGCAGGAGCCTGCAAGCAGAACTTCTCATCCAACATCTGTGTTTGACCTCACAGATGCACTGCTGGAATGAGGCTCAAACACTATTATAAGCACAATCATGAACCTTTGAAAGAGCTCCCCAGAAGAGAAGCTGTTTTAGGGGTTGAGGTCAATGTCATATTGAACTCAGCAGATTATGAATGGGAGATGAGGGAATCGTTCTGGCGATATGGTTTTTTGACATTAACCCATAACCTTAAGTGATCCATTTAATTCACAGTGCAGGTTAATCTTCACTTAGGTTATTCATCTGTAGAAGAGTCTGAATGAAAATATAATTATCCTAGCTAAAACTCATTTTTTTCAATACGATATGATCAGGAGAACTAACACATGAGCTGTGCTCACCACAGATCACTCAAGTGTGACTTAAAATCCTTCATAAAATAATCATATTTCAAGCCCCCCGACAACAAACAGAAATGCAACTATCACAGATGATGTATCTTATGATTTTTTCTAATATCAAAAGATTTCCATTGACATTATTTTCAGTGACAGTTTGTTGTTTTTACATAAACTGACTACTGTGCATCAATAATTGAGTTTGCCACAAATTGTAATGACTTTTCCAATACCACTAATCCAGTCTCTGCAAAAGAAAAACATCCCAGAAGAGCACTAACATCACTCCAATTATTTCTTTAAATGAACTTTGCAGTTAATTAATTTTAGCAGTGGATGATATTCTCTTCATGCAGTAAACAAATCTCTCTCCTTCCTATTGGTGTTGGAGCAGCAGAAGCTTCATTGCTTTTACAGAAGCGAACGCTTCAGCTATGAAGTCAATGTTGTTCAGACCTGCTGCAGCCTTCTACTCGGTGAAGTGGAAAAGAGATTTACCATTATTCTTCTACTTGTCTATTGCTCTGCATGTTATTCGGAGTAAAGCAAAATTTTACAGAAGGCTTAATATAAAGCTGCTGCAAAAACAAAGGACAAAGACAGGGGCACTTACAGATCTTTTTCATGTTATATTATGGTTCATCCTCTCTGAATCTCATTGTCATTTTTTCTGCTCCTTAATGTTTTTTTTTCTTTTTGTCCGCATTCGTTTATTTCACCTTTAAGGTGACTATTGAGGGCAGAAGAGAAAGGTCTACTAGGGAATGAACACATGCAAAATTATAACTTTTGGTTGCATCTGAAATGTAGTGATCTAAAAGTGGTTATTTTGCCTGCAGTGCAACAAAAAAAAGTAGTGCATAAGATAAATAGCATAATAGAGTTCTGTCATTTGTTTCCACACTGCAAAGTATTTGATACTTACAACCTTGTTTTTAGACATTGAATATATTTGACCAGGTTTTAAGTTGTTTTACTTCTCAACACCTTTCTAAGCTTTTCTCAAAAACTCAATAGTTGAGAATTCTTTTGAAATAAGATCTAGAAATAAAGAAATTATAATCATGGGTTAAAATCCTTTCGTTCCATAGATTTAGACAATGGAAAAATCTGAAGACTCAAAACACTCAAATTACATAAATCTTTGGTTCAATTTTAAAGATCAATAAATGTTAGCAAGTTAGACTAAGATTCATTGTCCTTACTTTGGAAACAAAAATATAGATTTATATTCTAAGATTAATTGCTAGTTTTCAGAGATTTCATGAGGATTTATTAAGATGGGCCAACTTGTACTAAAATTGTATTCTCATTTTGTTCTATAATAAGTCGTGTCCACTCATTACACTAGTTTTTTATAAAAATGAATTTCAAATAGGTACATAAAATTCAAAATATATATGAGCCATTTCAAAAATACTTATTACTGGCCAAAATGAAATTCAATTTTAAGTAATTTGATGTAATTCACTTTTTAGCTAATTTTGCCCTTATTGTATGCTTGTATTGAACTCCTTGTTTCTAGATTTTGATGTCTTAGAAGATTTCTTGTAAATCATTCAATTGGATTAACACAGTAATTAAAAGAAATCCAGGTATATAGTTCAGAAAGAAACTTTTGTCTCTCTAATGAAAATAGGATGTTTTTTATTTTAAAAACATAATACTGTAGACCAGTGTTTCACTGATCTAAAAACATATATCATCATCAGAATATCAGCTCTGTTAATATAATTGGCTCAGGTTTCTAGAATATTTGCAAATCTCTAGACTAGAGTCTAGACTACCTGCAAAAGCAAAATCTCAAAAGAAATGAACGTAAATCATGGACTGCCATTATTATCCCTCTGAAAATCAACAGACAACAGGAAAGCCCTGTTGACTTATTTAACAAACAGAGCCTTTTGATCTCATTGTGCTGGATTTTAAGTCTTCTTAGGGTTTTGCAAAAGTAACCCTCAAGAATCAGGTCCTTCTCTTATGAAACAGTTTAATTTTTCAGTTTGGGGGACAGTCCTTCTTTCCTTAAGACAAGACTCTAAACAACTCTTTTTTTTTTTTATTTTTTTATTTTTTTATTAAGTTGGCCTGGATGACCATAAACAACGCCTCCTAAGGCTTAGACTGCAAGATCCCATGATGGACAAATGCTCTAACGTTCCTGATTCAGCCATCAAACTATGTGTTTGTCATTGTCAACGCTTTGAGTGGACCTCCTCTCACAAGATCTGGTTTCTTCCTTTTAGGGGAGGTCTTTTCTCCCCACTGTCACCCAGTGTGACCTCATTATGAAACTGCACTAAAAGTTTTTGTTTGGATAAATGTTTAAATGGATCGGAATACAAAACATGATGGAACGCTTTGTTATGATCTTAGTCATGAGTCCATGCTTTATAGACCAATAGAACATTTATCGATGAGGGAAGTAAAAAAAATACTCTCAAACAGCTGGAGTAGATTTATTTCTTATCAAATGCTTGATAAATAAAAATGAGCAGGCTTGGAGGAAAGAACGTCTAAGCAGTGCACAATAATTCTTATCAAACTTGTACTCTCAGAAGAGCTTTTCTTTTTAGACCGGCTGTACTGATTTGTGGTTAAAGAAGTAACAGACGGCGTCTCTACTTGGTTTTTTCTGTTGTTGCACAAAATATTTTTGGCTTACACTGCTTTAAAATTCAATTAAACTGACCAAGAGTACATACAAAACTTTCGTTTTTATACTTATTCAAATTATAGGAAGTTTATGAGTTAGTGCCCATTTACTGCACATCATAAAAAACAATCAAACTGCAATTTTTTACTTTTATAGACTGACTGTTTTTTGCTCAACATTTCTTCAAACCAATTTCATTAAATGAAAATGGCAGAAAATCCAGATATTAGGAGCATAAAAGTAAAACTTTAACCTAAATGGTATAAAATTTTGTATTCAGAGACACTCAAACACAAAGTTCTGCACATCTTGGATATCTTCAAATCTCGTAATCCCAATAATTAATATCCATGTGTTAAACTGAGTTGCACAGCACTGGGGTTGGACTAGAAAAGTTTCCACTGAGTAATAAAAGCAAAGAAGTCAACAACTGGAGACTCTGAAAAGGACACAGTCTCAAATATTGGAAAGCTCTAGGTGTGGAAAAAAAACAGCAAAAAAAAAAAACATGATTAATGATTTCATTTGGAACTGCTTTCCCTTTTTCTTGAGCACAACCAGTTGAACATTAACACACAGCACTGGCTTCATTTGTTGTTCTTATTAATCCAGTGAAACCAATACCTATGGAGGAGATGGATTAAGTTTGTGCTTGGAGCGCCAAAGTGGGTTGTGGCAAAATCTCTCTATAAACACAACGAAGAATAATGTCAGACACAACTTGTGAGGGAAAAGAACTTTGGGTTACAAAAGGAAACGTAGAAAAAAGTATGTAGAGTCCAAGCAAATCTCGACGCTATGTAGTTTGGCCAAGTGGGGCTACCGTAGTGTGACATTATCCTCAGTCGAAAGGACCCCGAACGGTTATTGTAGGTGGAATAATTTTGGCACCTACTCCGTTTAAAAAAGAACAGATTTGTGATGCTAGGTGGGACACAAGATTCCTGCCCTGCTCTATTCTGATGCATCTACTTGTAGATGACTAGATCCATGTACACTATATTATCAAAAGTATTCGCTCACTCATCCAAACGGTCAGAATCAGGTGTCCTAACCATTTGGCCAGGCCACAGATGTGTAAAAGCAAGCACTCAGGCATGCAGACAGTTTTCACAAACATTTGTGAAGGAATAGGCTGCACTCATGAACTTAGTTAATTCCACTATGGAACTATCATTGGATGCCACTTGTGCAACAAATCCATTAGTGAAATCTTTGCTGGCAACTCAGCCACGAAATAGTAGGCCACTTAAACTAATAGAGAGGGGTCAGTGGATGCTGAAGCACATAGTGCAAAGAGGTCGCTGGCTTCTTGCACAGTCAATAGCTACAGAGCTCCAAGTGACCTTCAGATTAGCCCAAGTACAGAGAGCTTCATGGAATGGGTTTTCATGGCCAAGCAGGTACATCCAAGCCACACATTACCAAGTGCACTGCAAATTGTCGGATGCAGGGGTTTAAAGCACGCTGCCACTGGACTGTAGAGCAGTGGAGACGCCTTCTCTAGAGTGATGAATCACGCTTTTCCATCTGGCAATCTGATGGACAAGTCTGGGTTTGGAAGTTGCCATGAGAAGGGCACATTTCACAGCGTTAGCTGCGCCTGATTGGAAGAAAAATGCGTCATGTAAACACGCTGTTCGGAATGCTCTGCCCCGATCAGACTCCTTTGGATCAAAATTTCTTTCTGATCGAGATAGGAGGGTTATGCCAATTGTTGATCCGATTGTTGTTCATGTAAATGGTTCATTCCGATTGTGTGTCACTACTGCTCTGGTTTAACGTCATGCATAGACGGTGTTTCGCTCCAGAGAAAGCTTTGGAGTGTCATGGTTTGGGTTTCTTTTGTCTTGGTTTTTGCTTTATTTCTTGTTCTGTCATGTTTGGTTCTATTTCCTAGTTTATTTTGAAAGGTTTCCTGTCTTGTCATGTTTTTGAGTTTTACTTCCTTTGTCCCAATCTGTCCTGATCATGTTCACCTGTGTCTTGTCTACCCTGTCTGTATTTAATTCTCGTCTCTGCCTTCCTCTTGTGCTGGTCCATTAACGTCTCTTATGTCTTAATGTCTCTTCGTCCCTGACTGTCATGTCCATGTTTCATGCCACGCCACAGTAAGTTTAGTTTAGTTTTGTTATCCTGCTCTGCAGCGCCTTTTGTTTGTAATTAAACCCCTTGCCCTGGAACGGCGTGCCTCCTGCCTCTGCATTTTGGGTCCTTCACGCTACCCCAGCCCTCCCCACATGACATGGAGCTCAAACAGGACTGACCCTCTGCTCTGCGGATGCCCCGCTCTCGCCCCGCTATCGCCCCGCTGGCTCTTCGCCTCACCCCTTTCTTACACCCCTCATGAGAGGGGTGCGGGGAGGGGAGTGCGTCATGCTCCATGACGTCTGGACCCACATATTTAGGTGCAGCCAAGATGCAGATAGCGGCATTTCCCGCATGGATTTTGTGTTCATCAAACAAGGCTAATGTTGTTAGCACGTATTAGCCCACTCCCAACCCTGGCTTCTTCCAGCTCCTTCCACAAAAAAAAAAGCACAAAAATAAAATAATGAGCTAACAGGCACTTCATAGTATTCATAACATTAATAAAAGCACGTTCAGAAGATCATTTCGTATATTACCGAGCTGCTGCATGAATGTATATGGCAGCTCTGTTTGTTTACAACGTGACTCATTTCCTCTTCTGGTATTTTCAACACTACTGCGCATGCCCAAATGATTTATTCTGACTGAAAGTGTGAACATGTGAACATTCGTTCTAATCTGAAAAGGTTTTTCTGATCCCATGTTACACAGTTGGATTTTAATCCGACCATTGATCCGATCAAGATATTTTGCCCATGTAACCGCGGCTACTGTTCCTAGTGTGAAATTTGGTGTGGAATTACGGTGTGGGGTTGTTTTTCAGGACTTGGGCTTGGACCCTTAGTTCCAGTTAAAGGAACTTTGAATGCTTTAGGACACCAATACATTTTGGACAATTCCATAATCCCAACCTTGTGAGAACAGTTTGGAGCGGGTCCCTTCCTCTTCCAACATGACTGTTACCAGTGCACAAAGCAAGGTCAATAAGGACATGGATGAGTGTGGTGTGGATGACTGGCCTGCATAGAGTCCTGACCTGAACCTGATAGAACACCTTTGGGATGAATTAGATTTGAGACTTAGACCCAGGCCTTCTCGACCAACATCAGTGTGCGATCTCACCAATGCCTCTTTGGAAGAATAGTCAGAAATTCTTATGAACACTTCTCAACCTTGTGGACCGCCTTCCCAGGAGATATGAAGCCATACTACTAGCAAAAGGTGGACCGCCATCATGTTGCACTCTATAGGTTAGGAATGGGAGGGCACTTCAGTTCATGTGAGTCAAGACAGGTAATCGAATACTTTTGGTAATATAGTGTACGTCTTCGTTTTCGCTGGCCAGAGATGGCATCTGGCTGAAAACTGTATGGCTGGATAGCTCCAATATTTCAAGCCATTTTTGTTGCACCACTAATGTCAGGTTAGGGGTGTGAGGGGCGGTAAGCTAGTGGGAGTGAGTGTAAACAGAGCTCTCAACAATGGAGAGGAGAAGGGAGGGCGGTTGCTCCGCACCATTGATCCTGCCCACAACTGAGGCAAATTTCAAATGAACTCCTGGCACTCTGGAGAAACTATGTCCTAGAAAACATGTTTTTTTTTATGTTTGACTAAAACTGGCATAATTGTGATAAAAGACCATTGGGAACGCTTTTAATATGTATCCAAAGATAATCGAAGTGGGACTTTAGGGACAGCCATAGCCTATTTCCAAGTGATCTCTAATCTCTCCTCAAATATATAGTAACCCGCTTCACCTACATGATGACAAAACGTCTGATTATTTAATTTATTTTTAGATTGAAGAAAAAAAATGCTTTAAATACAGTGAATCTTTTTAAATTAACATATTTACTCGCACAACACTCCAGCGTGTCACCAATAACTGTCAGGCTTGTTTGTCATATTCTAAAAGACTGTTTTGTTGTTTTCGTGTTTGGCCAGTACGGCCAAAAGGTTGTTTCAAATCAACCAAATCAATAGGCGCTCTAAGCACAAACTTCATCCATCTCCTTCATAGGTATTGGTTTCACTGGATTAATAAGAACAACAAATGGAGCCCTCCTATCACAGTGCTGTGTGTTAATTGTTAACTGGTTGTACTCAAGAAAAAGGAAAAGCAGTTCCAAATGAAATCATTAACCATGTTATCACCACATTTAAAAAAAAAGGATTATTTATGGAGGGTTTTTTTTGTGCTGTTTTTTTCCACACCTAGAGCTTGCAAATCTTTGAGAGACTGTGTCCTCTTGAGAGTCTCCAGTTGTTGACTTCTTTGGTTTTATTACTCAGTGGAAATTTTTCTAGTCCAACCCCAGTGCTGTACAACTCAGTTTAACACATGGAGCTTAATTATTGGGATTATGACATTTGAAGACTTTACCACAAGTTGAATTTATTCAAAGGAAGTAATACATGCAATCTGGTTGTGTCTCCTGACATTAGCAGATATTTCTAGAACTAACACAATTTAAACCAACAGCTTTATAGGAAAAGAAAATATTGATTTGTTTTATTTTCAAACAAACTTGTATTGTTCTATTGTTTTTACAAGAAAAACTAAATGAAAAATCTCATTTAAAAAAAAATCCAAGATGTGCTTATTTAAATTAATGCATATATTCAATGGCCCTGTTTAAATCATGTTGCATCATTTTGAGAAACAGATTTGATTTCCTTAAACCATGATAACTAAAATAGTAAAAAATATATATATATACAAGCAAGGGTTTTTTATTTTGGACTTGGAGACAATATTTGAAAGCAATTTCCTTTTTATAACCAACAAATCTCGTGTCTTGTTATTCTTAACTACCAATCAAAACAGTGACAGTAAACATATTTTGATTGAAGACTAAAAGAGGACAGATGATTGCCATCTGAGTGATTTATATGTAAATCTATTCATTTCTCGTTAGGGCATAATCTCATAATAACATGCAAGTGATTAAACCAAATTATTGTAGGAAACACATTTTAAGCTTCATTTTGTTAAGGCACCCTGGAGAGTTTTAGGAAGGGGAGGAAGGAGTGGGAGGCTGCAGGAGATAGTCTTCTTGGCAGACTGATTTGTCTGAGAAGCAAAGACATCCTGAAATCTCAAAAAATAGGCAAAAAAGGTGAGAACAATCAAAAGAAACACACCAACATATATAGCATTGGTTTAATTCTGTGGCTTATAAAAACCAAAACAGACTAAATCGTTTGTTTTCTGATGTCAAAGGTCTCGTCAGATAATTTATAGTTATTCTATAATAATCCTTTTTATTTTGACTGTAATGATGTTTTCAGATTATCAGACGATGACAGTGAAGCCTCAGGGCAGCAACTATCAGTTGTCGTCTTCTCCTCAGTGTCTAGAGTGAGAACCTTGGTGTATCGTTTCTGCCTCCTGTCGCTTAAGAGACATAATCTCCTGGTTTTTGATAATCCCTGCAGGTTACTGAACTGAGAAAAACAGATTTCTGTGTCCTACAACAAAGCCGCTTTGAATAACAATGCATAAATAGGTAATAATAAAGGGGTCATTTTTCTTTTCCTTTTGGAAATAATTTATGGCGTTTCATCTCTGCCATAAAGTGAAACGGCGTAAAGACAACTGAGCCGGCGTGTTCAGGAACAGGGTGAGGAACCTCACAACCGCGCAGGCGCAATTCTAACAGAGCGACCCCATATATTAAAGCTGCACGCCTGCAATCCTTACTGAGCGGTGATCCCGCGCTGTCAATTCTCCTTTGCACGGTTGCTTGGATTTGCGCTCAGTGTTAAGGGGGCGTTTTTATCACTTGGGGGCAGTAACCGTTCTTGTTGATCTGATTGGCTGAAATTTGCTGGTCAAATGCGGCGAGGCAGCAGACTTTCATTTTTCAGAGCACGGGGGGTTAACAACCTTAAAACGGTTTAAACGGTAACAAATGCAGTGATATTCACATGAGAAAAACTTACAGCGGAAAAAACCCGTTGCACTTTCTTACCTTGGTCTTGGATCGTTGCTTAACGTTTTAATCCACATTACATCTGCTGTTTTTTTTAATTAAAGCCTCTAACACAGACAGGGGTGGTGAAAAAGTTTGACACAAAGAGCCGAAATTTCTAACTGTGAGAATCAAAGAACCACACAAAGAACCACGCAATTAAAGTCATATTATTTCCAATAACACACTCCTCTCCTTACAATACAACAGCACTGGATTGAACGGCGCCGTTTCAGTTATGAGTGTTTTTTCTGTATTTAATTTTAAAAAATACCGGTTAAACATGCATGCTGGTGTGTGTTTTAAAAAGGCAGGGAGCACAAAACTGTGTTGGTTATTTTTTTCAGTCATCAATCAGCATCCAAAATCCATCAAAGTCCTCATCTTCTGTATCTGGAATGAAGCCGGGCTACATTTCTATCAAACATGCCAACTTTCATTTCGTCATCGTCAGAGTCCGTTTTGTTGCCGTGCGGCTCCAAAGAAGAGTGAAAGCAGACGCGTCAGGCCCAGCTTTAGTTCTACAGTCCAAAAGTGTGGGTAACTTGCCCGGCGCTGCGTCCCAGTAAAAGGAGCAGGGTATGCACAGCTTTTCACTGCCGCCGGCTCACATCACATCTGATGAAGACGTTGGAGCGGCTCTTCCTCAAGCTCCTCAGACCCCAGGTGCTGCACGCTGAGGACCCCCTACAGTTCGCCTACCGTGCAGAGGTTGGAGTAGAGGATGCCATCCTCTTCCTCCTACACAGAGCACACTCGCATCTGGACAAGGGAAAAGGCACTGTAAGGATTACTTTCCTGGATTTTTCTAGTGCCTTCAACACTATCCAGCCCCTTGTATTCCAGGAAAAACTCTCCAGTATGCGAGTGGACCCGTGCCTGGTTGCTTGGATTTCCAGCTACCTCACCGACAGACCACAGTACGTCAGGGTGAAGGACATCATGTCTGACACTGTGGTCAGCAACGTGGGAGCTCCACAGGGGACTGTACTTTCCCCTTTCCTCTTCACCCTGTACACCACGGACTTCTGCTACAACTCGGACACGTGTCACATCCAGAAGTTCGCAGATGACACAGCCATCGTGGGGTGTATCAGTGGCGACGAGGAGGAGGAGTACAGGAGCCTGGTGAAGGATTTTGTTGTCTGGAGCCACAAAAACAACTTACAGCTCAACACCTCCAAGACTAAGGACTGGTCGTTGACTTTGGGAGGGACAGACCCAACCCCAGACCAGTTCTGATAGGAGTGGAGGAGGTGGAGGCCGCGGCAGACCCATAAATATCTTGGGCTGTGGCTGGACAACAAGCTGACTGGACGAGCACACGAGGCAGCTGTACAAGAAGGCACAGAGCAGGATGTACTTTGAGGGAGCAGATCCTTCAACATCTGCAAGCAGCTCCGGGGATCTTCTACCAGCCTGTGGTCGGCAGCGCCTCTAACGTACGCTGTGGTGTGCTGGGGAGCACCAAAGACAGATTCTCCAGGCTGGAGAAGCTAATCAGGCGGGCTGGATTCTGGGGTTGGCACAAGGCTGGACCCTCTGGCTACTGTGGCAGAGAGAAGGACACTCAAAAAACTAACGTGTATCCTGGACAATGCCACCCACCCTCTGCAATACAATAATGCACTATCAGTAGCCAGAGGCTAATTTTCAGTGTAAGAGGTTGCTCTCCCAAGGTGCAGGACTAATAGACTGAGGGAACTCTTTGTCCCTCTCGGGCTATCAAACTCTTCAACCACCACTTAGGAGGGGGGAGTGGGACAGAAAGGAAAGGGCCTTGATTGACTTTCTTAAATGCTGTTTTGCAGAAATGTAAACTGTTTTTACTGTTTTTACTTTTCTGATTATGTCTAATAGTGCTGTATGCGATGGAGATGTCAATTTCCATGATATTGATGATATTGATATTGTACACGAAACGACAGCAGGGAGGGGGATTTGGTTTTAATTTGTCTGGATTATGTTTTAAAACTGAAAAGTTAATAAACATACAAAACACAAAAAACCCCGCAAAGTTTAGGACTCGATCAGGACCAAATTCAGCGGAGTCTGTCCAGACCGTACAGTGTTCCCAGTCTGAATAAACTCTAAGAATAGCTTTGAAATGTCAGTTAAAACCATTGATGTAAGTGCAAAAATGAATGATGAGGTCAAGGAGAATCAGTGCTATTTCTGAGGGATTTTATAGACCCAGAGACTTCAACTCAAATTGTTTTATGAAAATTTAATCGAGAAGCATAATATAGACATGTTCCCCAGAAAATGTTGTCAACAGGAACATTATCCTGAAGATCCTATCAACCCGGTTGAAAGATGAGTTAAAACCAATTCCAGGGAACTAAATGTGTAAATGTTCCCATTTGAAACGGCATGAGCCAACACAATCATTAGCAGCCACAATATTATTTCTTTGGGGCACTAAAAAGAAAATTGAAAAATGTGAGAACCCAGCTTTTCCTGTCCTGCTAAGCTCGTGAAGACAGATTTCTCAGAATGAAAAGAATCATATAAGGTAAAATATGTGTGTATGTTTGGGTTTGTCTGGGCATGTGGGAGGTTTGACCTCGAGCACAGTGACCACATAGAGAAACAGCTTGATATCTCCAAGACAACCCTTACATAGAGATGCTGAAATGATCTGATGTGCAAGATCTTTATTTTTCAGTAACGTGAATTCTGAGCACACAAGGTTTTGGGTTATTTTTTTTTTCTTTTGGTTTTTGTGCTTTTTTCGTAACAAAAAACAAACATTTCAAATGAAGTCTTAAAGGCCGTGAAAGATTTTGGCTGTCGTGTTCTCATACCGCTTAAGGAGAAAATGCAATGATGTGGTAAATAAAGAAGGAATGGAGGTTTTTAATAAGGTGGACTTCATCTTTTTTTCTTAATAATGCATTGACTTTTTATCATTTCTAATAGTAATATCTTAATACCTTAATGTCTCAGAAATTTCCAATTGTTTTTACCCTGGTATGCCAGCTTAAAGAAAAATATATACTTTGTTGCTTACATGTCCTTGTTTACAATTACTGTTCACTAGGTTAACATATTCTGACATTTTACATTCTTAACGTATTTACTTTAGGTCCCAAAATTTTGAGCCAGATGAAAATAAAGAAACAAAAGTATGAAATAAATTGTAATCAAGAAAGCACACCTAAAGAGATGTGACCAACATATAATTCTAGTAGATTTGGAACAGCAGCTGTGAGGCTTGTGCTCTAAAGCTTGTTTTTTCATTAATAATTTTTAGTTATGTTCTTTTCTGAGTCACACAGGTTCCTGGTCTTAATCGTCCAGAGCTGTCTTCTTTTAAGGTAATTACCCGTAGTGTTTTTGGGTGCCTGGTTGTCAGTTCTTCATTGTTAGGTCATCTGTTTTGTCAGCCTTTTGTTGCTTCATTTGTTTGTTCAAGTTTTTTTCATTAAAAGTTTACATTTCTGCCTGGTCTTCTGCAATTTGAGGCCTCCACCATCAGTTTACTGATATGAGCAGAATCATTACAATAAACTAGGAAAATTATGCTAAACCTAACGGACCTGAACAACTTGAATAAAAGCACAAATTCAAGTATTTCAAATTAAACAAACCCCAGACTAATTTATCAAACAAATCCATGAAAACAAGAGTTAAAGGAATGAAAACCAGTTTAATAAAAAATAATGAACAGTTTATTCTAAACCTTTCTAAAGGACTTTACTTTTATTCTGTCCTGTGATTGAACCTCTTGATCTCTAAAATGAATTTGTTTAAAGTCTCCAAGCATCCATCCATCTTCTAAACTAACTGATTCCCTTATGAACCCTCCTAGAAAAAGTCTCAGGCAGGAATTGAACCAGGGCCTTTTTTACTATGAGGTAGTGCTAACCACTACACCACCATGTAGCCCATCGATTAGTTTAACTGTACCATACTTAATTTGATTTCAAACGAGAAACTAGAAAGAAACACCAGCCAAGATTTTCCTGTTCAACTAAAGTCATTCCAAAAACAAAATTCCACCAATGTTGGCTTTTTTTGTATTACTTTTAAACAAGTATCATGTCATTTGTTTTTAACTTTAAGGACAGATTTTTCTTTAACATCATGCTTTAAAATATCAACTTATGGTAATGCCGCACACCCAAACAGAGATTACCGGTAGGCAGTTTTATGTAAAATCAGGAACTTTGATTAGCATCAGGGATCCTTCAGACATTGGGGAGATCTGATTTTCCTCATGAGTGTTTGGGAAACCGTACTTTCAGCAATTATCTGAGTGGAATGTTCCTCCTTGTTCTTGCACAATGTAACTGTTTCCCTTGGTAAAGTGAACTGCTGCACGACAGAATCGACTTTCTATTTAAGACGTCTAGCCACAATTTGTCTGAGTTTGAGGTTGAGTATTGACATGCTGATACGGTCTTTTATTCCCTTGTTTTGAGAGTGGTCTCTGTCTGTCAGGTAATCATAGTGGGGCTCAAAGAAACAGTTTAAGTAAAATTAAAAGCAGTGGCGTGGATACACTCAGATGTAGCTAGAACGTAAATTGATAAAATCTTCTGAAAGATTGGGACGCTGCAATTTTCATATTTATATTTGACATTTTATACCTTGTAATTTTGTTATCTAATTTTCTTCCTATATATGTCTTCTTAAATTTTGTCCTTTCTATATTCGCCCTGACCTGAAAGATGCTGTATGAAAATCTCGGCGTACTTACTGTATGTGCAAACGGCAATACCTTGAATCTTGAATCTAAAATGTACTTCGAAAGAAGTTGAGGGCACTTTATATTCCACAGAGGTTTTGACGTTTATGATCTTGTTTTACTGCATAAAGGGTTTATGAATAATAACTTGTCCCTTCAGCATTAAAAGAATTTAAGGTTTGACCTTACCTGTACAGGTAATTTAGGCTTTTTATGATCATAGTTTGGATTCAGCTTATTCAGCAGTTGTTTTATTACATCATTTGTTCTCTTTTACTGACTGGCTTTGCTGCAGTTCTGCAAAGACTGATGACAGCTGTAATTTGTGTGTAGAGCAAAGACTCTTCTGTTTTCTGAATCTTGTGCTCATTGCTTTCAAGTTTCCCAAGACTCATGTGATGCACAAAAAAATCCTGTCTGTCTGCCTCAAAATGTTCCTCTAAGACTTCTTTTTGTTTTTGGTGCGTTATACTATTGTTAATTTTTGCACGATTAGTTGCACATTTAACAATACGGAAGGATAACAAATTTGGTACATTTTTTATGCTTTTTTTTCCACTTTTTATGTAAACGTAAAAAAATCCAGAATTTGTTTATATGTATTTTTCTTTATATCATTTTTGTTTGTTCCTAAGACATGTGGTTAAAAACTCAATAGATTTTTAAAAAATGTGTGACAATCTGGATTGTTGGATGTAAAAACTAAACCAAAAAAAATACACAAATTCATATATATATTTTTAGTGCGGTGAAATTAAAATTTCCTGATTCTTCATGCCCAAATGGAGAATTTCAAAAATTCAAGAGGCCGAATAGTGAACCTTTTATGGGCGCCAGCATAATTGATTCACCATTTTTCTTTTAAATCAGTAAATCACATTTTTAATCACACCATTCCTCGCAAAGTATAATCAAGAACTTTGTTTTTGGAATTTAGGATTTGGAGTTCTCCTGTTCAGGTCAGGGTTGCTGTTTCAAAGTGGGCATAGTGTGGGAGGTAAATGGGCAAAGTCTCTTTTGAGGAAAGAAAAATATTAAGTGTGGGTGGATAATCCTTTTTATTTTTTTGAAGAATCTATGCTGTTTATTTTTTCCCACCATCAGGGAAAACCCTTTGGGGCTTAGTTGTGACAAAAACGTATGACGAAGAACATCATCTTGAACTGTTTTGGAGGGTTTTACTTTGAAGGCAATTGTCTTTATGTTGTTCATTTGGAAAAAAAACAACAACATTTTGTCTCACTGGAACAACCTGCATTCATTTTAATAATGGCCATTTTAGCTTCCAGCGGGAGAATGTAATATGTTATCATGAAACATAAACTATGAATTGAATCATTTGCATTTCAGTCGATATGTCTGAACAACACAAATAGCTGTAAGCAGAGAACAGAGCAGTGATGAGATCATTGGGAGACTCAGAATTCTGGTTACTATGCAGCTCAAACAAATACTGATGAATCTTTGATATTAAACCTGGAGTCAAAGTTTAAAACTAATTCCATCTCATAATGTAAATGTGTGTCTTTTAGAGGTATTTATTGAGACAGTTCCTGACATTTTGTCTTGAATGAACAGTAAGTTGTTGAGGGGTACCAGTCAGCTAACAATAGTGAGGTTAGATTGAATTCTTTTCTTTTTTACAAAAAAATCTTGTTTATTTCTCCTTGTTTTATTTTTGAGTCGTAACTGAATTTATGTCCTTGATAACTAAATTATGTGTATTGTTCTCACAGAGAGGAGGAAAAAATGTATATTAAGGATGCAGATGTTTAAAAAAATGTAATTATGATCGACATCTGTGCTGCAGAGAAGAAACCTATCAGAATTCTGACTGAAGCACCAGCTGGGGGGGGGGGGCAACTTTCAGCTGGTTTTAATGGGTAACAATACAATTAAAGTGGCACAGTAGAGTTCATAAACACGACCAGAAATGCCACAAAACATTTGAAATGTTCTTTCTTTCTGGCCATTTTGTTTTTTTGAAGCACCATCTGCAATGAACTCCAAAAGCAGTGACAAAGGGAGAGCAAGTGTTTTCTTTATGTGATTTAAGCCCCCTGCATTAACATGAACGCAGAAGCTTTTTTATTTTATCGGTGGAAAAGAAGACGCATTTACGTGACTCCGAGCAGAGTCATCCCTTTGATTAGAATGCGCAAATTTGCAAGCTATATCTCTAATGTTCTTCCCTTCTGCTAAGACAGCAAACAGCCCCCAAGAGCCCACAGAAATGATCTCTGCTTCAACTAAAATGAAAGTGGAATACTTTGCTGAGTCATTCCTAGAGCATAATATATTTGAATTGAGCCTTAAATCAGAAATTTTTTCATTCATGCTCTTTTTTTGAAGCTTCTTTCAGCCAGATTTAACATAATTTGGCTGGTGCGAATGTGATCTCACTTTTTCTTTCTCTTTCAACAATACGTTTTTAAATAAGATTGTTTTAATTAAGCTTTTGTTGAACATCATTTACGACCAAGGCACTCCTGTTGTTCTTCAACTAGATAAATTAATAAACCTGTAGAGGTCCTTGTTTTGCAAAATGGCATGAATTTATTCCTCTCTGAAACACCTGATTCAAATTTATTTACTGAAACTTACTTCCATAACTTTAATATGTGGCTGAGGTTGCATAGCACTGTTCATAAAATGTAAACTCAACTAAATTCCTCTCATTCTTTTTCAGTGAGCCACGGACAGCACTAATTTCGTATGTTGACTTATCAGTTTAATGCAGAGGTCAGATTCCTGTATGTGCAAATATTCAATGTAATGTCATCAATACGAGAGAAAAAGTCCCTTGAAGACAAAGCCCTGCTCTGTTTGGTCCTGCATTAGGTGTTTTTGTGCATCCTCAGTGTGCCATTTATCACTGTCAGGCTGCACAGCTTAGATTTAAAACAAACATGAAATCCACAAATTCTCTTTTAGTCCAGAGAACTGCTGCACACCACTGATTAAAAACGAAACAGTAGCACTAACGAGTATTACAACATCGAATAACAAAAATTAATTGCAGCATATAGTTTTAAGACATTATTTGTTGTGACTGTCTGAGGAAATTCCACTAATCAAGGATGACAGAAAAAGGTTTCTGGCTTGCATCTTGTTTTGTTTATGAACAAATGAGAATGTGATTTGTTGTTTGTGTAGCTTCTTTTAACAAAAACACATGAGTTCTTTCTGTTAAAGGAGCAGAGAGATGCTGTGGGTTAAGATACGCCTTCATTACAGGTAAACGATGTATCATAGATTTCCCTTTGTCATCCAGTTTGCTTTTGAATTATGCACTTGCTGTGAACAAATAGAAAGGAGGACATCCAGAATAAAGTTCTAGAGGGCAAACATTATGTTTTAGCCAAAATGTATTGTTACAGGAAAGAGGTGAAAGAACCTGCTTTGTACAGTATAGACAGCAGCAGACTCTACTCCTGACAGAACATTTGAACTCCTGGTTTCATTGTGTTTGTTCTGAATCTACATCTATTTATTTAGCACATCTTAACAATCAGGTGTCTTATCAGAATCAAAATCAGTGCCTTGGAATTTTTCCCAAAACCCTATTTAAATGTTGCAGCCATTGCAAAAGAACTCTTTTAGAAGTCAGTCCATGATCTGCTGCAATCTGTGGGTTACTGGTTGAAGAATAAAACTCAATTTTCTTTCCTAAAATTTTAATTTGTTATTATATAATGGCTGAATGTGTACAGAGATTGTTGTGGTTGGCTTCTGAAAGTTTAAATACTTTGTGATCCATTAGCCAGATGTACTGGAAAATGGAGGAAAATGCATTTTCAGTTTTTAGAAAATGGCACAGAGTTGTCCTCCTAGCGTTCCTGGAGCTCTCTTTTGTTCTTAGAACCATCCTCGAATCTGCCATTATCGCTGTAATATAGAAAAGAAAAGTGGAACTGAGATAAGCAAGATGGGAGAAATGTTCAGCTCCAAGAGGAGGATGGTGAATATGTCCCGCTGAACATCAAAGGATTGGTGGCTCATTTAAGTGCAGCTCTGGAAATCTGCCTCGGCTTGTTTTGATGCTTGTATTAGCTCCCAAATGAACATGTTTCCTGTTGATGTAGTTTGTTTCCTTTAATATAGATAATAGATTCCTGTTGCTTGCTTTCTGTTTAATTTCTAAGCAAAAAAAAATCTGGTAACCAACAGAATAAGAGAAGACACAAGTTCTTTAGAGGCAGCTGCTCCACAGGATATTCACACTCAAGGGTCTTTTAGTTTTTTTCCATGTCTGAATTTGGAAAAAGAAACATGTCCGATTTGCCTCTCAGCAGCCATGAATTGAGGCATAAACTCCTGACCCATGACTGTTTCACCCTTCTGTAGGAGAGCAGAAAAAAAGGCTCTCTGACACACTCAGAATGTGAAGTAAATGGAGCTTTGTGACGCCTGGGCAGCTGGAATGGTAGCCCACGATGCCTGATTCCTGTGTCCTTGTGGTCAGTGAGTGAAACATGAAACCAAGCAGCTGTCAACTTGTGTCAGCAGCAATGTAAAGCAGACAGAAATCATTTCTGCCGGCCTTTTAAACTAACAACATACAGCCTCACACAATGGAAACTGCATTCATTCATAATGTGTGCACAGTTTTTCTATCCTGTCTTTTTAGCTCTAATGCATCTTTTTAAGCAGCTTTTCATTGTCTTTGGTGTTATTTGCAGCAATCTTAAATGCAATAAATAAAAAGCATAGAAAGGAAATAACTAAAATTGACAGACTAATTTATGGATCATTACTATTGAACCAAATTTTTCTGTCAAACAAAGTTTGTCAGAAAAAAAAGCGTAACAATTTGGTCTTTTAAAAAAAATGCCAGCCATAGTAAAGTATATTAAATCTTTATTTATATAGCACTTTTCACAGAGAGCGACTCACAAAGTGCTTCACAATGCTAAAACTATAAAAAATCAGTAGCGAGACCCAATAAACGCACTGACATCAAGTATACAAACAAACAAACATGCAGCCATAGAAGCATAAAAAAGAGTGTTCTCAGAAAGCGTAGAGCAAAATGTTTGGCACGTCCGTGAAACCTTCGGCCAATCAGAGCACCACAACAGAACGCAATAAATGTTCAGAGATTTCTAACCACTCCTTCAAGACGGTCTTTTCTGACAACTTCTCAAAATAGCAGCTCTAAATGACTTGATTTTTTTAAATCATATTTTAGCTATACAAAGTTAAAGGGGAACACCCAACGATTTGAAAATATAGAGTATAACCACAATTTTAGTGATTGTAAACATAATCTTTAAAAGTAAAATGTTTCATGTTTTTCTACAATATTAGATTCAAAATGGAGGGAGAAACAAAATAAACTCAAATTTAACACCTTCACATCATATGATAGATAGATAGATAGATAGATAGATAGATAGATAGATAGATAGATAGATAGATAGATAGATAGATAGATAGAATAGATAGATAGATAGATAGATAGATAGATAGATAGATAGATAGATAGGATAGATAGATAGATAGATAGATAGATAGATAGATAGATAGATAGATAGATAGATAGATAACTTTTATTTATCCATTTGGGAGTGTTCCCGTATTGAAATCTTCGACATCTATTGCATGCTGCACTTGACATACATATAGGAAAGAAAAAGCAGCACAGTGACTGGAAAAATTTGAAAGATTAGAACAGTAAGAAACAATTTAAATATCTGCAAAACAGCCTATACAAAAAGTCATTCAGGTCTTCCTTTCCTTTTTCTGTCTTCCTCCCCTCCTAAGTGGTGCTGAAGAGTTTGATGGCCCGGGGACAAAGGGTTCTCAGTCTATTAGTCCTGCACCTTGGGAGGAGCAGCCTCTGTTGAAGGTGCTTCTGGCTACTGATAGTCATGTGCAGAGGGTGGGTGGCATTGTCCAGGATACATGTCAGTTTTTTTGAGTGTCCTTCTCTGTGCCACAGTAGCCAGAGGGTCCAGCCTTGTGCCAACCACAGAGCCAGCCCGCTTGATCAGCTTTTCCAGCCTGGAGAAGTCTGTCTTTGAGGTGCTCCCCCCCCAGCACACCACAGCGTAGGTTAGCACACCATGCACTCACAGACTGGTAGAAACTCCCCAGGAGCTTCTTGCAGATGCTGGGAAGGATCTTAAATCTCAAGAAGTACATCCTGCTCTGGGCCTTCTTTTGTACAGCTGCCCTGCGGTTGCCTGTCCAGTCCAGCTTGTTGTCCAGCCACAGCCCAAGATATTTATAGGTCTGCACGACCTCCACCTCCTCCACTCCTATCAGAACTGGTCTGGAGTTGGGTCTGTCCCTCCCCAAAGCTCCATTTCACCAGTTCCTTAGTCTTGGAGGTGTTGAGCTGTAAGTTGTTTTTGTGGCTCCAGACAACAAAATCCTTCACCAGGCTCCTGTACTCCTCCTCCTCGAACTTGGATGTGACACACGGTCCGAAGTTGTGGTGCAGAAGCCTGCAGGTACAGGGTGAAGAGGAAAGGGAAAGTAGCGTCCCCTGTGGAGCTCCCCACGTTGACCACAGTGTCAGACATAATGTCCTTCAGCCTGACGCATTGTGGTCTGTCGGTGAGGTAGCTGAAATCCGCTAAACAGGCACGGGTCCACTGTGATACTGGAGAGAGTTTTTCCCTGAGCACATGGGCTGGATAGTGTTGGAAGGCACTCAGAAAAACAGGAAAGTAATCCTACAGTGCCTTCCCTTGTCCAGGATGCGAGGTGTTCTGGTGTAGGAGGAAGAGGATGGCATCCTTCTGTACTCCAACCCTGCACGGTAGGCGAACTGTAGGGGGTCCCCTACCAGCAGCACCTGGGGTCTGAGGAGCTTTGAGGAAGAGCCAGCCCAACGCTATCAGATGTGATGTGAGTGCCACCGGTTGAAGTCATTCAGCTCGCTAGTCGCTATGTCGCTAGTTCAAAACGTACCATTTAATCCAAGACTTCACTTATTTCAACATGACTTGGAATGGAAAAAAAACTAAAACGTGCTCTTGTAGCAATTATATAAAAAAACATTCTTTTGTGTTTTTTCTAATAATGGAGGGCATATATAAAGAAACGTACTTCTTTATTCAAACTGGCCAGAAAAAATGTCATTTGTATTAGCGGCCCATAAGCTTCCTGCCCCATCCATTCTGATCCATCCACTTGTAGATGAATAGATTCATGAAGGTCTTCATCTGAGCTGGCATCTGGCCTGCCTTCAGAACTGGGCATGAATAGCTCAAATAGCAAGCTTGTGGGAGTGTTCCAAACACAGGATCATGGGTAATGAAAGCAGGCTTACGTCGGCACCAACATTCCTGCCCAGAACTCAGAGGTGAATTTCTGATGAACTTCTGCCACTCTGCAAAAAATGTTTCCTAGAAAACGACAGATTTTTTGATTTTGGCTAAAAGAAGAAACGATTCTCCCTTTTTCAAATCATGCATTTATGAAAAATCTGCTGACAGAGAATGAAACTTCTAACACTGACAGTCAAACATATAAATATTTTATAAAAGACAGGCAAGGGAAATTGTTTTATGATGATATCCCTGATATTGATACCCTGATATTGATATCCCGATATTGATAAATCATGTAATAAAATGTATATAGTATAACGGGGTGGGATTATATAAGTTTGCTTCCTTCCACTCCCTTTCAAGCAATATTTATTAATATGTCTAATTATCCTACATTTGATTAGTTACTGTATGAATGTATAACTGATGATTATATTGCTTTGGTGTATTATTTCTACTTAATTGCTTGGAATAAACCATTTCAAATCAAAAATCAAGAGAAGGGATAGATTTTTTTTTAATAACATAATATTTCCCACACATTTTAAAGTTAAATCAAGAAAGAAAGAAAAATGAAAAAAAGCACATATAAATATATTTATATATATATATATATATATATATATATATATATATATATATATATATATATATATACACACACACGCCACTTTTCAATTCTTGGCGGTACACTTTTGCTAATGTGGGACTTGAAACTGCTCCTGTTAGATGAAGTGTTGCTGAAGTTTGCTCTCCCTCACGCCACAGCCACCATGAAGACTACTGGCAACTGTTCAAAACATGAATTACTGCTGAGTTTGGCTTATCTCCTCCTGACTGCAGATGGTCTTAATGTGTTGGAAAGAAACTTTTAAAATGTTTACTGTGAAGGTTACTTGGGAAGGTAGGGGGAAAAAGAATCTTTTATCTTGATGTAACCGTGTCTTTTGACAAGAGAAATTCCATATATATCAGATTTACAAAGCTAAACTAACTCAAGTCCCAGAGAGGAGCAAATGGCTTGTTTACAATGAAGAAAAATATTTGATGCTGAACAACAGTTGTCTCCTGTTATAGTTTTAATGTCAGAAAATTATCAACATTTTGTATTTAAATATTACATAAACTTGAGTCCAGCTGCTATCCTTTTGTTTACATTATCTATACTTTAAGTAATAATAAAAAAAAAAACTGTTCAGATTGCTTATTCTGCTTCTGGATGAAGGATGTATAAAGAGAATGAGAAGAGCACTATTGACTGTGATTGTGCAACCAAATTACTCATGTCATAAATTTTATTATAGAAGGATTTTAAGTTAAAGTATCCATTGTTTATTTTGGAAATGTCAGGGACAAACATGGTATTTAATGCTATGCAGACACCCACAAAAAGCAACCAGGATGAGAATGTTAAGGAGAGTTAAATAAAGAAGTTGTACACCTGTCTCCACTCCAAAAGTGACGCACACTTGAAGAATGTGCATAGTTGCATGAGTAAATGCTGGGATGACATCTTTTGGCAGAGCAGGTAAACATGAGCATTTAATAAGAATCTTATTTAATAAAAATGTTATAAATCCATTTGAGAGAAAATGGTCCTTAGTTGAAATGTCTTATCAATAGACGTTTTTTTTTATTTTATTTAAACTACACTGTCAGTGCTTAGACATCTACTGAAATACAACATACATAATATATGTATATTAATACATAATATACACAAGGGTGTCATCTCAAGGCTCTATAAAGAGTTCGGTTGCCGAATGCAACCAATAGCCTTTATTGTTGGGGGGGAGGGGGGCCTCCCATAGTTGTGAATTAAAAAAAAAAGCAATACACTTCAAAACCATTTTGACGTCAAGCAGTACATTTACTTTTCTGTATAAGGATATTTAAAATTATGAATATTGTTCCTCTTTGAAATCAGCCTCCAGTGGTCATTTGAGGAACTGAAGGATTTGGGTTGGCTTTAAATTTGGGATTGGTAGGTGGTGGCTTGGTCTCAACAAAAAAATTAAACTAACAGCGACACAATGATGAGAATATAATATAGTTAATTGGGTCATGCATAGCATTTAACAATGAAAGCAGATGGACTGATGAAAACCTTAAGAGTGGAAGATAAGCTCTTTACTTTCATGTTTGGAGTTAGGGTGGGGAAGTCAGGATGGGGAACTCCAGACATCGATGGCCGGTGTGTCTGCACATTTTTCAGATATCATTTACCTACTCACGGTTGATTACATGGATCAGGTTTGTCTTGCCAATTAGAACATGCCAGAGCAGGGTACGTCTGAAAACAAATGAAAATCTGTCCCTATCACTGTTTTAGATGGAGTTAGTGAGAGCATAATGAGCCAAATAACTGGTGTGAAATCTTCAGAGGTGTTTTTGAAGTGTAAAGCTTAACAACGTAAAGCTTAACAGCAGATAGTTTTTTTCTCAGTTGATTTTACATTCCTTTGAATTAATCTTCTGAGCACTCACCGGTATGTAGCACGCCTCTTGAAATAGATTTGCTAAGAATGTGATATTTTTTTGGCATTTGTGTGAAGCAGGTCATCTTCTTTATTTTCTTCTCTCTTTTAATTCTGTAAAACATTTTATGCTGCACATACTGTGGTATAACATTTGTCCAGATGACCGATGATTTTATTATTTGGAAGTTTTGCAGTGACTAGAAAATGTGAGCAACAGTTGGTGACATAAGATTGAATATTTAAACCATAATGTCTTATTTTTGCAATAATTTATTTCAGAATTAAAGAAAATTAAAATTGAAGCTCACTTCCTTTACTGTCATTAAAGTAAAATGTAAAAAAAAAACTGTCAACTGTCCTCATTGTGTCCCCTCTTCTCCAAGAGCTTTTCTCAAGTGTTAAACTCAGAGGTTAGATCTCTATGGGGAGGACTGTGGTTCAGAGGCAAATGGTTAAGCTCTGATAAGAATGTCGCAGGCTCATGTGTCAAAGTGACCTGAGGCACTGAACCCCACACTGCTCCTGGTTGTCTGGTTAACCACACATGGCATGTCTGCCACAGACCCATACACCAATCTATGACCATCTATGAAATACATCGCACACCCCTTATTATAGAGGTTACGAGAGTCAAACAAAAAGTCCAAATGGTTTCTGGTCATTATCTTTTGAGGATGAAGTGGGACAGGTGTCATCACTCCACAGCCTTCTCTACTCCTTTGGGTTTGGTGAGATGATTGAAGATGGGTTGAAGATTGTAGTGAGCCCACTATTTCTGTTAAGGGAAGGTTTGTCTTCTTAAAAACATAAACCATATTTCTCTCTGGCTGTGATAGTTTTCACTGCCAACAAAAAAATAGTTTTTGTCCTTCAGGTTTACTGTAAAATCCGATCCACTGGAGTTGATCCTGCGATGTTCATGAAGTCTGCTATGCAACGGTTGTTTGGTTTCCCAGATGTACTGTTTGTTACAGTCTTTGCTGTAGTAAATAGATTTCACCACCTTGTTCTGTTTATAATTCTGACCTTGCAGTGAATCAGTTGCTGTCTGAAAGTGTTGAATAGCTTGAAGTAAATCAGGATGCTGTGTTGACCCAAAATCCTTCTGAGTTTTAAGAAACAGACCAGAGATGTACAGAATTACAATGTTGTTTCTTGTTTATGTCTTGTTCATTCTTGTGATGTTTTCTTATGATCTGGGATTTGGAGAAGCCCCATGTCCACAGGTTCTGTGGCCATGGCAAATATGTTGTTCCTCTTTCTTCCTACCTAAAGGGCTTAAAGACACTTCTTAGGCTCTGTGCTGCTGAATTCTGATCATACCAAGTTTGTGCTGTAGCAGGTGGTTGGACTCCTACAGCATGCACTGGTTTGTCTGTCGGCTTTCTCTACACTTCCGCATGGAGAAACCTGTCCTCTGTGATGATCAATGAAAAACCCAGGAAACTTTCCTTAGTATCCCGGTAGAGTTTGATGGGTTTTTTTCTACAAATTGTCCTGTAAAGGTTTCCAGTTTCCTGATTTTGATCTTGACCTTGGTCTTATCCGTGTACAGTATAAGAACCAGTGGCTAGGACTAGTTTTGTTTTTAAATATAAAAGTAGTTGTATCTCTATTTTAAAGACCCCGTCCAATAAAAACTGTTTTTAGAAATTTTTTTGTGGCTTTTTTGTCACGATTGAGGACATAAAGAAAGAAAATTAAGATTCAAACTGCATTTCTAAGTACTTATTCAAATTGTTGTGAATCAGGAGCAGACAAATGTAATCTGAAAAAGCTTTTAGTTGTTACGTAAACTACAATTGGCAGGCTACGCTCCCTACTCCACTCCATTCTGACACATCCCCTTGTAGACAAATAGATTGTCTTTGTTTTCCCCCTCCGAGCTGGATAGCTCTAATATTGATCACCGTTTTTTGTTGAATAAGTAATATTAGATTGGGGTTGTGAAGGGCTGTAAGTTAGTGAGAGAGTGTAAATAAAGGGATATGGGAAATCAGGCTTCATCCACTCCAACGGCCTGCCCACGACTCAGAGGTAAATTTCTTATGAACTCCTGCTGCTCTGCAGAAATAATGTCCTAAAAAACGACACAGGATTTTTGATTTTGGCTAAAAACAGCATAAAAATAATTAAAAGACCACTGGGGACGTTTTTCCAATGCATCAAAAGATGATTGGAGTGAGATTTTAAGCTTAAAATCTGTTAACATATGTAGTATCTTTCTCGTCAGTCTCCCTTTATTGTAAGTTTTTGCAGGTGTCAAATTCTCTTTTTGTCTAAATGTATCATTACGGTGGCCGACAGGGCTCACACTACATACAAAAGAAACAACGCAACGGCATTACCCGAAGCACAACGAAATTACCCACAACACAACGACATAACAGCAGCAACAGCATAAACCGCAGCACAATGGATATTAAGGTTATTTTTTCCCACCGGCGGGAAAAAAACAAATTCAGTTTCAAACTATTCTGCACTCCTGAGAGCTACGTGATATTTGGACAAGATTAGGGTGTTTTCTTACGTAATTTCTTACAAATATACATTTGTCTAAAAATATAAATTTACCCAGCTCTCCACATAGTGACATCTGCATCTAACGCTCTTTGTCCTTTTTTTTAAATTACGACTTTTAAGTCGTAAATTTACGAGAAAAAAACTCGTAAATTTACAAGTTTTTATCTCATCGAGAAAAAAGGCATAGATTAAAAAAGGAAAAACACCAAAGTTTTCTTCAAGCCTAGCTTGAAGATGAAATATGTGGAGCCTTTTGTGAAGCTTCATTTCTGGATAGGTTTAAAAAACAAAGAGATTCTAAACCTTTTGGCAACTCAAAATCAGATTATTTTCAGTGGAGCCGGCTTTCCGGGGTTCGGTGTCGGTAAAGCGGAGTTTCACAGGTAAAATAAGGAGCTCAGAGACACGTTTGAGTGTAGAGGACCGCTGCAGCCTTTATTTTCCTTTTCATTCACACACCCTGAAGTTAATTTGTCACCTTACGTCATGAACCTGTCATCCGAAAACCAATGCGGAAGTAAACAGTGTTACATACGCCCCCTCTTCCAGATGAAACGTCCCGTTTCAACATAAAACAATAAGGAGGAAGGAAAATAGTCTATATAGTCTATATATTAACATTGGAACGTTGAAAATGCCACAAAAAAAAAGGGCGCCTCCTCAGACGGAAGCGTCACACAGACGTTGAGATCTTGTCTTTAATGGAGAAAGAAAGGATTCAAGGGGACAGGTGCAGGGATACCGACGGCTTCATCAGGCTGCAAAGATCCTGCAAACCAATCATCAATAAATAAAACATTGATAAGTCATAAATCAAACATATGAGCTTCAAAACATTTGGAACGTTATCAATAAACATTCAGCTCACCTGTTCAACTAAGTTTAGTCGGTCTGCTCTGCTGCTGCGTGGCGTTCAATTGCTGCTGCTCTGTATGCTCACCTCCACTTTAACCTCGTAAAATGACGAGTTTTTTACCCTTAAATTTACGCTTTAAAATCTCGTAATTTTACTTTTTTTTGGTGGCCCTAAAACTCTGTCATACCGAATTGTTTGGAACTGAATTTTTTTTTCCCCGCCAGTAGGGGAAAAAAATTCCTCATTTCCGTTGTGCTGCGGTTTATGCTGTTGCTGCTGTTATGTCGTTGTGTTGCATGTAATTTTGTTTTGCTTCGGGCTGTCGGCCACCGTATATCATGCACAAATGCAAGACAATTGCAGACTCCTGTTATAATCATCCGAAAGATACATAATTTGGTCTTAATAATGCTTGGCATCCCCATCAACCTAAATGTGGTAGCTAACATCTTGCAAAAAAAAAAAAATATTTCACACAATTACTTTACCCAGCATGCTCCGGGTTTATCGTTCCTGAGAGTTAGGGAGGAAAAAAATGAGGTTACTACTCTTGGCAACAAAGAAGCATTGGGTTTATGTTTTTAAAAAAGCAAGGTGTTGTTTCTCAAAGCGCTTGTGTGCCAGTTTTAACAGTATAACTCCAGCTTGAAGAACACATGAGAACAATAGTCTATCAGGAAGTACTGCTCTTTCCCTTCTATAGATGTCACTGTCAATTAGATAAATGATTGTCCGGTAGTCAAAGAACCCAGAATAGGTTTATAAAAATGGGTATTAAACCGTTCGTCTGAAAAGAATATGCATTTATTTGACAGTTCAATAATGTGATCATTTATTGCTTTTCGTCAACTTTTCGTCCAAGCCTTTCATGAAGCATAAAACTGTCTGAATGCCTCCGATGTCCTGTTGTTGCAAAGTGACATACTGCTTTCTAATTGCTACACAGGGTGAAGAGACATGTTCAGCATAAAGCAGGTCTCTGGCACAGATTCAGTTCCTGTAAATTAATCACTTTAGATAAATGACCAGGGGTCCCTGTCATGCTGATGTTTCTATGGAAATCTTTCCCAAGAAGCCTGCTTCTGCACAACTGGGCTGCTTCTGACAAAGCAGCTGCTGCTTTGGGTTAATGTTGTTTTTCCACAATTTCAGCATGCTCTTTTCACTACTACCTCATTATAAAAAGGTTTCCCTTGTCTCAGATTACATTACAACCTCTATGGCTGCTTCAGTAGTCTTGAAAACATCCGGTAACATTTACAGATCACTGAAATCCCACAGATAATTCCACAATTAAATATACCTGTGAAAGACTCGCATTGGATGATTTATTTTATTCCACATTTCAATTTAGATTCATCTGCACATGCAGTTGTTATTGTCCCAAGCTTTCCTGAATAAAACAGGTATGTACTTTCATGGACTTCAGTCCTGTGTAGCAGCAGGATTTGCCATGGTAACAATGACTCTGTGGACACAGCCCTCCAGACTCTCTGCACTTTGCAACTTGTCAAAGCTCACTGTGATGTTGAAATTAGGATCTAATAGGGCAATTTATCCATAAAGTAGAAACTGCACACATATTGTGAAGAGGTTTTTGCACATCTGCATTCACCACTGTTTAGCAAAAGCCTTAATATATCTGTACAGTGAACCAAAAAAAAGAGTATTGGTAATGATTTGTGGGTTTCAATGAATCATAAACTAATTATTTTGAAATGGAGGGCTGGCTAAGGGCAATGGGAAGATTATCTTTGCTTATGGAGCTGTTATTGTTGGTCCACTGCATTCTCGATGTTGCAGCAGTTGTATGAAAGCTAAGATCAATTCAGACTCAGTCCCCACTTCGTGAATAATTAAATGGGTTGAATGAATAAGTGGTACAGGACATACACATGGCACAATAGATTTTGTATAATGGGACCTTTGAAAAGAAAAAAGCAGTCTTATCTTAAAGACGTGCTGTCATGCTGTTTGAGGGCTGATCTAATCCTAATCGTACAGCATTAGCATTAATTTCTAGTGGTTCAAAACCCTTTTATACTTTGTAAACTGATCCTCTTAATTCTCCCCTAATTGACATAAGCAATGATGATATTACACCTACATCAAGGCACCATCTTCTGACTAGACAATTTTACTTAGACAATTGCTAATCCAACACTACTGTTTTATTTACCAATCTGTTTTACGTGATGTAGGGAAAACCTCCACAGCCACATTTGTGATTGGGGAAAAATAAATTGTATTCACTGCTGCTGGGAATAAATGTTTTTCAAGAGCAAGAAACAACCTTCACAATTAAAATCCACTTCTTAAAGGAACTGGTTTAACACGTTGTACTATTACTCTTTCCAAGCAGCAGAGATAATTGCAAAGCTCACCGGATGTTAAATAAAGCAACCAAAAATGCTGTGTGCTGCACTGCCCTCTATTGCATGCTTAGCCTATCACAGCTTGAGATTTGTATAGAAAGAAACATATAGAATTAACGCTGGATCCTTTCACAGAAATTGGGAGAAACTGATTCAAAAATGACGTAATCCATGTGGACTTGAACATGTAACAAAAAGCTTACTGTGTTAATTCAAAAATTAAGAATCGGAAAAGGTTTAAAGGTTGAGCAATGACAAAGAAATTCAAATCATTGGCAAAAATAAAAAGGGAATTGAATAATTTACTGCTTTTTATTTACCACACAATTGGAACTTGAACCTGTAGACAATTAGAAAGTAAGACTATGTATCACAGCAGTTAGAAAGTATTGGACTGTAAAAGCAAGCGGTTAGCTGGATCTCCAACTGTCTCTCTAAAAGAACCCAGAGAGTTTAATGGATGGACCAGTTTTCTGATGCCACAAGGGTCTGCTCTGGATCCTCTCCTTTTTACAATATATATAAATAACATAGGACAAAATATAACTGTCGCAAGTTATCATTTTAAATGCCACTGATATGATTGTATATTCTTTTGAAGTTAGCATTCACAGCTGTAATAGCTTTTCTGAATTCAGTCTTTAATTACAAAAAAGGTAATGTTATTTTCCCAAAAAAAAGACAAACAGAAAAACATCCCCACTATATTTGCTCCAGATGGCTCAGTTATTGAAGTTGTAAATACTTCTAATTAGTTGGGAATTTTAATTGACAGTCTTTCCCGCCTTAAATTATGGGATGTTTTAAATTCATATGCAAATTCAAATTCCACTTCATTTGTATAGCACTTTTTCTGCTATAAAGCATCTCAAAGTGCTTCCCATAACAAAACAGATGTCATGGCAAGCTAGGTGAGGCAGTCCCAGACGCTGGAACCCGGAAGGAAAACACAAGGTGAGTAAGTAGGTAAGTAAAGTTTTAGTGTTATTCTGAGTTGTTTGAGATCTTGATGTGGCTGAGGGCCGAAGCGAAGCAGGTGAAGTAGCTTGAGGTAGATATGGCTCGTGGCGAGGCTGATGGTCGGAGTTGGCTCGTGGCGTGGCTGGAGGTTGGTGTGGACTCGTGGCGAGGCTGGAGAATCTTGAGGTTCCGAGAGGTTCTGTGGCTCAGGTGATCTGGTGACTCAGGTGTCCACTCGTGGTTATAATGTCCTGAAGGCGAGGCAATAACAAGGTTAGACATGACCATGAACACGTGGACTGAGCTAGCCATGAGACCAGGTTAAGCACCATCAGGGGCAACGAACTGGCGATGAATGCTGGTTCTGGATCTCCTTATGAAGGTCTGGTGGCTGATGAGGTGAGTGGACACAGCTGAGATGAATCAGGAGCCAAGCAGAGAGGGGAGGGGGAGGAGAGCTGACAGAGGCAACATGACATCAAGATAATAGTAAGATTTTAAAAAATAGTAGTTAAAATAGCAAACATAAAAATAACAATAATAATAATATAAAATAAATAAATAAAAACACACAAAAACCCAACACACACATCCCACAAGTACAATAAAAAAAATCCTGTGAATTGTTAATAAAATGTTAAAAATCAAATGAAAAGATGTGGACAAGTAAACATTAAAGGCTTTGCTAAAAAGATGAGTTTTAAGTTTTTTCTTAAAAAATCCCACAGTGGATGAAGCACACACATCTTTAGGCTGGCTGTTCCCACAGTGCTGAATTGCGACCTTGCTGTGGGTTCTAAAAGTTCTAACTTTTGAGACAACCTGCAGACCTACACCTGCGGACTTGAGTGCAGTGGCGGTTCTACACTAACTTACTCCCCGGGCGAGCAATCGCGGCTTCACCCCGTATGCTCAGTGTTCAGTAAAGTATTATATGTACTTTATGTACTCCAGGATTATATGTGCTAAATGTACTCCAGTATCATAAAATCAATAATCATTGTAGTGCCAGCAAGATATTTCACTGTTAATGTTCACTGTTATCCTTTTTGAAATTATTGACATGTTTAAGTAAAATGTATTAACAGGTCATACTGGCTCCAGCTTTAGCTAAAGATAAACATATGTCTATTTCTGAATTGCAAAGAGTACAGTAGCTGCAATTTGTGAGCAATCATTGTTTGTAAATGCACATAAAGCTGTCTTAAACAGCATTAGGAACTGATTTCAGTGCCTAATGCTTTATTTATGTAGGAATTTCAATAAAAGACTGTCATTAAGAAATAAACTAATTTGCAGAAGTAAGAGCCTTTTAAAGTAAATTCTTGTATAATCAGTCACAGAAAAAAACAAGACCACGCATAAGTGAGGGGACGACACTAACAATATTTCTCTACCTGCGGCAATAAACCCGCCTTTGTTAATGTTAACAGGTCAAGCATTGCTAAACTGAATATGGATATCCTTTGCAAATATGGATCAACGTATCCTCCCACACTGGATTGCGCTAAGTGTACAGATAAAGCTGTTGTGAGCAGGGCACATGCTGCAGAGCTATGATCAATCCTCTCTCTAATGACTGTGAATGCTGGGGTGATTAGTGTTTTTCCCAGAACAAAACCAGCTCCCTCAGCAGATGGGGTGGCTGCAGACAGAAGAGGCTTCTGCTCCTGTTTAAACAAATTAGCCAGAGCCGAAACCTTAAATATTTTACCGCTCAGTGCACAGATGTGTTCACTGGTTCAGCCATATCAGTGTTCCAGAAAATACACTTCTCATTCACTACCACATGGTAGCGGGCAGTCAAAGTGGGATGTGAGGAGTGCCGCTTAGTATATTCCATTTTTTGTCTGCTTAAATCGTTTATGCTAAAATTATGCTCAATAGCCAACTGGAGACCTGTATAAATGTTAAGTCAGAGGAAAAATTTTTTTGAAACACGTTAAGGTGTGCACTTGTGCAACAGTTATTGTACTGACTGCTCTGTTTCTCCGTACATCTTGTAAATTCTGGAGCTGTAAAGACATCCTCAGGCTTTACAATCAATGGATTTTCCAAAGAAGCCCTTCCCATTAACCAAACTAATTACTTTTTTGATTTTAACTAATTTAGTTGTTTGAAGAAAATTTTCCATAGCAAAGTGCTTCACGGTACAATGAACACTTTTCTAACAAAACAGCAATACTTAGACAAGAATTTGGAAATTATATTTGAATATTTATTTTTAAAACATTAAGTCTTAGGAAGAAAGCAACATTTGTTGTCAATAAAAAAAGGACAACAATAAACAAAATACTAATTTGTTTTTTTAGAGCAGCTTTGTGGCTAGTTGAGCTCTAGACTCGATTTTTTTGTCATTTCCCCATACGTTTTTGTTTGAGCGTTACCGTTTTTCATTGCAGTCAATTACATATATACAATGAAAACAACATTAGGTCTTGCTATGTAGATGTTTCATATGTCAAATATTGTCAACAAAGCCTACATCCATGACATGCTCAAATTTGACCTAATTGAATTATGTTTTTATACTTCATTTTTAGCTGCTGCCATGTTCTTTTAATTCCTACAGGATTGCATCTACATGAAAATGAAATCAGGGACATTGAATTAGATTAATGTAACAATTACTTTTTGGAACGCAATTTTCTAGCACTGCTTACTTTCTTAATCCAATATAGACCTATACCACTCGATCAATACAAGGGTAGACAAAAGCTTACTTTTAAAAACACAATTCTGTAGCAGCCCATGAATTGTCTCATATTCATGCATTTACTACTGCAGTTACGGTAGTGGGACTGTAGGGGGCACGTGTTCTGCTGTGCAAGATTTATAATAAAGAGACATGTGGAGTGAACAGACGTGTGCTGAGCGCCATAATTTCATTCACATCTACCGACACCGAACCCTGTGAGGCCGGCTACAATTGCATGTATTAATATTAAACTGACCAAAGTTTGCAAGAGGGGAAAGTTAACAAAAAAGTCCTCTAAACATTATCAACGTTAAATGCATTTTCCCAGATTGGTTCTGTACTCTATGCATCATTTCATGCACTTACACCAGGAATAACACTTCAAAAGTACACCTAAATATCGCCATTTTTTATTTCACTCCTTACGCTATTTAAAAAGTTATTACAGCCAATATTTTATAACAATGATTTAAATGCAAACTTAGGCATTAACTTGAGCAGCTATGTTTTCCCACGCTAACTGTCTCTGTATGCAGATGCAGCGGTGTTGCTTTTGTTCTGGAATATCTGCTCATATTCACCGTAACTCTGCAGCAGCACGTCAAGTTCAGCTGGCGAAAAATATGCAGACCTCTTTTTTTCACGGTTGCCATGGTGACTCGTGATATCTGCGCTCCATTGATAATGGCTTCTTATAGTCGCGGTGCGCACGCTTAACTCCGAATCAGTCCACTCAGAGTTGATTGATCTAACGCGGATCAGCTTCTCTGAAACAGAAAACTCAGAGTTGTTAATCTCTCAATTGACCAACTCAGAGTTCAAGTTCAACCTCAGAGTTGGTTGAACCTCCTTTCTGAAACAGGCCCCCGGTGTACTGGATTTAAATTACAGGTGAACAGATGGTGACACTGCTCTTGTTTCTTCTAGACAACAGAAGACGATAGCATTACAAGTCTCCCTGACAGATAAATGGAAACTTGACTCACTGCATATTGTTGACATTGTACCATTTTTCACCCGAATTACTTTTTGGAACTGGTTCCCTCTTGATTCTCTTAGATGTCAGTCTGACATTGATACAGACCAAACCTCAAAAAAAAAATGATGCAAAGAAGAAGGGTTACAAAACAACTCAGATGCCATTGAAGTACAGACTTTCAGCTTTTATTCCATGGGTTGAACAAAATGTGAAAAACTAAAGCATTTTTTAAACACAATCCCTTCATTTCATGGGCTCGTAAGTAATTGGACAAATGAAATAACTGAAAACAAACATTACTAGTATTTGGTTGAAACCCTTTGTTGGCAATGACAGCCTGAAGTCTTGAACTCATGGACATCACCAGGTGCTGGGTTTTCTACTTCTGAATGCTCTGCCAGCCCTTTACTGCAGCGGCTTTCAGTTGCTGTTTGTTTGTGAGCCTTTCTGTCTGAAGTTTAGTCTTCAAGTGAAATGCATGATCCAGGGCCTTTAGGCATCCAGTAAATTTGAACATTTGAACATGTCTGCTGTGCAAAGATTTATTTCGACTGACAAATTGTATTTCTCTCAGGATGTGCAGCAAATAAGTGGGAAACTGAATTAAAATGGATCAGTGTCATTTACCAACTCACACAGTGAAATGTTGATGGCCTCCCCAGCATATGAGCTAAATGTGCTCACAATAAAAACACTTTGTTTTCTGAGAAATTAGTGTCAGCAGCATGAAGGTTCATTAAAGTCCCATTAAAAGTCCTAAAAGCTTTAAGGATAAATGTTTAGAGACTAAATGGAAGCAACAGACGCTTTCAGAATTCATGGAAAACCTCATTTCAAACCTTCAACACTACAAGTGATTTCACAGCTAAGTTTCTAAATGTAAGTTTAGGTAAATACTGTTTTCCGTTTAATGTTGGGAATTGGGCAACCAATAATGCATATACATCTATCAAAACCGGAGCATTCATGCAACAGACTACAACATATTGTCTACCGGTATGTGAATTTTAAATTGACATCTAGGAGATAATCCATCTGGAAAAATCCACTGTATCAGGATTATCTGTTATGCAGAAATTACCTTCAGTAGCATCCATGCCATCAAGCTGTGATCAGTCTCTAAAGGAGGAAGATGGACTGCATTGCAGCTGCAGATAATTGAGCTGAAGGAGTGCACAGACTCGCTCTTAGCCCCTGGGGATTTTCGACTGAGAAGCCACATACTTTGGAAGGTGGTGGAAGTGAATTCTGCTGAGATTTACGACTAATGGAAACAAGAAATGTGAAAGGAGACTCTTGATTCAATTCTGCAAAAAAGGGGGAATAGATCAAGAATGGGTTGTGACAAAAAGAAAGCTTTTTAGTTTGAAAAATGGTTGATTCCTTTTTCTGCTTTATAAGGTTTGCTGTGGCTATCCTGTCACATTAAAAGTTCATTGGATTTCAAAAAACTTTAGCTTAGAAGTCACTTGATATTCTAAGCTAGTTTAATGTTAAAATTGTGGCCAAAGCTGATATCAGTATTTACATTCTGTGACTGAACAGTGCACAGCCAGAGGAAAATGTCTTGCACTTTGAGAACAGCATTGTTTGCAGAACTCCCCTCAAAAACAGACAGCTGCTTAGAACTATTATTAGTGCATTTAAATATGTACGTATTTCTTAAAAATAAAAAAAGTTTTTACCTCTGGATATATATGCTTTGCAGCAGGCAAAAAGCCAACAGAGTATGTGCATCTTAAATGTCTGAAATTTAAAAATCATTAGTCAGAACTGGAAAAGGCACTTTAAAGATACAAACATCAAACTCAATGGAAACAAATATCAAGATGAAATAAATATTAATAATTATAAATCATAAACTGATGAGAACCAGATAAAAAGTGGGCAACAGCAGAAATAAAACACACAAGGAAATACTAACGTATTGTCATTTCCTGTGAGAAGCAAGGTGCAAACACACCAATTAGCAGTGAATAGATACAACCCACTGACAAGAATAATATAAAAGAAAAGCGAATGTTTAATACCCTTAAAATAAAGCAACAAATGAAGCTAAATAATCCTAAAAATGGGGGGGGGGGGATATGAAAACAAATTCCATGAATCACAACATCTTGCTATGAAACCTGACAATTGTTTACAATTGATGGAGCCATCTTGAAGTATTTTTTTTCCGTTTTTTTTTTGCTTTATAACAGATGTAAATCCATTTTTTAAGAGAAAGGCTTAGTTTTAAAACTAGCAACAATTATTATCACCAGGGAAGCACAAAATCTCTTTGAAGTGACCAAAATTTGACAACAAAATTTGGTTTTTCAGTTAAATACAATATTAATTAAGCAAACTGATATAAAATGACATCTTAAATTAATCCTTGTAAATTAGCTTGTAAATTAATCCTTAAATTTGTGTGCACTTGACTTTGGAAAGCTGGACTGTCTTCACAACATTTAACTAACTACTAGGGGGGGAAAAGCCTTGTCTTTGGTCTTAAATACATTTCTTTAGGTTAAATTAGATACATGAAGATATCTTTACTTCTTTTAGAGTCTCTCTTCACTTCAAATATCAAAGTCCCAATAGTTCCTTTTTTATTAGTTGATAAACTTCTTTTTACAAATCTGCATGAAAACAGTGGATCAAAAACAAGTTTACGTTGCACTGGCTGGTTAACTTGACTGGTCTTTTTGTATCAATTTTGTAGGTTTTTAAAGAAATAAGCCAACCTATAAAGCAGAAAAATGAATCCACCATATTTAAAATTTACGGTAATAGCTTCTTTATTCAGGATTTAAAAAAAACTATTGTCAGCAGAAAGACTAAACGATATGTCTTAAAAAGTTTGAGTACTGGACTAATCAGCTTAATGAAACAGTGCCTGGCAGTTGATCGTTTTCCCTTTGAGTTTTTTTCAGCAGCACCTGCAGACTGCCTGCCTGCAAGTTCTAGGTCAACAACTTATCGACACTAGTTTGGAGAGGGACTTTAAAATGAATATACATGAGCTGCAAGAAGCTGATTAAATGAGATGTCTTAGAGAGGCTTTAATCAATAGAAGAAAAGGATTACCATTCTAATCACCTAATTGTATGCAGCCTCTTACAGTTTAGACTTCTACCTCATGGAGGAGAAACTGTCTGTAGTCATAATGCACACACAAGTTATTCTATTATTGGTGACAAATAAATCAGTTAAAATCATAACAGTTAAAAAGTTTTTACCATCTAAAACTGAGTGTGGCCACGCTGTACCATCCTAATGCTCCTGATGACTTAAAGGAGTGTAGAATCAGAAGGTTTCTTGATCATGTTAAGTATTTGCTTGTTTGTTGAGACTAAAATGCTTACCGAAGTTACAGAAAAACAATCCACATTTCAACACTGCGACAAACAAATACTTGTGGTAGTTTTATGGTTAAAATTAAGGAAATGTACAGCGAACAGCTCCAAAAGAAAAGTACTTAAGTGTTGAAAAATGGAGCCAAAGAGAACATTTTTGCAAGTATAAACACTTGAAACCATATTCATTAGGAGATTATGAGCATTGTCTTGCATAACACAAATGCCTCACAGGTATACAAACATGTACAAACTACTGTATGATGTAAAGCCAATCAAATAGTGCTTCCCACAAAGTCTGTCATTGAATTTAACCTTCCATTAGTGGCTTTCCAAACCCTACCTTCTGCTGCCAGTCCAGGCTGTTAGATGCCCCAACTGCAGTGTTTCATGTGCTCCAGCCGAGATGACAGATTCTATTGTTATTGTGTTTCCATCTGCTGCGATTGTGTTTAAAGATTTTAATGGTCTGTGACTTTGTTTTTAGCAGGTGAAAAACACTTTTGATAGGTGGTTACTAAACCGATGGATGATAGATGAATGGTTCTATACTTAATTAACGCCCCAAAGCAACTTTCTTCATGAAACAAAAATCTATTAATGGATTGCTTTGTAATTAGAGTTTTAATAAATGATTAGTGTACAGAAGAGATGATGCAAAAGAAAAGTACCTTTTTAATATTAAGATTTATTGAAATGATTATTGCTTAAAAAACAATTATATCAGGTCTTCTAATCAGTAATCTAACGCTCAAATAATTTGTTCCACTTAAAGTGCACATCCTCATGCTCCTAAATGACTCAAAACGCTGAAACATTCGCTGTTTGCTTAAATGTTTTTAATTTAGGAGGAACAGTGATTAATTAAAAATCCCAAAACAATTCTTCTTTATTCACCATGGCAACATTTTCCATCAGCAGTTTGATATGGGCTTTATGTAACAAACCATCTGGCTGTCAGGTTTTTCATCCAGATGGTTAAAGCAAAAACATTTTGCCAGGACAGCAAATTGACAGTATATGAAGCATGTCAGTGACATTTGCACAAAAGAAAACATCAGTCGCCACCATTATGAGTCAGTTCACGTACAAACAGCTACACAAACAAGTCACAGTGTGCTTGGCTTTCATCTAACTCAAGGGTCTAACAGAGCTTCTGAATAGGTTTAAATGTTATGAGGGATACTGTGTTTAAACTGGGCTGACTGATGGCTGCTTCTCCTCACAAGAAAATATACGTTTTCTGAGAAGGAGACGTCCTGCCCTCAGGTTTCTTTATACGCACTGCGTGAGTTTTTTTACTCCAAATCTTTGCTAGAAAAATTAGACAGAAAATCCAAATGAAGACGTTGTTACTGACACAGGTGGTGAAGAATCTTCAAAGTACCCTCATGTTCTCAATGTCAAGTACAGATGAAGGAAGCCAGCAGAGGCTGGATTCATCTGTGAAACACTGACCAAAAAGGAACTTTGAGTGACGGTAAAACGCAGCAAAATACATATTTTAAGGATTTGATTTAGCCAAACATATGTTGTCTTAAATTTGAAATTAAGATTGAAGCTTTGAGTGACAGAATAGAATAGAATAGAATGCTTCATTGTAATCATACGGAAGCATGAAAAAATTAAAGGTGGCCATCATGTTAAGGCGCAAAATAAAAAGTTAATGAAAAAAAGCAAAAATATAATCAGTGCAAAGGAACCTGGGTACATTTGCATACATGTTTATGAATATCATTGTGGTGTTTGGTATTACCTCATCATTTAGAAGTGAAATTATTTGTAATCTTACCTGAATTTAGGCAATTTAAGGATACATTTCTTTATATAGTAAAGGCCAGAAAAATACATCATGTTGTTGTGTTAAGTTTTTAGAAGAGTTCTTAAAATAGTACAATATACTTGTTTGTGGATGTACCTGACTGCAAATCTCCATAATTTCCATTTCAAGAACACTTATTTTTTCCAGTCAAAACAGCATCAGACATTTTATTTACAATCTGAGTATCAGTATTGACATTGAGCCTTTGTGTCTCAAAGGCCCTTTTTTTTATCAATAGCTGCGGTTTTGCAGTATTGAATTATTGTCTCGTCTTATGCAGCAAAGAAGACAAAAAAGAAGAGGAAGACTTGGCCATCCATTATGTCAATAGTAAAGCTGCAAAGTACATCTCAGGAGGTTACCACAACAGAGGGAAGCAATGCTTTCAAATCACATCCTAATCTTTCCATTTTATTCTTCTGTTTTTGCTCTTTAATGTATGTCAATAAACTAAATATGTCAGAATCAACAAAAGGCAGAGGACCCGTCTCTTTATACAGCATTTATTTTTATCTCCTCTCCACTAAGAGCATAGCAAGTTGGATTCAGGTTTGTCTGCACTACCACTACCATTTATTTACATATTACTTCACCACAGAAGTAGCTTTTGACAGGACATTAATTTGTAGCAAGATAGGATCATATTGTGTGATTGTCAAACATTTAAATCTGGACCTGAAGTAAGAATTTACTATTCAAATTAACATTATATGTTCTGCCCTTATTATTATTTCATTGTTTTCCCTTAGGCTGAAAGTAAAGGAGGGTACTGGATTTTCTAGGGTAATTTATTTCACTCTTGTGATGTGGCAGAGCAGTTTGTAAGGCATATAAGAGAATTGTCAAAAATTTTCTCTTCTATTCCTTGTCCTAAGAAATGAGGCTCTTAGTCATTAAACAGCAGTGTGGGAACAGTGTGTGCAATAAATAACCATTTTAGAAAGTATTTTAAGTGCCGTTTGAATCTAGTTGAATGTTTTTTTTGACTGAAGTGAAGCCTTTTGCACCAGTCTATAATATAGATGTTTTATCTAATGCACAATGTTAAATGACTACACAGTTTCTTTGATTTTATCTTTGTTGTCTATCCTAATAACAGTTTGATGTCTTTAATTCTGAGCACAGGGAGCGACAAAATTAATGTAATCACTTAGATTAGACTGTATGCTTTCACTTGTAGACTTTATGATATCTACCTTTTGAATGACTAATCTGACCTTTGTCAAATAAATCTTTATTAATGCATTAGAGTTGGTTAAATTAATGACTATTAAAACAGAAATAAACTGTGCGCCTTAATGTAGCTTTGCTTTGTCCAGCTAAATCTAACACCTCTGCAGATCGGTGAGCTTTAAAGGGACTATAAAACTCAGATTTACCCTAAATTCCTATGCAGCTGTCAGGTTTTAGGATGTTGGGCTTCTTTATGTTGCTGACTCAGATCTTACTTACCTTTGGTTTTGGCAGTCTTCACAGCTCCTCCAGCTAAGAGCCTCTGCTCAAGCACTGAAATTCAAAGTTTGACTCAAACGATCCGTGGAGGACATTTTACCAGAATTCAAATTAAATCAGATCACCAAAAAAAATAATAATAATAAAGTAGATGAATAAATATAAAACAAATGTATATACATTTAAGTGTTTTCATTTTTACTATCACCATTGATGGACCTAATTGCATCATTCAAAGAGTACTTTGTATATTAGGTTGAGCAACAATCAATATTTTATTCCAAACTCTTTAATCATATATACATCTGCAGCCGTATTTATTTCTAACCACAATCTTAAACAGAACTGCAACTACAGCTGTAAATTGGCTCTTTCAATAAGTTAGGACACTAAAATGATTTAGCAGCATGAAAAACATTATCAACTCTGTACGACTCAGATTTGAGTTTTTTCTTTTAAAGATATTATTTTTAATTTAAAAGCTTCTTTCTCCTTGTTTTTTTTTTTTTGTTTTTTGTTTTTTGCATCACTAAGACGTAATACTACATTCTTAGTATAAAAAGGTTTTGAATTTTAGCTTCATCCCATGACGCATTTGTTTAATCCAAATAAATAAAAAGCTCTAGAAAAAAAAGACTTGAGACCTTATGTTCTTTATTTTTTGCCCCTGAAGTAAATCAGCCTTTAAGTTACTTTGTGTCTTCATCGATACAATGACATACATGAAGATAATAAACACAAAATGGAAAAACAATCTTGAGGAAGCATATTTAGTGCTGTTCATGGTATTCCCAGGAAAACAGAGTGGCAACGGAAAGCTTGCACACTTCATGCTTGTTTTACCGTTTTTGTCCGTTGGTTTGGCTCATTTCTTGAAACTGACATGACATTCTCAAAACTCAAAAGGTCATTTGGCCAAACATACCTAACAGTTCAGCTTTCTGGAAAAAGTACAATTCTATCCCAAAACTCATCAGACATGCTTCAGAACCAGATTCTTTTCTCAATGTCATCAAAATTGCATAGATCCAGTTACTTTGGCTTATTCTCATCCACTTCTCATCCACTCTCAAAATAACTTGGATGCCTCATCACAACACGGATCACCTGTAGACACTTATATCTCTCCCAAAACAGTTTATCCGTGTGTCAAAACCAAATTTATTTCTCACATGAACAGTCATCGGCATCGTCCCTTTGCGTGAGCAATGCAGGTCAGAATGCTTAGATGTTTTGTCACTATTGAAGAGGTCGAACTAAAGGAATACATTAATGTATAAAAGATTTAAAAAAACAAAATGATTACACAGGAAGAGCAGCTTCCAAATTTGGGCATCACACACATGTACACTGCATGCACTTCTCTGGACAAGTCTAACGCAAAAGCACAACCAAAAGAAAAATCAAACCAGCCGACAGTGCTGTAAATGACATTTTACAGTAAACTTCATTGTTGGTGTCCTCCCTCTTGTGGCCATTGCCTTCATGCTCCTAGCCATCCACATGCTGTTTGGCCAGAGATTTTTATCCACGTCGCAGCATCCCCTGCACTGATCCCTTTTAATGTTCTCACTTGCAACATCCATCACTTGCAGCAGGGAGGTCTTATTGCACCACCACGCATCCTCACTCCTCCTGCGCCTCAACTTCTTCTTCCAGCAGTATGTTGATCTTGTTCATTTTGTTGGTGAGGTACCCTTTAAGTTCATACTACAAATGGTACTGGCCTGTTTTTACATATTTGCCAGCATTCACAATCATAGACAGCACCTGTAAGGTAACAACACTAACAGGCTGATTGGACATGTGAGATGTGGAAAACTCTTCAATTATGAGTGAAGATTTCATTACACCTGAGGGTCAGCAATTGTCTTAAATTTAACAATTGTTCCAAGAAATTCATGCATCTTGGTCACAGAATTATCTTGACTAATTTTGAAAATGGACCAAATGATTGCATATGACGTCTCCCACACTGAAATCTTGCTGACATGTTTTGAAGAGAATGGTCATTAGATTGACAATTGGCTAATCAGTTGAGATCAACAAGATCTGAGTAAAATAAAATGTGCTAAACATGGGTTCATTGTGATAACTCTATGCAACTTGTACAAAACCACTTTCAAAGTTCATCAACACACTTGAGACATTTACTAAGACAATTGAAACTGGATGAAGGAAAAGAAAAATGACATTCTGTTGTGAACAAGTACTAGTGAGTTGGGAGATTTGTTTTGGCAGATAGTTTGTCATTTCAGTTTTAAAAACTGAGCCAAAACAACAGAGAAAAAGGCAATAATCCTTTTTACTCCATACAATGTCATAAGTAAACTTATGCAGCAAGGAATTCACTATTGTCGAAACGCTGCTGTAATTTCTAAATTATACAGCAAGAAAAAGGGGAAATGTTTTTATTCAAAGTGTTACATTCCTTTAAGGTGCATCATGTAAAGCGTTGGGTCTGATCCAAAGTCCTTTGGCTATAACACTGCACATAAACATGCTGAACTAAAGGGTGGTCTGATGGTTGATGTGTTCATAGTAAAATAAAAAGTAAATATTGTATCCCAGAGACACAAATGTTATTTTGTTTCACACAAATTTAAGAACAACTTGAATTGTTCTATCAACACATTTGTAAACCAATCGATCAAAGCTGTATCCAAAGAGGAAAAATTGAATCTGCTGGGTCTGTTGCTCATTTGGCTGCACAAGAGTTATTTTTTGACTGTGTATGAAAAAGTCCCACAAATCCCCTTTTAAAAGAAGATTTCTGAAACAAATAAATGTAAATGGAAGTACGACATCTATACAATAGATGCAAATTAAATATTTGGCTTTTTCTGCAGTTACTGTGGTGGTGATGCAGCAACATTCTGGTTTTATTGGCTTTGAGTCAGTTTCATTACTTTAAGTGTGGATTCAAAAAAGACAGCTGAGAGAAAAATATGGGGTCACTGCAAATGTATCCTACAATAAAACAAATGTCTGCCCAAAAATGTTCCTTCGCTTTAAGTGAACATATCTATAAAGTTATATAAAAAAGCCCCAAAAAAAAGCACAAAGCCAAATACCTCAATGTCAAAGCCAGATATCTCCCCGTCATGTGACCTGAATACTAGTGTGGATTTTTTTATTCTTTGGAGTCCAGTAGTTTGATGAACTGCCTTCTGAGGCAGAAAGTCAATCAATACTTATTTTGTGTGGAGAAAATCTCCTTCAGTAGGCTTTAAGGGCAAAAAACTGTAAAAAAAAAAAAAGCAACAATATAACAAATAGTGGCTGGAGCTAGAAGAGATGCTCACAGTGATAAAAGGTTTGCTTTTCTTACTTTCTGGAATGTTTTGGTGGGACAGTGTAAAATGAAAGAGTAGGGAAGGGCAATGTTTGATTGTTTGTAGTCTGATTATTACACTGAGGGTCAAAGATTACAAAAAACCTTCAGAGCCTTCACCATTGTTTGTCTACTAATAAAGAAACAGACCGTGTCATCTGGGTTTTTGTTTTCATAATCCTCCCCTTTTGCTTTGGTCCAAGATTTGGTGAGAGTGAAGGTGAAAGCTAATGTTTACATCCCACATTTTTCATATTATTGGGCTTTTCTTTCTTTGCAGCCTCTGAATTTATTTTTTTATTTTAGGCTGAAAAATGAGTAACTAAGGTTAATAAATACATTTTAACACTGTACTCCCACTAATAACACTATTTTTTTTCTTACAAGATTTCATAGAATTTAAGAAAAAGGGGGAAGATGTGATGTGATGTACTTTGCACTAGTCAGAAACATGCTTTGTGCACTGTGAAGTCTGCTCTAGTCTGTGTTTAATCTGTCCGGACCTGCTCTGGTAACCATAGCAACCACTGAGCAGAAAACAGAGGACATGTCTTACGTTGCAGGCATTGAAGGGACTGTTTTGGTGAGTCACTTTAAATGACTGACTAGGTGTGTTTGTTTGATCATTGAAAACAAAATGTCCTCATGTACTTGTTTAAACTTCTAATTATCTCCTGTCTCATTGAACATCCCAATACCTCCACAATTACAAGGTTTATGAGAGTGAATAAAAAGAAACTGGCTCCATCTTCTTTTGTTAAAAACCCATTCCAATCATCTTTTGAGCTATTGTAAAAGCGTTCCCAGTGGTCTTTTAATTATGTTTATGCCATATTTAGCCAAAATCAAAATCCTGTAGTTTTCTTGGAAATAGATTCTGTTCATCAGAAATTTGCCTCCGGCCCATACTTCCTGTCATCCATCAGTTTACATCCTTTCCCGCTAACTTAGAGCCCCTCGTAACCTCAACCTAACATTACCAGTGCAACAAAAATGGTGAGCAATATTGGAGCTATCGAGCCGGACAGATTTGAGCCAGATACCAGCACAGACGAGGAAAACAAAGACGTTCATTAATCTAGTCGTCTACAAGTGATGCATCAGAATGGAGCGGAGCAGGGAGCAAGTGCAGGGTTTTTGGACGCCACAAATACTCTTTTTCAATCTGCATTTTTTTGTCTGCTACTGATTTAACGATTTGCATAAGGAAATACTCAAAAATTCCATTTCGAGCATGATTTTTTCCTTCATCATCAGAAAAATACCAGAAAAACACGTTAAAAACACCACAAACATAATTATCCATCAGAGTGGGTCTCAAAAATCAAGAACGCTGATTTATTCTGGTGCAGCTGTGGAGCACACCTTTAGAACCATTTGACCAACATTAGATAGTAATAAATACACGGCAGAACAACAAATCTGCTTTTTTACATGAAGTCATGTTTTGCACTCAGGGGGCTCACTTCACTTTAAAGAACATAATTGTCATGTAGAAGAACTGCAATTTCTTTTTTAATGATATTCTTTGATGAAAACTATAAAATATAACTAAATATAACTAAACTAATATAACTAAATATAAAATAATTATAAACCTCAATCGATGAATGTTATACTCAGAAAAGGGAAGAATTTTCTATTAGTAGTTTTAATTTATATGTGGAGGTATTTTCATGCTATTTTGTTCTCCATTTACAAAAAAAAGTAAGCATTAAAATAAACACATTTTCATAGATTTTATTAATTGCCTTATTTTATCTTGTAAAAAAAACTTTTTTTTTAATTTTGTATTCGTAGACAGGAGAAACTCCTATACCAGCAAATTCTTTAACATAAAATTATTGTATGATGTCAACATTGGTGTATCCTTTATTAGAGTGTATTGTGCAAGACATTACTGTTATGACAACTGGCAGAAATTTCTTTGTCACTTGTCATTATTAAGGTCATCATTGTAAATGAGAATTTGTTTTCAACCGGTCCTCCTGGTAGATTCAAATAAAGGTTAAATTACAAGAATAGGCCTACTATATATATATAGACCTACTATAGGTGTTGTGTTGTCTTTTTCTCCTCAGAGACTCTGACCCTTTGCCTCAACACCCAATGCATTGGTTACAATGATAGTATTGATGGGGTCTTGAAACATGGTTCACATTTACACAAAAAACTACATTCTCTTTCAAACGCGTCTGGGTTTTTGTTGTTGCACAAAACATATCTGTGTGGTTTTCTAATGTTTGTGGTAATGTCTTTGTACGATAGAGCTCAATATCAGTTTTATTATCTTCTGGGGCGCACATTAGCAGCAGAGGGAAACGGCTGTGTGAGTATTTGAGCATAATGGGAAAGCCAAACATTTTGGGAAAATTTGCATAAAGTACACAACTGTCTCACCAGCTAACTTCTTCCACTTCAATGCAAATGTTATTCCTTGGAGTAAAAACAATGACGTTAAGAAAATGTTAATGCGTGTCAAACATGTACTACAGTTTTGTAAAGTAAGGCAGGGGGCAATTCTTTATAAGAATGGGTCAAAACAAATGTGCTTGTTTACTTTAAACTATTCTTTTCTTTGGTTTTTATCCTTTTTTATTTTACATTTTCTCAATTATTCATATTATTATCTGATAGTCACAAAAAATATCTAATTTCTGTGTTAATAGGTTTTTGGTTGCTTTGGCACTTTGAAGCATTTCAAAAAGCATCGTCCATCTTTATTATACTATATTAAATTACTGTATGTTTTTTGTAACAGGTACTGACATTTTCAAACGTTAACACTAGTTATTTAAACCACTAAATATGAAATGAGGCAATGTCAGAGGTGGAGGTGAAAAACATAAATGTATGCTCGTGTATTTGCAATATTGCTTTGTAAGCACCAAAAAATTCAAAAAAAGTTTGAGAGGAGCATAGGTATCACAATATGCTGTATGCAATGCTGTGCTTCTCCACAGAATGTCTCCTGATAAATGAATAAACATAGAGATTCTAAACCTTTGCATCAAAACCCCAAACTGAAGAAAACAAGGCTTTGAAATACTTCAAAGAATTAGTTTACATAAAATAATATTACAGTTTCCAGTGTATTAGGGGAACCAAAAGGGAAAAAAGAGTCTATATTGGGAAAAAACATGCTTGAGCAAAAATATGTCTGGTAGGAACAGGAGCTGCTCCACTGGCAATATATCCGACAGTTGAAAAAACATGTAGTGATGCTTGTTCCTGAAAAAAGTGTCTCTTGGCCTGATGGGAAAGAAAAGAAAAAAGCTGCCTTTTTTTTTTCTCCACCAGCCAAGAGTATCCTAGGAAAGAAGTAGAGATGGAGTGCTACAGGACTTGTTTACTTCATCCTGAGCTCTATAGGCATTTCATGGTAGCTGTTGCTGAACCTGAGCACCTGTAGAGCTCAGAGGATTCTCCAACATGGAGGATGATGGCCTTTTTTTGGAACAAAATACTGCAGAAAAAAAAGAATAAATAACAGTAACTGCTATCCAAAAAATGTAGCATCTTGGATTACATCTTAAATGGCTTCTTTTTTACTTTAGTATAACTTATTATTGCAATTTCTAAAGTAGAATAAATAAGCTGACTTACCTCTAAAAGAGCTGCAGTCTGAGTGTTTTCTCCTGTTTTCTCATTTTGGCATCTCTTGCCTATAGGGCCAATGAGATCAATAAATTACAGTGAGACGCAGAGGGGCACTGACAGTGTTTTGCTTGCAAAGGAGCAATCAAAGAAATTGTGGGGCTACTTCCTTCTGACATGGCAGTGGTTGCATCTTTCATGGATTTTAGAGCCTTCAGTAAATCTTCTGCATTTGAGACATTCACTACTGAGTTTACATGTCTGACTTCTTTCCTTGTGGGGACAGTAAAATGGTGCAGTGCTCAGACTATTGTTCTTAAACTTACTGATCATTTGAAAGACATCTAGTGCTATGGTCAGACTGGGTGTGACATGAAAGACTGATCATCCTCTGGTTCTCTTCCAGGCGTTTAATGACTGCTGCCGGGGAAAAAGCCCTGCAACATTTGAGTCTTGTCACAGTTTGGAAATTCAGAGCATGCTGAGGAGCGAGATTTGGAGTGTGGGCGTGTCGAGACCCATCTGAGCAGCAACAACCACATCTGCACTGGTGAAACTGTCAGTCTTTCTTCCTATTTGGAGCACCTGTGGCTTTGGCTGCCAGCTCTCAAAGTTCACGGTTACAGCGGCCTAAGATTTGATGCTTGATGATTCCATGTCACAGTGTTCCATGGAACTGCTTGTTGCTGCTGTGCTCCTCCCTTTCCCCGCCCTCTGTGTCATTCTGCTCACCTGGCAGGTGGAAGCCCATTCTCTTGCTAGCACCTGCTGGGTATTTAAGCCAGAAGAGGCACGAACAAGAGAGAGGCAGAAATGGGTTTTTCTTAGTTCTCAGCAGTTTTATAATGCTGGATCCATCTTTTTTGTTTGGGGTTGAGCCTTGGTGATTTGCTCGCTTTTGAGTTGATTTAAATTTGATGAGGCAGCAGGGAGCTGAAGAAACTGGTTTGTGTGGCTGAGTTGACTGTTTCCCTGTCTTATTTATATTTTCCACTCCCCCCGTGTGTATCTGTTTTCTGGACTTGCACATTAATTTATCTTTTTTTCCTTTGCACAACCAAGCTTTCTATTAAAGGATGTTCCATCAACTTTCTGGTGTCTCTCCTCCTTCATGTGTTACATTCACACAGAAAGTGATGTGCGCTTAAAAAAAAGGTAAATCACCCAAACATAGGCAGTTAATCAGTTTGTAAAGGTTTTTACAAATAAATAGGCAGATTCAATTGAAAAAGCATTTTAAAATCACAATATTTCTAAACTAATTGATAAGGAAATAATACAATTCCTGGATTAAAGTGAAATTTTAATGCAAAACATTGATTTATATGGAAACCAATTGTTGAATTAGAAATACTGTTTAGTTAGCTTTATTTTAATTCACATGTTTTACTCATCATCAAAAAGCTTTCCTTTTTCAAAGACTGTCCTGGTCCTCCATGACCACTGGAGCCAAGCCAAACCACATTAGTGCTGCTATATGGCAGCTATTTTCATGAATGCATTGAGACTTTGTCATTAATCTGATGCTTTTAGCATTAAACATAAAACATAAGAAAATGTACTGCTCCATTTTACTCTTGCACTTTACTCTGATATATTCTTTGCAATGATATGCAAAAAAATGAAAGTATGTGTGGCAAAGGGCTTTAGTGTTGAGCACCACCTGGATGTTTTTGATGCAATTCTGCGTTTAAAAAGATAGATCTGCTCTTTTGCACAAAACTAGAACTCTGAGAGTCTGTTTATGGAGCAAATCTAAATATTAAAAGTATTATAAATAAATGTATGAGGTCTTTGGTATCAATAAAAACTAAACCCACTATAACCATGTTTGTTTTGGGGGGAGTGGGCATCTTCTGCCTCAAAGAAGGACCAATGGAAAATGATAGAGAACCATTGTCATAAATTATGTTTCAACACAAATGTCTGTGTAAAACTTTAACATCATGTATCTTTCTTATCAGTCATGGCTGAAAAATATATTTTATACTACAATCCCTCTCTGGTGTTTTAATAGAATTTAAGCCAACATATTATTAGGTCAGATTATGTATTATTACCGGTAATCTTTTTAGAAATCCTCTGTAAACAAAAATATTTCTGTCTGACTGCTAAGTTGAACTGCAGAATGTAATACTTCCCAGAAAGTCTTAAATCTACACTCTAAAACATGACTTCCACATGGCAGAGTATGGTATTGGATCTGGATCATCAGTCCTGCATCATTTATCTACAAGACCAAACTGAACAAAGATCAAACTAATACTGAATCAGATCATGTGGGTTTTGTTTTTGGGTCAAAGCTGATTTCTAGGAAGTCCTTCATATAGGAAACAACAGCTGAATGGAGATGTCATCCAGAAACTGAAACTACTGTAAGTAGATACCCAGAAATAAGATCCTAGTGCAGTCCAAACAACCGATTGTTGGTAATTTCAATAAAAACTTGGAAAGCGCCTCTCAGGGCTGTTTTCGTCGTGTTCTCCAAGGCTGCATGATGGCTGTGATATTACAAAATCAGCAATTCGAATGGAGTTTTGAGAGGAACATAAACTGAGCAGCCCCTGCAGAAGCGCCTCTGTGATTTAAAGCTTCATTACGCGCTCACTAGCAAATGGAAATAAAAATACCCACTGAACCCGACACATCAAAGATGATGAACCATCTTGCATCTGTTTTGATGAACCATCTTGCAACAGGAAAACTGAGTTTCAGCTAAAAACATTATTACTATCTGGTCATGTAAATATCAACTATTCGATCGGATTCATAAGATGCTTCCACATTTCATCCTGTCTACTAGCAAGCTTTGATATAACATGAAGCAGAACTCATCTCTCTCCATTGTTGATTAAACTGAGACATTCACACACAAAAGACTCAAATGTTTTGTAGAGATTTTAATGCATTTTCCTATAATGACATTCATGCAGGGATTACAAAACCTATTAAGAGCCCTGCTTTTTCCTGATTTTCAGCACAAATGGGCCCCTTTACACATTGTTTTTTAGAAATCTAAAAGAATTTATTTAGAATAGTGTAAACAGAAGTGACTGTAGCTATTCTACTCCAAATAGGACATGGATAGAGCAATTTCTCAGGATTCAAATGTTTACAAATGTAGTAAGGTAAGCTTTTTTTATCATAATGGATGGCAGGAAATTGTTTTTTCTAAACTGCCACTGAGGAGTTTAAGCCAACAGATGGCAGTGTGAGCTGGTTAGCGATTTAGCATATCTTACATATTTTACTTGTTGTTAAAATAATTTTTTTCAAAAAGTTCTGTGTTTTGAGTTTTTTTTTTCTTTTTCATTTTCACTCATCTTCTTCCGTTTATTCCCTTTCGGGGTCCCAGGGCTGCCTGTTCCAGAGTGTCCATAATCACATACCCACGCACTCTCACATTCACACCTAGGGACAATTTAGATTAACCAATTATCCTATGAAGCATTTTTTTGGCCGGTGGTCCCCGGAGTCCCCGAAGAAAACCCATGCATGCACGGGGAGAACATGCAAACTCCACAAACTCCAGCCAGGACTTGAACTGGGGGGCTTCTTGCTGTGAGGCAAGAGCGCTAACCACTGCGCAGCCCTGTTTTGAGTTTTTATTGTATACATTTAGTATGGGATGATTTCTTCTCATCCGAGAATTAAAAAAAAAAGAAAAGAAAATGCAAACAAACAGAAAAAGCAATACCAGCTGATAAATATGAGAAACAACAGATACTCTAAAACTAAAAGTGTTGCTTTTCTTATTTACTCGCAGGGGGAAAGCAAAGTTGTCCATTAATAAGTGGCTGTTGATTTTTACTTCTTCAGGTCGCTCATCTTCAATCCTTTTGATGCTGCAGAAATAAACAGGAAGGAAGGAAAATTAAACTGCAAGATCAATACTTGGTGCAATCAGACAAACTACAACTATAGTCTGAAACCTTGCTGTTTCTTAGAGCAAAAATAAGAATAATTGGAATGATCATCTGAAGTGGGATGCCATACTGTCTGTTGGGTTAAAAGCTGATTAACAGTGAACCAATGATGGAGGAAACAGTCCATAACAGCACTTTTTATGAATTCCCCAACACTTTAGACAGGTTTCTTGACCTGCCATCCTTTTCACTTAAAAGCTTCACCCATCAGAGCTGCTATTTCCTATGAATACAGACACTCAGAAATGTCTCTCTGTTTCTTGTCCATTTGCTACACACTGGTGGCAAAATGCTAAGGATGGAAGGGTTGAGATACTTTACAGCACACAGCTGAGGGAGGGAGTAAGAGCAGTTAGAGGGCATTTCTCACCCTGATTCTGCTGCAATAGAATGTGACGGATGGTTATGGTTCAGCTGAACCTGTTCTCTGCTGAACAGATCCAAGCACTTTGTAAAACCAGTTTAAGCAGTACAAGAGTGATTGAATGCATAACGGCTGTAAATCAACTCCAATCAGGTACGAAGGAATGTCTGCAATTTGGTATCAGACCAGATCGAACAGTGACAACACTGAGAAGGTTAATCTCATTCATGTTTGTCTTACTCTAACCATTTGATTCAGATTGAAACAATAAAAGTCAAACTTTGTAAGGTTTCACATCAGCAAAGCAGTTGGAGAAGCACTGTGAAGGAAATGCACCAGCAGTAGCGTGGAAATGCAGCGCATGGTGGACTGCAGCAAAGAGAGGTTTATGTACACATTCAACTCAATGAGACTCCAGAAACCCTTCCTGGCATAGCACGCCATAAATGTTCCAGAGGTAGGGCCCTCACTTTCACAAACCTGATTTGTCTTCATCTTGTTATCTGCCGCCATGCACAGGTTAAAACACTCTGCAGGATGCATGCTCAGGTCTGTCCCTCACATGATAAGCAAGAACCTGATTCAATTCCAGCTGACTTTACATGTTTATAAACACATTCAGGACTGTATATAATAATGTCTTTATCAGATCTCTCAAAAATCTAGTTCACAATTTCATGAAATTATCCTGGAAGGTGGCACCTGTTTTTTAATATATTTTTTTGTAATGATTCTAAGATTCAGGGGAGGATTTGAAGATTTCTGAGAGTAGATTGATTTTTTCTTCTACAAAAATATTTAGTTTAGGTTCTCTCTGAAACTGCATAGATGGAACATCTAAAGCAGTTAAAAAGTTCCAATAAATATTACTAATTAATAAGTAATTAATTTATTTTAAAGTTGTCTCATTGGCTGTTTTTCCGGGTCAAAAACTTTTGAAACCTCAGCACTAAGATGATGTTTTTTAAGGAAAACTCTTTTTTGAGCTTTTGAACCACTACAAGTGCTAATCAGATTTAGAGTCATACTGAGTTTTATTGTCATTGGGAGAACAGGGGGCTTTAATGATGTCAGCCTCAACCTCCAATCCAACAGAGAGGCGGATCAGGGCGTCGCTGATCCACTCATTTTCTGGCACTGACGCATGAGTCATGATAGCTCAGAATTATAGTAAAGTACAAATGAGCTGCATACACATCTACACACAAGACATCCTAAAAGTTTTATCAAGGATTTAAGGCCTCATACCCCTTGTGCTATCCTATGACCTCACCCTTACATTGACGTGTTATTCCTACCATGACAAAGGTGGATAAAGGTGGAAAGATTTCATGTAATCCATGGACACCAGTGAAGATCACAAATCATTGAAGAAAAAAGGATCAGCGCACTGTCCAGTGGGTCTAGATGACCCAACTCCCAATGTTAAAGTGCCTAGGAGAGCACAAGGTTAACATGAGATGAGTTACAAGTAAGATCTGAATCAGATAGATTCTTGTTTGTCTTTTGCTGCCTCCTTGTGGTGATGTAGAATACAGGCTCGGTTTACTGGAAGGCTTTGGTAAAAGGGAACTGTAAAATACACGGGCAAGGTAAAAAATGTATCTTAAACTTTTGAAATTAAATGTTTTATTTGTGATATTACTCATTGTTACTGGATTTACTATCCTGGCTGCATGAGATGCTGCTTAAAGAAAAAAAACTAATGATGTTTGGTTTTTAACCAGATATCCTCACGTTAGTGTCTCATTATACAAGAAGTCTTGTAAGGATTTCAGATACAACTTTTACATCTAAAATTCGCCTCCTTAAAAAAAAAAGAGATTTTCTTCATTGCGCTAAAATCTACAGTAGGGCAGAGTCAGAGATACATCTTTTATTTATTTATTTGGTAAAGTTTGAGTCTGCACTGTCTAACCTTGCATAACACAAGCTTAAAATGTCCGCTTCTGGAGAAATGCATGACTGTCTTGATTTTTCCACCAAAGAGAGAGAGAGAAAGAAGAAACAATCTGTCTGCCTCCAGAATATTTGCAATCATTCCTAGAAAACTCCTTACTTGTATTTATTTGTTGTTGGATTTTGTTTGTTTCGATTTACTAAATTTTTCTTCAGTTCTGTCAAATAAGTGACTAAACTTGAGTGCTATTTGTCTGATTTCACCTAAAAAAATGAATATTGAAAAAAAAGGAATTGCATTTGGTTTGAAAACAAAGTTTTTTTTTATATAGTTTTGATGCGATTTTCTGATTTCCAAAGACACTAAAATTGTACTTTTTTATTGCATCAAATTTTAAAATAATAATAACGTATAGAATATTTTGTACCTATGTTTAATGATTCCAAATTAGATCCCTGTATTTATTTACTCTTATCTCGGAAAAATAGGTTTTTCTTGTGTTTGGTGTCAGTAGAGAGTTGTGAAAACACAGAGATGGCAGCAGCCCTTCATCGCTGCCTTCGCCGTCGACCATCGATTACTTTGGTCTGCTTGGAGTGGAAACTCCACTTCCGGTTTCAAAGTCCAGCTGAGAGACGATGCTTTTGTTTTTACAGACAACTGCAGCGACTGTTAACTGAACTAAATACTATTTGTTGAGAAAAAGTAGATCATCGCAGACATGCAGCAGTCTGTGGAGTCTTTAGTCCGACTGCTGGAGTCCTACAGAGGCAGAGATAAAATCGTGAGTTCTATATTCACTTAAAAAAAACAATAAAACAAGACTGATTTATTCTTTAAAATATTATTTTGTGTACAGTAATTATACAATATGAGGCTTTTTTAAACTAACTTTAGTTTCCTGTATGATTATTTTGAAAGTGGCTTTACATTAATTTAAATTCACAGACAATAAAGCAAATCTTTTATAATAAGCTTGATTAAAATATTTTGCAAACCTTTGTGTCTCAAACTTCCAAAAACAATAAGTTATGGAAGTGTATTTTTAAATGCAGTGCATCAAAATATGCCTCAGATAAAGTGGAGAATACATTAAAATATTATTTGATAATGTAGCAAACATAATTTACTCACTTTAAAACAGAAAAATAAATTCTAAGTTTTTAAGTGCAGCTGTTTTGCATGTTTTCTTTATTTTTGTAGATTATCAAAACATTGTTTTAAAAAGTATTTAAGCAATATGTAGGGATGGAGTTGCAAAGTACACTTTACAGTGTAAAACAGATCAATTCAATTATGTACCGTATAATAATATGCAAGATTCAAATGCACAACTCACTAGTTATAGTGAATGTTTTTGCTGAAAAGATGATTTTCTCTTCTTAAATTAATGGGGAAAAAACTTGCCTTTTTTCCATTTTTTGTCATCTAGATCAAAGTCCAGCTATTTTATTGGGTGATTGTCTTCTTCTGTGTGCAGATCAGGACAGTCTGTTATGGTTCCCAGCTGGTTGGAGGAGTTCTTACCCGTAAAGCAGAAACAGACGTCTCCTCGCAGCGTTTAGGGAAGAGTCTCCTGCTGTTTTCTGCTCAGCTCAGCCACTGCCGAACAGTACTGAGGCTGTTTGATGACCTGTCCATGCTGGCCTACTCCCACAGCTACGGACTCGGAGCTTCGGTGAGAGACATCTCACAAATTAGGTTTACTAAGATGAGTAAAAATGTCAGATAAAGAATATTTAATACACAGCAAAGGGCTCTAATACATTAAGAAACCAGGAGTTCAATTATATTTTAGTATTACAGCTCTTTATGATGCTCATTTATCTCAGGATGAAGACAAAGGAATTCGCTGGATATCAGTGCTGACGAATGTGGCTGACCAGCTCTACTACCCCTGTGAGCACATCGCCTGGGCAGCTGATGCAGAAATCATTCAAGTCAAGTCTGATAAGTGGTGGCTGTTCTGCACAGTGCTGTGGGGGACTTCACTGCTGCTTGGGATCATCAGGTGACATTATATTGATCATATTTAACAATTTATTACATAAGCAGAAATGGTAGTAAATAGACTAAAGCACATTGTGTTTTTCTGAATTCAAAGAGCTTTGACATACAGTGGCGCTTGTCACAACTTTTGCAAGTTGTTCCACTTAAAAGCATGAGAGATCTGCAATGTTTATCACTTCAACTGTTAGAGACAGAAAGTGTAAAAAAATAAATGAATACAGGAAACCATTTGAACTCCTTAACCCCTAAAAGACTAGAAATAGTGCGGGAGTATCTAATGTCCAGGACTTTAATGCAATTCGGACACCATGCTCACTACGCTCACTAAACAGTAAATATGATGCCATCCATTTGCCAAAGTATAAATATAATGTAAACATTTTATGAAGACTATTTATGAATCCTGTTGATGAAAACTTCGATGATAATTTAAAAATAATAATTTTAAATACATTTCTACAAATCACAAATCCTTAAAACACAATGCATTGTCGCTAATGTTCACCAATCTAGTGAGCAATGCATTTTAGTTTTTTTGCAGAAAATTCTGGGAAATTTCCAGGATTTCCTGGATCTTGGAATTGCAGATTGAGACACCCCGACAAAATGGTGAACGTCGGATGTAGTGCACTGAGTAGTGGGAATTTAGACACAATCAATGTTTGATTTTTAAATAATTTATTGTTGCGCAGAAAAAAAGTATTTGGTCTGTTTTAAAAGGAATGCTCACCTCAATACTTTGTAATGTAACTCTGGCTGTTAATGACAGAAGTCAAAGGTTACTTGTTGGGGTTCACCAGGTTTGCACACAATATAGCTCGATCCCCGCTCCCCCCAGTCAACTGTCGTTGTGTCTTTGAGCAAGAAGCCTTACCCTCCCTGCCTCCAGTGTGGCCCCACTGGTGTGTGAATGTTCATCGTCGCGGTGGTGGTCAGAGGGGCGTGAACTGGCAGCCACGCCTCTACCATCACCAAGTATGAATGAGGAGTGAAGGAAAAATGGATACATTGTAAGCACTTTAAGCATCTGGAAAAGCGCAGAAAAATCCAATCCATTACTATTATTATTATTACTTATATGTTATGTTCTTATTTTTAAGTTCTTTGTGATCCATTTTAAATGTACAAAAAGTTCTCTATATACTTATATGTCCTTAGCCTCCCTTTACCTGACAGTGACTGGGATAGGCTCCAGCAACACTGTGGTTTAGAAAGTAGATGGATGGAAGTACTCTATAAATATTACTTTGATTTACTGATTACAGTATTCTGTGGCCTCAGATAACATTCTTTTGAAAGCAGTCTCAGGCATGTGAGTCCATGAAAAAAGTTTCAAATATGCAATTATATCTAAATGTTTATATCTGATGAATATAAGAATGAAAAGCAAATGCTTTATTGCCTGTGTTCTTCTTCTCTGATACTTCCATATTTTTATAAACTGACCTTTCATCCATCACCATAACTGTGAGTAGAAGTTTCATGTTTCTTTGCTTTTTTTTTAGATCACTTAGAGTCCTACTGCTGCTGAAGAGAAAGTTGAAGAGACAAGAGAGGGATGAAGAAGGCAGCAGGTGTTGCATCCCAACTTCTTCTTTGTGTTTATATGTTTAAACTGGGTTGCAGCAGTTAAATCATAAATGTTTATATGGTTTAACAAAAAGCTAAGGGTGCAGAAAAAACAGAGGAAATTAAGGTTAAACTTTGTCTAAATTCTCCCATCTACAAAATAAACTTCAAAGCTCAATTGCTTCCTGTCCTGCAAGCCACTTTATCTAAAACCTCCTAGTGTGTGAGAGTGCTCTTTTAAACATTTAATTGTTTTCCTTTAAATAATAAGTTGAAGCTCTTTGTGTGTTTTTCCAGCAGACAAACTGGTCTCCACAGACAGATCAGAGGGGAGTTGCTCTCCGTCCTCAGCAGCGCGGCTGACCTTAGTAACGCCATTCACTGGATGCCACCTGGCTTACTGTGGGCAGGACGGTTCCCAAGCTGGCTAGTGGGGCTGCTGGGTACCACCTCCTCTGTGATTGGTTTGATCCAAATGAGCAGCAGCGACAGTTAGCAGAGCTGTCCCCATAGTGTGGAGAAGTCATGTATTTTTGGACAGATGGTGTATCCAAACAAGTCAATATGGATGTTTGATTTGATTTGAATAGGTTGTCTATATAGACTCGATTAACAATCTGTAAAGATTAAAACACTAAAGTGAAAGTCATTAAATGTTCTGATAATGAATGAATAGAATGTGTCATTTCCCAATAAATTGTAAAGCCTCTTTAATATTTAATTTGTACAATTATGCTTTGTTTTAGTCAGCCAAAATGTAGGCTTTAATAAAGCAGGATGAAGGGTTTGAATAAGCCTAATGTTTAACATAAATGCAAGGATCTTTTTCTTTTGACAACTTATAATAGGTTGTTCTTGTTTTTACATATAATAGTGTTATAACTTTGATCACACTATGGCTGTGTAAGTCAATAATAAACTTGAATATCAATGTAGCTTTTGAAAAAAAGAAATGGTGTATAGTTATTTATGTGTTCTTAAATACTGTCTTGAGGTGTTTGTTCATGTTGAGTAATTTAACTGATTACCTTGCGCTATCTTAGATGACCCCACCCTTACATTGACGTGTTCTCCCAACCATGACAAAGGTGGATAAAGGTGGAAAGATTTCATGTAATCCATGGACACCAGTGAATATCACAATTCATTGAAGAAAAAAGGTTCAGAGCACTGTCTAGTGGGTCTAGATGACCCAACTCCCAACGTTAAAGTGCCTAGGACAGCACAAGGGTTACAGCTCTTTTAACATATTTTGAAAATGAAAAAGCATTTCTGGAATTGACTTTTATGTTTAATTGTGCTTCAGAATCGCTTCCATTCTCAAGTGCCTAAGTGGTCAAAATGTTGTAAATAAACACATATTCAAACACGTGTTTGTTCATCTGTCCGTGCACACGTGGAATACACACAAACACGAGCGCGCAGGCATACAGTACAACAGAAAAGGAATCGAACTTTCGACGGTCGATTAAAGAGGCTTCTTGTGTTCAACACGCTGGCATTTCACGTATACGTGTTGCTTTCAAGTACCGACGAATGTGTTGTAAATAACTTGGTGTTCAGAACCGGAATGATTAAACATTCAAGATCCACCAGTTAATTCTTAAATATTTTGTTTGATAATTTTATAGATATAGTTTATAGTTAATTGTACGTTAATACAAAGAACAAAGGTAGGAAACAAGACAAGCTCATCGGAAATCCCAGGGCTTACATGAATGCAACATAAGTGAAAACCGAATAAATGAATTCTCAGTTTTCTTTCAGCAATAACAGCAAGTAAATGCTATTTTATTATATACACGACGAATACTATTATATGACAAGATTACACAAATGAACTTTTGTAAATATCGTGACATTTAAAGCTCCAAATAGGAGTACAACAAGTTAACATTCCGAACCACATCAACTTTGGAATCCAAGACAAGAGACGACTGTTTAGATACAAAGAACCCATATACGGCAAAAAATATTCGGTAAGATTACTTTATTTACCTAGTTAAACGCCTTTTTAGGTAAAACTATTCCATGTATTTTCTACATAATTGTTTAACTTATTGTTGTCAAACTAGCTAGCTAATAATTAGCTAGAAGCTATTAGCTAGACTCGGCTGTTCGGACCCGGTGTTCCCGTTTCAGCTTCGCTTCTGTTCGCTGTGCTGGAAAACCTGTTATTTATATGATAGCACTCGAAAAGGCATTATGTGGCTGGAGATTTGATATTTGTCCATTGTACTTTAAATGAGGTTTAGTCTAAACAATGAATGCATCAAAACTAACGGCTGCTCTGCTGAGACCCGTTTTGGTAAAGTACTTGTGTGATTTCTTGATGTGGAAACCCCCGTTTTCCCTCATTAAGAAGGATGTTGCCACGTTAATCTTATTTATTTAACCATTTTTATGAGTTGTTGAGGATCTTGATTAGGAGAGCACTATGTTGTTCTCCAGATCCTAATATGAAACACTCAAACTGTGCTTGTTTCTGGTTTTAGAGATCATTCATTCCAGATGATTCTGCTGCACAAAGAGGTTTCAATGCCACTTTGTCTTTAAAACCCCTCTTTTAAAATAAAAAATGGACTCCAGCCGCCTTCCTGTTGATCAATCCACCACTTGTGCTGAAGGCTTGGAGGCGGATTCCATCCCTGCTCATGGAATCTCGGAGAGGGAAGAAAGCACGACTGCATCCCCTCCACCAGAAACAGAGGATCTTGACTGTTACAGCATGATGGAACCTCCTCCTCTAGACTGGAGGTCAGACTCTTCTAGTGAAGCCGGTTCTCCAGAAGATCTGGTTGACTCCACGTTGCCTCAGTCTGCCTGCAGTTTGGGGATTGAAGATTTGGGAGAGTCGGGATGTCAACCTATGGATGCAGGGCGAAGAATGACACCCTTTGACCCCAAAACAGATTTTTTTCTTGGAAATACAGCTGGCTCAGTACAGAATATAGAAGTAAAGTTAGAAAAGGAATTGAAGGAGGAGGTTGCGGCTGAAGTTGTTGAGGACCAAGAAGAGATGACACCTAGAGATACTGAAAAGAAGGTGGACAATGATAAGACACATGTTCTTAGCAGAAGGCCAGATGATGAAGACCACAGTCATATTCATACTCTGCTGAGCCATCTCCAATTGAGGGAGAAAGAATCCCACACTTCCCATCAAAGCTCCTTTCAGCCGGAGCCTGGAGCTCGCACTTCCTTCAGAAGAAGAGAAGACGGTGCTGAAAGTAAAGGCCTTCTCTTCTCTGAAAGCCACCACACAGACTTGCTTGGCCTCTTGCAGTGCACAGAGATTAATGCAGAATCCCGCTCAGTTTATCGGTCGCACAGAGGGGAGGTGGATGCTGTGGTTTCAGTTTCCTACTGCCAGGAGGATGCTCAGAGGTTCTGGGGGCTTCACGGCAGCAGCCAACATCCTCAGCATCGGGATGACTCCATCAGCCCTCTGTCTGACTACAATAACCCTGAGCCAGTATGGAAGAAAATGGGAGAGGAGCCCCCAGAGGATGAGGTGGAAGCAGAAAGTAAACAGGTTTGTGACACAGATGTTAACAAATCCAGTTTTATTTCTAAAACACTTTTCAACGGGACCAAAGTGCCTTACTGATTTAAAACATTTATCAAACTTAAAAATTCAAAAGCAAAACAAAAACCTTCACATTTCAAATAAATAAATAAAAGCAATAAATTATTTATAGACTAGGTTCTCTTCAGAATGTATTTTTTGTTTGACCAATGCAATAACATTTGATAAAATATTTTGTTGAGCTACAAAAATGCTCCTGGAAAGCTTTTAGCCTTAAAGAATTCCCTTTATAATTTAGTTATTAATAAAGAACACTGTTTGAGTTCTGTATGTGGGAACTTATTAAAAAAATAAACAAAGATTTTTTTAGCTTTACTTGTATGACATTTTCTACGGCATTTGCAAACATACCAATTATTGATCTAGAAATTTTCATGCTGCTTTTGATTAAATGTCATTTTCTTTTATGTTGTTGTAGAGTTCAGATGATCGTCCCTCGTATAAGGATGGTGAGTCTCTAAGAACTCTTCAGTAGGGGGGAAAAGAAAAGGGTTCAATGGCAGATTATGTTTTGAAAGTTGTTCCAAATCTCTCTCCTTGTTAGTTCCTGGTCCTTGTGACCCTGAGGACCTCCTGGATGGAGTTATATTTGGTGCCAAGTATCTGGGCTCTACTCAAATCAAATCCGATAGAAACCCCTCAACAAACGCTCGCATGGCCCAGGCTCATGAGGCAGTGGACAGAATTAAGGTGAAAACTGGTGGACACACTTTGATTCTGTCATAATTGAATTGAGTCACACATTCTGGAGGATCACTTGCCTGCGCATCTTGATATATTCTCTCTGATAAAGTAAAACTAAAGTTACATTTCTTCTACCATGGCAAGACATGAGAAAATTGATGTTTTTCCCCTAGAATAAAATAACTCCTTTTTTATGTATTAATCATTTATATAAAAAAAGAAAAGTTGTATTCAGTTTAGTGTCAGGACATCAGAAATGACTGCAGGATGCTTCTTCTAGGCTCCAGAAGGAGAGTCTCAGCCAATGACCGAAGTGGATCTGTTCATCTCCACACAAAGAATTAAAGTGCTAACTGCTGACACTCAGGTGCTGTACCGTCATTTCATCACTTGCATTTCATTTGATTTTGCCGTCGGGATTAAAATAATTTTGGACAGTTCACAAATGATTTTTTTTTCATTCATACCCAAAAGCAACAATGAGAGCAAAATAACTAAGACTGAAATAAATCCCCCAAAATGCTTGAGGAAAAAACAGGTCAAATAATAATAGTTAAATATAAAAACATGCATTTTTCCCATGTAATATCCATCTGTTTACAAGCTTTAATCAAGAATTACGTAAAAACACACTTGTGAGAAGTGTGCCAGATAAATATACCATTCTTTTTTACTTTGTATTATAATAGATTTAAATGACCGTCTACACCAGGTTTTGGCTAAACTACCTTATTTTAAATAGTAGTTGACAGTTTTTACATTGTTTTTGCTCTTGAAAATAAGCATCGGCTCTTCTGTTCTTTTAATCACTGATCAGCAGATGATGGACATGAGTATTGACTTGATGTCATTCATTTTCATTGCAATCCTGCTGCATGATTTTATACAGTTTGTAGTTCTTTCAAATATTGTTGTTGTTGTCCTTCTCAGTCAGTGAAAGCCACATCAGTCAGTTTAATGAATGTTTCCCAAAAAAATAAATGACAAAATAAACACACACATGGCATTATCTTTACATTCTATTTTTAAAAATGTTTATGGAAGTTATATGTAGGAGTTGTAATTGTTACCTGGCAGACAGATTTGTGGGCAGCAAGAACTTATCTTTAAAAAATAGTTGTGAAATGGTTTTTGTTATTTTTCTTGGCATTTGAAGTTTTCTTCATGCAGGTAAATAAAAACAATGTAAACAATTGTGTTTTCACCCCGTTTCCTTTCAGGAAGCCATGATGGACCATGCTCTGCAGATGATCTCCTACATCGCTGACATCAGCAACATTGTGGTCCTGATGGCACGAAGGAAGCAAAAAGGACATGAGGGTGACTCCGCCTCCACAGGCTCACAGAAGAAATGCACTATGATCTGTCACGTCTTCTCCTCAGAGGATGTACGTCAGTCAGATGGAAGATTTTTGATCATGTTTGTTTTCTGAAGTTTAAGGTGTTCTTGTTTTCTTTCTATGGCTGCTTACAGCTACTGCATGTCCTGACCTGTTCAGTTGTCTGGTTAAGTTTCTTTGAATGGATGGCTTTCCTTCTCCGGGTGGCAATTTCTTTTTTCTTTTTTTTTTTCTTTTTTTTTATTGTCGCTTCAGTTTCAGGCTACAAGATGCTTCTCAACCTTATCCTTCAGTTTTTGTAAATATTTTACTGGAAAAAATAGTTCTGATAAATCTAATGCTGCTTTTGAACAAGCCTTGCTCAGCAGAACTGAATGTGGAGTCCGCTGAGCATCCTCCTCCTATGTTTAGGCACAGATCATCGCTCAAGCTATTGGACAGGCCTTTGGAGTGGCTTACCAGCAGTTCCTCCAGGCCAGTGGCATCAAAGCCAGCGATCTGAGGCCGGGCGAGTACAGCGACTACCTGGAAACTCAGGAGCTGTACAATGGAGACCTGGCCCACTTCTCTGACTCCCAAAACCTTCGAGATGTAAGCAGAAAGACTGGTCGCACCTCTATCACAACATGTATTCCTAATTATTTTTGCAGCAAATTTAACCACAGAAATTTATTTAACAGAATTTAAATACAATTTCCTTATACATTTAATGACTTTTATGAAGAAACAATCAAAAAAGCTCTAATCTTTAAACAAGTTCTTTAGAGAATGAGCGGTTTAGGTTCCCCTTTAGCTTCTTCCTTTTATTTACATTTCTTGTTGCTATAGTTTTTTATAGTCATGACCCAGTCATGCATATATTTTCTTTCCTCTGTTTAAATGTTGCAACATTGTTCAACTACCATGTATTTCCCTTTTTAATTATTTTTTTGCTCTGCTAGGTCATAGTCTTTACCACAGTCTGACTTTCTGAAGGAGCTAAAAGACACAGTCTGATAACTCTAACTCAGGAATTTGTTAGTGAGTAGGGGTTTTTGGTGTTGGCGATCATTAGGTCTAAAAAATTAAGAAACAAAACAGCACTCAAATTGTTTGAGGAAACTGACTCCAAATAAAACACTTGTTTACTCAAGATTCTCTGTGTCTGGTTATCAGGTGGTCATCACTAAGGCTCCTGGAGAGATCTTAGGACTGGCGGTGGTGGAGTCGGGCTGGGGCTCCATCTTGCCCACCGTGGTCGTGGCCAACCTCCTTCATGGTGGCCCTGCGGAGCGCTGCGGCGAGCTCAGCATCGGCGACCGGATCATGTCCGTTAATGGGACCAGCTTAGTTGGTCTGCCCATCACCACCTGCCAGAACATTATCCGGGTAAGATAAGAAACCCCAATCACTTGATGGGACGAATGGTGCCTTAAGTAAAATAAAAAGTTCATGCTCCACATGAGTTTATAGGTATAGTTGCTCTTCTGAAATGCTCTAGGTGGCACTGTGGTTCTAGGTTGTGGTTATGAGTTTGCCTTTTTTGTATGGAGGACATTAATGTAGGGTTGGTTAGCCCTCTGGAGCAGATGTAGAAGAATTCAAGGAGCTGCTGTTGCAACAAAATGTCAGGATCTAAAGGAAATGGGCATCAGGAAATCTTCCTGACCTGTTGTGTTTTGTTTGTCTTTGGCGTCTAGAGGCATCATTTAGTCACTGTGTTAGTCTTCACAGAATAGAAAATTCCTTTACATCGGTCAACTAATCATAAGGTCAGTTTTTTGTGTACTAAGTATCACGACAGCTAGTCTTTTTTTTTTTTTTAAAGACTTAAAAAAAGACTTGCTGTCTTGATACTTAAAAAAAAAAAAAGCTGACCTTGTGAAAAGGAATATAGTCAAACATTGAAGAAATGTGTATAGAACATTTTATAACAGGTTGAGAAAAACAAAAAAGGAGCATTTTTTCAGTTATTTTTCTTATTCTCTCTGAAGTTTGGTTGTTTAATTTCAGGCTCTTTTTCTGGCCGACCCTATTTCCATTTGAGACGTCAGGAAAAACATTACGATCAGTCCTGAGTTACTCTCAGCTGATTTGAACCCAAAGCAGCAACATATTATGGAACTTAAAGACTATGATGATAAAATAATTCTGATATACTGTGTAGCATCCGAACACTCCCATCATGCAATCTGTCCTGGGACAATCTGACTAAAGATGGCAATGCTGTCATTTCTGGAGATTGTAGCCCACAATCAACAGCAAGGAAGAGTTCCCAAGTTTGTCAATTTTACTCACTGTCTTTAAGGAGGATAAGATGTGATCATTGTGTGTACTTACTCCTTTATCTGACCCCTTTTCTGACTCGAAATGTAAGATTAAACTAAGGAAGTGGAACTGGATTTAAAACATCTGCTTCGGGTTTCTGGCTTGTTTCTATTTTTAATTTTTCCCCCCTTTTTATTTTCTGCCTGGTTTATGATTATTATTTTATTCTGTGTTTTTAATTTGTAAAATCAAATGTATTACCTATATACTGGAGAAAATATTGAAATAGAAAAACAAACAATGGTTTGTATATCTTTGAAATGGCATCAAAATAACTATTACATTTCTTTTTCTTTTCTTTTTTTTACACAGGATTTGAAAAGCCAAAAGTATGTAAAGCTCAGTATTGTCCATTGCCCCCCAGTTACCATGGCGATCATAAGGAGACCAGATCCCAAGTTTCAGCTGGGCTTTAGTGTGGAAGACGGCATTGTATGTCTACGTTCTCAATTTGTGACTGTTGTTAAACTTGTCCCTTCAGTATTTCACGGCTACACAAACAGTATATTAGTTGCTTGTACTCTTTATCTTGGTTTTGTGGAGGATGTCGTTTTCTTATTATTCATTTGCATGAATAATCTAAAACAGAATCCCGGTCTTTTATTTTGTAAAGTATTTTGTTTTCTTCAATTCACTGTAGATCTGCAGTCTAATGCGGGGGGGAATTGCAGAAAGAGGAGGAATCCGTGTCGGACACCGCATCATTGAAATTAACGGACAGAGCGTCGTTGCAACTCCACATGAGAAAATCATCCAGACCCTGACAAATGCTGTTGGGGAGGTGAGAAATGATGGCATTATCATATCCACAAGAATATTTGCATTAAAGTTGTTTTTTAATTTAAAAAAATGTGGTTTTTCTATCTCAATATTGTAAATGAACATATTCTCTCTTTGGACAGATTCACCTAAAGACGATGCCCGCATCTACGTATCGACTTCTAACAGGGCAAGAGCAGCCAGTCTTTCTTTGAGCACAAAAACTTAAGGAATGGAGGAAAAAAATGTATTTTTAATAAATGTCATGACTTTTTTATAAACTGAGAGAATATGCAAATTAGGTGTTACATATAACCACCTTGCGACAAGCAAGTCTAGTTCTTAACCTTTTCAGATGTGAAGTGGATTTTGTTATAAAAGAATTTTAATAAGTCAAGGATAGATCACAGCTCTTTATTTATCTATTTTTTAAATCTATAATTTGTTGTATATTAATATAAACTTTTTTTTATATCATCACTGTACATTGAGGAGAATAGTGCCTGGCATTAGTGTAGCATAAAGATCTCTAGAAAAGTACTGCTGTGCCTGATGTGTACAAGTCTAAAGGGCTGCTGTTCCTGTGTGCGGATGGGTTAGTGTGATGTATTTCCTGAACTTGTGTACAAATCAAGAAATGCCTAAAGCAGGATTCAGAACCCACTTTGTGCCTGGTCATGCCTGTTGCAAAACTGATGTAAACAAATAAAGTTAACTGCCTTAATTAAAACAAAAACGTTTTGTTGATTGAAGTCATGTCGTTTATCTTAGTACTCATTAAAATAATAATCATAGTTTGTATGGATCGCTATTTAATAACATAAATATTGAGAAGTATTTTATTTTTATGGAGTAGGATGGTCGTCATCCAAGAGACTTAAGCATGCGAGTTATTTTTCTGTGATTGGCCAATGGGGCTTCCGTCAGTTACGAAAGTGTAGCGTGCCACCAATCACAGTCTTCACCGGCTTTTGTGGTCCAGCCCACTGGAGTGTACATTAGCCAATCATCTTCGGCGGTGGACGGAGCGTTCAGTTTTCACCTGCTGTCACAACCACAGGGAAGTCGATGTCGGGCTGCCTCCAACCTTTTATTTCTCTGGCTGTCGCGGACGTTTAAGAAGACAGCAATATTCCAGAGAGGTAAATATGAACAGATTTATACCTATTAGCTTAGTATTCTGATTTTATATTTGGAGTGAACATACGAAGCATTACCTACATCCTGTTTAGGTGCTACAATGAAGCTAACATTAATTCAGAATGGACTTGTTTTTCCACTTTCAGCTAAGAAAAAAGTTGTTTTTTCTAAACTTCCTGTCATGATTTTATGTCCAACTGGTATGAGACCACTTAACACTGTATCGTTTTAATATTTTTTTGTGCTCTGAATTTGATATTTGTTCAATTATTACTTAGTTTTGGTAGTGTAAAGGTATGTGCATTATTATTATTATTGTGATATTTTCCCTGATCAGCTTCTGTGCTTTATGGTTTTTATACAGTAAGGAAAAACAAAAACAAGCCGTGTCTGATAAAAATAATTAAAGAACACAGCAAGGAAAGGTTTAAAGGCTGAAAATAAAGAAGCATATCCCTGCATGCAATCAATGCCTCAATCAATGCATTGTGTTTTAATGAAACTGTTTTTAGGGGATCCCTATAACTTGGCAGAGTCTCCTCGCCTGTTTATTTACCAGAGATAAAAGAATCTGCCTTAGGAGGCCCTGACAGAGCAGAAGTAACCGGCTCAAAGGGAAACAGGTAAGCTGTTTGGATCAGGAGGATTTTAGGATAAAGCTGAAGATTGGCAGTGCTGAGCAGATCACTGAAGACACGAAAAGGAAACTTTTACTCACTATACACACTAAAAAAAAAAGACTCAGGATAGGTTAAATTTCTTTTTTTGTTTTTGTTTTGTTAAATAGAAAGTTTACTTTTGGTTTAAATCTTTTTTCTTATACTGTTATTACTGCAACCCAGCCTTGTCCTTCACAAAAAGTTTTCAAATATTTGTTTCAATGACCGATTGAATTTTAAAAAGACAAAACAAATAATTTTGTTTTGTGTTATTGTTTTTTTTTTTTTTTGTATCTCTTGTTGATTACATTTTGCTTCGTTTGTCTTCTTGTTTTTTCCATTGACAGTATTCCAGAAGTTGTAAAGGGTTTTAGGATGACAAAACAGAGAGGATGGTAAAAAGCTGCAAATACCTTCGGCCTTAATTTGAAAGGGGACGCATATCCTGTTCGTACCTGAAAGCGATGGGGTTTTTCCGTCAACTGTATCTCCTGCTGTGGAAAAACGTCACTTACCGCAGAAGAAACAAGGTACCTACACTGCAGACACAACTCGGAAAGAAAATCGGCTAAAGTTTTACCTATTTATTGCATTTAACAGCTCTGCCATGGTAGTTGTATTGCTAAAAAAAAACATGATGTGTACTTTTATTCGAAATTTACAATCAGTTTGCTTTTCTTCTGTACTTCCCATGTTATTGTCCTGCACAGATTCAACTGATCATTGAGTTAGCCTGGCCACTCTTCCTTTTTCTAATCCTCATCGCTGTTCGTCAATCACACCCCCCTTACAAACAAGGCCAATGTGAGTCTTTTTTCAAAATCTGTCTTTTTGTTTGCGTTATAAAAGGTAAACGAACAGACACACTTTTCTCAATTTCTCCATTTGTTGTGCTTTTCCTTGTTTTAAAAACTCCTGCTCTGTCATTTGGTGAAATTATATAAACAAAAAAAAGGTCAGATAGTCTGTGTTTTAGCTGCAGGATAAAGACACATTCAGATAGTCTGATAGTGGAGCAAGTCATTACTAAGAAAATGACATCAGACAGGAAAAGAATCATGTAGGCTATCAGATATGTTTTTAACTATAGATAAATGTGCTAAGTACGCATCATAAGCGTCATTGTAATCTAAAAAGATTGAGTTAAAATGTTTATAAGAGAAGTTAAATAGGTTGTCAGTTTATCTAAATAAAAGTACACCAAACATACAAATTCTAAAATAGCTAAATGTTTTTGAAGGAATTTTAGAATTTTTCTTTTCATTTTTCAAACAGTAAAAAATGTTTAATGTTTGGAAAAAACTTAAAAAGCAAATGTTCTGAAAGAGCGTTACAATTTAAAGGGTTTGAATTTTGTTAAAAACGTGAGGGAGGTGCTACAGAGTATGTATAATTTGAAAAAAAAAGTTTTAACCTGCTCTGCTAACTTTAGATGTTTTGCTTTTCTCCATTATTAGGTCATTTCCCAAACAAAGCTCTGCCGTCAGCAGGCACGCTGCCCTGGATTCAAAGCATCGTCTGCAACGTCAACAACCCCTGCTTCCGCAGCCCGACGCCGGGGGAGACACCAGGCATAGCTGGGAACTTCAACAACTCCCTGTAGGTGGAATTTGAGACAAGGTCGTCTGTACTGAAGGATTTTATTTATCATTTACAAGATACACTTCGCAATTAGAAAAATAAAGTTCTGTCAGAAGTTTGAGACCAAATATTTTAAGAGACTCCAATACGATCCAATGCACTTTTGTATCCTTGAACTGCTTATTTACAACCAGACTAAATCATCTGTTAATTCCAAAAAGTCAAATTTTTGTTGGAATTTATAACATGGAATACGCTATCTATGTATGTTTTTTTTTATTCTTTGTAGTACTTTACATACTAAAATAACTACAAGCTAGCTTATTCAAAGGTAAATTCCTGTGATTTGAGTTATTAACATGCAGTAGTGGAATATGATGCATATATATATATATTTCCTTTTTTTTTTTTTTTTTTTTTTTTTTAAAACAACGCTCCTCTTGTGCTTCTTCTCCAGATTGTCTCGTGTGTTCATGGACGCTCAGGCTCTCCTGTTGGGCCGTGGAAACCAGAGCTACACTGCGTTTCAGAACCTGATGGAGAGCGTTCGGCTGCTTGGAACGAGACTTGAGTCATCGCCAAGTAAGTTTGATCTTTTATTTATTTTAATTCCCTCAAGGACACCGTTCAATAGATTAAAAATAAAGAAAGATACAAGAGACAGTACCAATGCTGTTCAAAACTAACAGAAGTGCACTAACAGCCACAAACAGTGAATGCCATGTGCAAAATGTAAAGGGTAAATAAAATAGACCATTAACAATCTCAAGTTAAAGTGAAGCTTATTTAAATTAGTCTTAAACTTAGATCCTAATATTTAGTCAAGTAAATAGAAGAGGATGACCTTTAGGTAATAAATCACGATAACTTTCAGTGTTTTAAACTGTAAACGAGGCTTTTAGTATTTTTAAGCCCTGATCTCTGGACTTTTTGACAGCAGTTGCTGGTTTGAGCCTAAGGCCTAGGCACAGTCCTGCTGCATCAGGACTGATGCAGCATCACTTAGTGAACCTCTCTGGTCTTTCTCCCACACAAAAAAAGTATATTTCATTTTCCCTAGAGCTAAGTCGTTTTACTATCAACAAAAAATAGTCTTGAAATGTCAGGAGATGCATCCAGAGGATGATAATGCATGTAGAACTTTTTAGTAACCTATGTTCAGTGAGTTCACCTGGATGCAGCAGTGGGTAGAAATTCTGAGCACAAAAGCATCAGCCACTCTCACACATTATTGTTTACCCTCTTCCTGTTGTAGCTGTATCAGGTTACATGACTGCTCTCGCCAGACAAATAGACCAACACAAAAAAGTTAGTGTGTGTGTGTGTGTCTGCATGAATTTGTTTCATCATAGGGAGAATTTAAATCCGTTGTTGAGTTTGGCATTTGTCAGATTCCACTGAGGTATAACATATGTTTATTGCTCTTTGTTAGGGTTTTGAAGTGAATGAATATTTCATCAATTATTGTGTATAAGAAAAAATATAACTCATTTTTTGATTGATCATATAAATCAATAAACCTGCAGGTCCAATCAAAAGTTTGGAAATGTTCCCTTTAAATTAAAGAGTCTGGTTGCTCTTGAGCATTTGTCTTAGCTTTAATAATCAATAGTTGTTTTTTTTTATTGTAGCAATTGCTTTTATTTGGTGAATGTCATGTTAAAGTTCACTGTGCTAATTTTCTGTTTTTCTTTCTACTGTAGCTGTCCCACTTAAAGACTGCCTGGTAGCCAATGAGACAGTTTCCACCTTTCTGCTCACTAATAGCAGCCTGTCATCTGAAACTGTGGATCGGCTGATGAACGCTCATCTTAATATTCAGGTCATTTGTTGTCTATTAAACAGCAATGTGTAGGAGTATCTAAAGCACTGAGAAGTAGACTTTCGCAATGGAGTACTTATTTGATCGTTTTACACTAATTAATGGTGTTAATATGCTTGTTATACCAGTTTAACCCTGACAATTAGGACTGAATCATTTGAGAATTTAACTTGGTCAGTTGCTTCATGTTCTCCCAAAATGTATTACGTGTCTACTAAAAATGCTTAAGCCATACGATTTAGCATAACCTCCTCAGAGTCTTTTTAATTTGACAACAGCATACGGTACCAAATGCAACTCCAGAAGAATAACAAAAGAGAAATTTCTGACTACCTTAAAATTAAGAAATATTATAGATTTGCCACTGACAGCAGCAGATAAATGTAAATGTTTTTAAGGAAAAGTATTCGCCTTCTGCTCTCTTCTGAAAATTTCATAACGACATTCCAACACCAATTTTCTTTCATTCTTTTTTTTATGAATTATTTAAGAATGTGTTCTACTATAGTAGGACCCAGATTAAGGCAAACTTTAACAAAAACACAAAGAATTCTAGCTAAAGCACTTTAGATAGAAAGTGGAGTAGGAGCAGTCATTTTTTTGCTTCTTGTTATTCTTTTAAGTCCCCTGGCTCTTACAAAGATAGAAAATGGGTTCCTGTGCTTGCAGGTTGCTCGGACTGCAGCCCAGATGCCTCTTAAGGATGTAGTGTGCAATGGTAGTTTGCTAGAAAAAATGCTGACTGTAGAAGGTGGAGCGACCAACATGACTGATCTTCAAACTCAGCTGTGCAACCTCCCAGCAGAGGTCCTGAAGGAGGCTGAAAGCCTCTTCTTCAGCCAACTTGACTTGACCAAATTTATAACGGTAAGTACTGATTGATGTGGAGTTCTTAAAAAAAAAAAAAATCCAAAATCTAATCAAATTCGAACTTCTCAGCAAAACTAGAAATACTGTCATCTCAGATTATGCCGTATCTTACATATACTTAGAAAAATACCGGCGAACTCAGATGTTTGGATAAAGTTTCCATTATAAGTTATGTATTGCATAATATTTTTTTAAATGGTAACAAATATCAGTAAAAAAAGGATGACTAAAGGATGTGGTGACAGATTGAGCCGACTGGAATTCAGTGTTTAGGTCTGTGGGGACCCGAAACCCCCAACTCAGGGAGTTGTTGGAACATCAAATCTATTCTAGAAGCAAGATTCAACAATTATCCGAAAATCAAAAGATTTAACCCAATGTAGACCCAATTGAATTACATCCAAGTCCAGTTACTTTGCTTACAAACCAGTTTTCATCAGGAAGTTCTGTGTTTACCACTTGGTTTAAAAATCCAAAATGTTACTTAGCATCAGATTCTTTGTTTAGGAAAACTCACGTTTAAACTTTTCATTTGAGAGGCCACTTTTAATGTGGAAAGTTAAAAAAAGAGAGAAAGAAAGAAAGAACTTCAGTATAAAGTTGATTTTTGAGTATAGATTTTTTCTTTGGTGATATACATTTCTAATGTAGTTGAATTATCTCCCTGACAGAGAGAACTTGTCGTGTCCAACGCTGAAGATCTTCGAGTCATGAGTCAGGCAATCAGCACCATTTCCCAGGACCTGACCGTACTCACAGACAGTGTAAGAAGTTATCTAGTACTTTTCTGATTATACATTTTTATTGGAATATAGACTTTAAATGGCTGTAACCCACTGTAAACCTGTTTGACAACTGTTTGAATCCTGTTTTATATATTTTTTTAATCATCTTCTTTTTTTTTTTTTGCTCTTTTTCCATAACCTTAAACCCTTCAACAGATCTCCTCCCTATCCAGTTTTACAGAAGTCAGTCAAGCCCTCAGTTTTCTCACTCCTGAAAGCAACACAGCAGAAGGAGAACGTTTCAGTGCTTTCTCAAAGATCATGTGTGGTCACCCAGAGATGGGCGGTGAACGTATCCCATCGTTTAACTGGTATGAAGACAACGACTTTAAGTCTTTATTGGGCAAAGACGCAATAGAGGATGCAAATCTGGGCCTTTCTAACACCACCAGTAAGAGACTTCCCATTTTTGACCTTTATGTTACTTTGAAAAAATAATTTGCCTTTTATGATAACCAAATTTATTTTTCATCATTAGGATGGATGGTAGTTCAAGCTTTTAAAACTTTTTAATCCCACATATACCCCAGACATAAACCAGTATTGTTTTTTGTAATTAGAAGCGCTTGTTTTTAGCACATTCTCAGTTGGATATTAGCGGCTTGCCGTATATTTAAAGAGAATAAGCTGAAAATTGAAAGACAGCTTTGTAATCCTGTGATTTCTAAATGCAGGAAGAAAATGACCAAATGAAGAGAGTTTATGCCGTCTGCTCCTTTTCTGCTGCAGCTCCTTTCTGCAGGAGTTTGATTCACCAGTTGGAGTCCGACCCTCGTTCTCGGATCGTGTGGCGAGGAATCAAACCGCTGTTTGTGGGGAAACTGCTGTATGCACCAGACACTCCTGCAGTGAAAGAAGTCATGAAAGAGGTATTACCGTATTGTCTTTCCCAGAGTGAAGATTTAATTAGCCATACATCTTTACTTTTTTTAATCTGAAGTTTTCATTGTGTAAGGGGGTTAAATTAATTGGGATTTAGAAGCTGCAACATCAGTTTATATCGTCCATGGATCAATTTTCATTTAAAGCAGGTTTTTGTATTTTTCTACGTTAGTTTTATAAAAAAATCAGAACCTGTAAAAATGTCTATTAAAGCTTTACCTTTGATCGGTTTATGTCTACATTATTTTCTCAGCCAAAAGTTATTTTTAATGAAAGTTTAAAAAGAGTTTTGTTTTATTATTGAATTGTGTTTAGTTGCCAAATCCTACGGTGTTGTGATCCTTCTGGGCCACCATACAAATCAAATCAAATCGTTGTTGTGTAAATCTATATCGTATTGGTTTAGGAATTTGGTAGTGATACTCAGCTCTAGTTTATGACTTTGGCGACTTTTAGTTTTATTCCTTAGGTCTGGCTTTGAACAATTTTCTATCTAATCAAAGAGAACACGTTTAATGATTCCACTGTAGAAATATGCTCCAAAACACCATTTCTCCCCCCCAAAAAAAGAAGAGCTGCATGCTTTATGTTTAAAATAATTTCATTTCTGAAGGTAAACAAAACTTTTGAGGACCTACAAGTTCTGCAGGAGGTGGATGAAGCCTGGATGGAGGTGGGACCGGAAATCAAGACCTACATGGAAACAAGTTCAGACATCCGTCTTCTGCGGGTTTGACTCACCCTTTGCTCTCCCACTGCACATGTTTTGTGTTTTCTTACACATCATTTACTCTGTTTATTTTAATGTGCAACAGGATTTGTTGAGGCGTCCAGAGGTCGCGGTACTGGTGAACATGCGTCTGGAAAACACGCCTTGGACGGCCTCTCAGATCGCTCATTTCTTGTCTACACCTTCACCAAACGCTGAAAGAAAACCAGGTCGACCAGTGACCTGGTTGGACCTCTACAATGACTTCAGCCATGTGACCAACACTGTGGCACAAGTCACTAAGGTTCACCTTTTTTTATGTGCAGCCAGAATATATATATTTTTTTACTTTACTAAAAACGTTAAGTACATTGTTAAAGTATTAAAGTGAGAAGTTTTTTTTTTTACATTAAAATCTAAAATCTTTATGTTTTACCATTATTTCATCATTTATTTTATGAAAAATCCTGAATGAATTTTGAGATTCCAAAGAAAAATTGCTTAAGAAACTATCCTTTTGCTCTCCCTCAGTGCATCTCCCTGGATAAATTGGAGGGGTTGGAGTCTGAGGCAAAGCTGATCGACAGAGCTCTGGAGCTGCTGGACAACAGGCAGTTTTGGGGAGGTGTCCTTTTCCTGTTACCAAATTCCTCCACAACTGAGTTGCCGCCACATGTCTCCTACAAGATCCGAATGGACATTGATAATGTGGCTCGAACCAATAAGATCAAGGACAAGTACTGATGATATCTCTGTTTTATGTTGTTGTTTTTTTCAAAATAATACATAATTTGTAAAAAAATAATTTTTTTTTCTTATAACTTTGATGCAATGATATTAAATCATTTCTGTATGATAAAATCCTGACATATTATGTAAAAAAATCAAAATTTCAATGAAATGTAATGGTTTAAACCAGCAGCAAACCCTTTTTTGTACTTTTTTCTTTTTAAATGATCTATTTTCCCTGTTTGCCCTTCAGCTTTTGGGATCCTGGCCCTGCCGCTGAACCATTTAGTGACCTGCGCTACATTTGGGGGGGATTTGTTTACATCCAAGATTTGGTGGAAAGAGCTCTGAACCAGGTGTTAACTGGAATAAAACAAACGACGGGTATCTACATCCAGCAGATGCCCTACCCCTGTTATGTGGACGATGTGTGAGTTACAAGTGCACACAGTCACAAACTCTCACTTATCTCGTTTCACAGATCAAAACAAACAGAGATCACTGCTGTGCGTCTTAGATGTGGATTTTAGTCTTGGATGGTGGGATGTTTTAAGGGATTGTTACAGTTGTTAGTAGCTTTAGGATTATTTTAGAAAAGCTAAGTTAGTCATAAAAACGTGACTTATTGGATTTGTCAATAGATTTACTTTGATTTTTGAAAATTGTAAAAGTACTTTGTTATATTAGAGTTGACTGTGTCCCAGCCGATCATCTAGCCTAAATAATGGGGACAAAGTATGTAATGTATGAAGTTTGAACATTTTAGAGCTAATTTATTTGCATAAGACTTTGTGCTGCTTAGTGTATTTCAGAAATAATCCAGTTAGGTTGCAGTCATAAGCAGAACTATTATTGCATTAGCTACCATTTGACAACTGGATACTTGTTGACGTGTATCAGTAGTGTGTGGGTGCACCATCTTTCTCATTTTAAAAGAGGTTTCTTACTTGTGATTTCCTGTTGTGGTGTCCAACAGGTCTCTACCTAAGATCCCCTTCAGGATGTATTCTGTAAAATCCCTGTAGTTGTTGTGGTTGAGACACAAAAATTGCTAGATTTGTTCTCCAGGAAAAGAATCGGCTCATATTTAGTCAAACTTCTCTTGTAGTGTCTCCCACCCATCAAAAAGAGGATGTCAAAAAATCTAAATGATGAAATGATGAAAAGATAGATGAAAAGATAGAAGTTATGCCCTTTTTTTATTTTTAGTTTTAATTAGTCACTTTTCTGCTTGTAAGTTCCTCTCTAAAGAAAAAGAAAAAGAGTTGTAAAAGAAAATGGGTGTTTCCAGGACAGAAGTTTCTTTTAGTTTCCAGTTTTACCAGCTTAGTTTTAGATTCTGGTTCAAATATTCCGCTTTTTCTTTGATTGAATGGTTTTGCCCACCTTAGCTTCTCTGATCTTTGTCTTAGACCCTAAAAGTGCTGGCATTAAAGATTAGACAGGCTCTAAAATCACTTTTAGAAAGTAGAAAAATGCCAATTTACTGTTAGTGTTTGTATTTATTTTTGCTTAATTGTGAAGCATTTTAGAAAGATAAAATTTAGCTTTTATTGGACTTATGAATGAATTGATATTGAGGCTTCTGTTTGTAGAGAGCTGTTGAAGAAAAGCTGTAACCAAAATGCTGGAAATGAAAACAAATAAAACCCCTCTCAGCCCTTTGAATTTAAGTAATGCATGATACATGTGTTTAAACTTGTAGAAAAACCTTAAATCCGATATTTCTTCCTACCAATATTAGTCCAACCCTGGATAACCCACAGGCTCAAATTTGGCCACATTTTTTTTTTGCATTTACATTTTTTTTATTTGTTTATTATTTTCTTTTCCTAGCCACTGTTGTTCAATGCTACCCAAAAAAAACAAAGCAATTGCTATAATTTTGTCAAATTACCTTTAAGTCCTAGAAGAAAATTGTTCTCAGTCAGATCACATGACACATGAGGCTTCTGTAAGATTTCTCCAGTATCTGTGCTGCTGCTCATGAATACAAATTCTTATTTTCCATTCAGTTTTCTGCGGGTGCTGAACCGCTCTCTGCCGCTCTTCATGACCCTGGCCTGGATCTACTCAGTGGCAATGATCACCAAATCTATTGTGTATGAGAAGGAAGCCAGGCTGAAGGAAACCATGAGGATTATGGGTCTGAGTTCAGGAACACTGTGGTTCAGCTGGTTCATCAGCAGTCTGATTCCCTTCTTAATTTCTGCAGCACTCCTCATTGGTCTGCTCAAGGTGAGATTACTTTTTGAGTAAATTTACTAGTTGAATACCTTTAACTCAGACTGTAACATCATTGCATGTAACAGTTTTGTTGATAGTCTTTTCCTTTTTTTTTCAGTGGGGTAACATATTGCCATATAGCGATCCAGCTGTTGTCTTCTTTTTCCTCATGGCGTTTGCCACTGCAACCATCATGCAGTGCTTTCTGATCAGCACGTTCTTCTGCAAGGCCAACCTGGCTTCTGCCTGTGGAGGACTCATCTACTTCAGCCTCTACCTGCCTTACGCACTCTTCACCGCCTGGAGGGACCACCTCAACTCCACACACCGAATCTTAGCAGTGAGAGAGATAATAATCCACCAATAGAACTGCATATTTTCACGTTTTATTGTGAAAATCTATTTCTGTCTGGGCATGTTTTTTTTTTTCTCAGAGAATTTTTAGCTCCTAAGGAGATTTTGAAAGAGATAGAAATGTTTAACAGCTCGTACTAAACTTTTTTCCGTCAGAGTTTCCTGTCCCCTGTGGCCTTTGGCTTTGGCTGTGAATATTTTGCACAATATGAAGAGCAGGGTCTTGGTATCCAGTGGTTTAACCTGCAGAGCAGCCCTGTGGAAGGAGACTCGTACAGCTTCACCACCTCCATCATCATGCTCTATGTGGATGCCTTCATCTATGCCCTCGCAGCCTGGTACATCGAAGCCGTTTTTCCTGGTATGACAACTGGATTGTTGTCTTTATTATTTGCAAAATTTACACTTCTTGAAGACTTTAGTAAAGTTTAAACTTTAATATTGAGATTTTTTAAGTTTTGGAAAATATTATATAGATTGTAATTTAAGTTGTGTCATGCAATAGTTTTGTAATTACAGATAAAATGTTAAATTTGAAATATTACAGTTTATTTTTTTGCATGTTTCTGTGCAGGTGAGTTTGGGATCCCCAGGCCCTGGTACTTCATCTTTCAGCTCAACTACTGGGGGGGTGTTCCTCTTGAAGCAGGCATGCCGATCCCACCAGCTCCCACAGACCAGGATGAAGGTATAAGAAACTGAGGGAGAGCTTTCCTCTCCTGATACTTTTATTATAAAATAAGGCGGAGTAAAGAAAAATAAAACAATATTCTAAAGCAAGTCAATTTTCACAGAAAAAATGCTAAATCAGCTTTTAAAAGCTGTATTTGTTAGGAATGAAAATAGCTTCTATGCTAGACTTTTTAGTCAGGAATGTATCATTTTGTGATGATGAAATGAATGAAACTTTAAACTTTGTTCAGTGTAAATCACTAATTATGGGAAATTGTTTTTTTCATGACCAAATAAATGGACTTTAATTATGGAATTTTGACCATTAGATTATTTTCTAATTTAATTCTGTAGAATGGGTAAAACTTTCAAATTATTAGCTTGTAAAGTTTAGCAGTGATACCTATAACTAATAACTCAATTTTAACTAACTTAATAATTTAGCTAAAACATATTAAGCTGGCAGTAATGTTGTTGAATTAAAAAAAGAGGAAAAAAATACTTTAACTCAATCTTATTAGCAATTATGAGGCTGAACAGGCTGTTATATAAGTCCAAGCTTAACGTTAAATCCAGGTAACAAGCTGAGACTGTAAGCTTATTAATTAACATGGTTTGAGAAAACAATACTCCAAAAACTTAGTTTGAGAACAACTTAAATTCTTCTTTCCACTAATTTTACATTATTTTAGAAATAATTGCTTGTTTTTAGGGTTACTTTGTCCGACTGTATTTGTCTATTCAACACAATGTAGGTCAGGTTTTAATCACCAGTACTTTAAATCCCTTTTCCTCTGTTTCTTTTTTTTTACTAGATAACATTGAGGCAGAACCCAGTAACATGACTCTGGGTGTGAACATCAGAAATCTGGTCAAAATCTACAAAAAGGGAGGGAAACTTGCTGTCAACCATCTGAACCTGAAGTTCTTTGAAGGCCAGATCACATCCTTTCTTGGTCACAACGGAGCTGGGAAAACCACCACCATGTAAGAAATCCCCTGGAGTTCAAACTTTAAATTATTATACATAGGGGACATTTTGAGCCTCTGCCGGCTCTAATGGACTCATGATCATAGTTTAAGATTATACATCAACATAAAACTTGTCTTTATTTGTTAGCTCTGTCCTGACTGGCCTCTTCCCGCCCACCTCTGGGACTGTGTACATCAAGGGCCTGGACATCCGCTACGACATGGACATCATCAGGAACACGCTGGGAGTTTGCCCTCAGCACAATGTCCTGTTTGACATGTAAGGCTCAGGTTCCCTGTAAAAAGCTTCAGCAGAGAAGAAACACCAACGAAAACTGTCCATCAATTTCATCCCCTTGTTTGAACTCCTAGACACTTAAGTGGTGCACAGCAGCTCCTTAATGACTTAACGACTGGACTTGAAATCTACAGTGTTTTCTGAGGTTACAAACCGACAAAAAAACAGCACACAATGCAATATTATCTTTTTGTGGAGCTTCAGAAACAAACCTGAACAAGACAGCTCAGTTTTCATTTCTAGTCTGGCAGAATTTGACAGGATTTGTCAAAAATACATGGTGTAGAGTAGTAGTAGTAAAAAAACGTCAATGCTTGCAACTATTTTTAAGGATTTAAATAAAATCAGTTGAGTAGATCTGTGTTGCAACTAAATAAGCTTCTACCAAATTTCCTGTGATTATTTTGTGTAAATGTGTATGAAATGATTAATTTTGTCTGAATCGGATGTTTTCATCTCCACATCTGTTTTCCAGACTCACAGTGGAGGAGCACGTGTGGTTTTACGGATGTCTGAAGGGTTTGTCTGAGGAAAAGGTGAAGGCTGAGCTTGACAACTTGCTGGAGGATGTCGGCCTGTTGCACAAGCGGCACGAGCAGACTAAAAACCTCTCTGGTAAAACCCCAAATTGTAAAAATTCAATAAAAAATGTCAGATTGTGTCCTTTTCCTTTATTTGTATGTGTTTATCTGTCAGGTGGCATGCAGAGGAAGTTGTCTGTGGCAATAGCGTTTGTTGGTGGCTCCAAAGTGGTGGTTTTGGACGAGCCCACAGCTGGTGTCGACCCGTACTCCCGTAGAGGGATCTGGGATCTGCTCCTGAAATACCGCAAAGGTATTTATCAAATCTCACAAAATGTCTTTGATCTTAAAAATTTAGAGAGGAAAAAACACTTTTAAAAGCCACAAACCTTCTTTCTTAATCAGACCGAACCATCATCTTGTCCACTCACTACATGGACGAGGCGGAGCTGCTGGGGGACCGGATCGCCATCATTTCCAAGGGGAAGCTATGCTGCTGCGGATCACCACTCTTCCTCAAGTCCCAGCTGGGTTCTGGCTACTACCTGACTGTGGTGAAGAAGGAGGAAACAAACCCCAGCACTCCCAGTGGCTCGAGTTTCTCCACCAGCACCAGCATAATTACCAACAAACTGCCTCACGCCAAGGTTTTCTAGTCATTCTATTCAAATTCAGAAAAAATGAGATGTGGAAAAAGTTTGGGCAGCTTACATTTTTGGTTTTAAAAAGAATCTTGACCTTAAGTGTTCATATTTGGACAAAAACCGTATAAAAGTAATAGTTTGCTGTCATCTGTGCATTCCGCTGTGTGTCCAGGACTCTGAATCCTCTCTGAGTGAAGACACTGGACTGGGAAGTGATGAGAGCAGCTCATGTAAGTGTCCACTTCACCAAGCAAAAGAAACATTTCAGTGAAGAGCTTCAAGTTAAATGCAAGACATGCTTCTTCTGTTCCAGGTGTAGCAGCCGTGCTTGCTCTGGTGCAGCAGCACATCCCTAGTGCGAGTTTAGTAGAGGAGTCCAGACGAGAGGCGGTGATTAACCTGCCGCAGAAAGCTGCCAAGGACGGCAGCCTGGCGATCTTCTTATCTAAACTGGACCAGCGCCTTCCTGAGTTGGGCATCAGCAGCTATGGCCTGTCGGACAGCACACTGGAGGAGGTGGGTTTCAGTTATTTTCTGGTGATGAGATGAGGGCAAATCCAAGAATAGAATGCAAATTCAGTCACTCTTTGGAAATGCATGATAAAATTATAAGCTGCAAAGATTAAAAAGTACTAAAGAAGACAGAGATGGATATTCTTTCAAACGTTTACAGGTATCTATTTTTTTTTTAATTAATTAACCGGTACAAGAGTGAGGGAGTGAAATTCAAATTACCATCTTGGTTTGTTAAGTGGCATTTTATTTCCAAACGAATACTAGGATCTAGTTTCTTGTTTTTGAAACAATTATGTGGAGTTTGCTTACATTATGCTTGGTTGAAATGATTATGAGGTGCAAAAGTTACATCCAGGTTGTATGTATCTATGCAGGTTAATTCTCTGCAGTCTTGCATATAATAATCTCACAGTTTACTTCAAAGACCCACTCCAATGAAAATTGGGTTTTTGCTGTTTTTTAACACATTCTTGCAGCATTTTATTATGAAGATGGGCATATATAAGGAAGATTAAGCTTAAAACTGCATTTCTGGGTACCGGTATTTCTTTATTCAAATTATTGTGAATCAGGAGCAGACGAAAAAAATACCGTTGGAAAAAGCCTGTAGCTGTGACATAGAAAATACAGTCTGCAGGCCACAATTTTCCTGCTCTGCTCCTTTCAAATGCATCCACTTGTAGACGATTAAATCCACGTATGTCTTTGTTTTCCTCGTCTGAGCTGGCATCTGGCTCAAAATCGTACAGCTGGATAGCTTCGATGTTGCTCGCCATTTTTGTTGCATTGGTAATGTTAGGTTGGGGTTGTGAAGGGCTGTAAGCTAGCAGGAGAGCTATAGAGAAAGTATGTCCTAGAAAATGACATGGGTTTTTGGCTAAAAGTGGCATAATCATAATTAAGAAAATTGAAAACACCTTTGAAGTAGCTCAAAAAAAAATTGTAGTTGGACTTGAAGCTTGTGTACTGCACAGTCACACACCAGGGTCTTATCGGGAGGATATTTGCGGAGCAGCCATGCTCATAATGGGCTTAATAGGTTTCCTCCGTGTCAATTAGCTGTCCACTCTTTACTCGTTTGACCTCAGCATAAAGCTGTCGGTGCTTTTTTTACTGCCACCTGCTGTCAGGACTTTTATCTGTTTGAATCCAGAATGTAAAGAGAAAGTCCTCCAGTTTGAAGCTGTTCTTTAATATCAGGGGACAAAAATCATTAAGGAACCATCAGCATTTTATCATCATAAATTCCAGATCTTTCTGCGAGTGGCTGAAGAAACTGGCGTGGACGCAGAGCCAGAGCAGGAGGAATTATCGCCACACAGCCAGCAGCCGTCCGGGGAGAGGGTAGAGGAGCAGCCAGCTGAGCAACCTGAGCCAGGTGGGCGCACACTCTCACTTGAGCACCCATCACTTTTCATGTTCAGTCAGTCTTTTGTCTCAACTGTCATTGTAATTGTTTCCATAATGCTGCCAGGAAAGAAAAGACGCCGTAAAAAAGGTACCCTGAGCAGGCATCAGATATAAACAGGCTTCCTTTTGAAAAAGGAAATTACATCATTCAAAATTGAAAGAGTTCTAAGAAGAAGTCTATTCTGTGTGTGTACCAACCTTACTCTGAGTAAGGTTGCCGTCATTTATCACATGTATCCGCCCTAATCCCACACTGATCCCACTGTGTTGTTCTGCTTGCAGAGCCTTTAGAGACAGATCTGCTGAGTGGAGATTGCAGAGGAGGAGAGCCTCTGTCAGGCTCGTGGCTGATGTGGCAGCAGCTGAAGGCTCTCTTCATCAAACGCTGGCTCTACGCTCGAAGGAGCCGCAGAGGATTCTTCGCTCAGGTTAGACGCCGAGATCTAAAGCTGCATGTTTACAGAGAATAATGTTCCTAACAGTGCTCCATTAATATGTCTTGAACTCATTTAAATAAATCTAATCACACAAATATGTACATTCTTTCAGATTGTTCTTCCTGCTCTGTTTGTCCTGGTCGCCTTGCTCTTCAGCCTCATTGTTCCTCCTTTTGGGAGGTACCCTTCCGTTGAGTTACAACCCTGGATGTACGGCGAGCAGTACACCTTCTTTAGGTAAGCCAGCCAGAGGGAATCATTCGCAAACCTTTTCCCTTCATAGTTACCTAGATAATGACTGTTAATCGTTTTTATACAGCAACGATGCTCCTGGAAACCCAGCCATGGAGAACCTGCTTGAGGCTTTGCTGGACCAGCCAGGTTTTGGAACTAAGTGTATGGAAAAGGAAGTGGGGAACAACACGTAGGATGGTTTAAGCTCTTTGGTTTTGTGTAAAGAGGTACAAGATGTCATAATTTCACGGATTTTGCTTAATATGGGTTTTCCCACCTTGGTCACTTTGTGATTGGAAAAAATGACAACTAGGACAAACCACATATTTAAATAAGCAAATGTGTCCTCATTTTGAATCTTTTGAGGGTGATTCATAAACTCTTCTGCAGGAGCTGCGAAGTCGAGGGTGGTGGTCAGTTCAGGAGACCCCAGGTGTCGTTTTCTATGTGGCAGATGTTCAGCAAAGGAAACTGGAGCAAAGAAAGACCCTCGCCTGAATGTCAGTGCAGCACGGAGGATGTCTCTCGGATGCTGCCCGAGTGTCCCGAAGGTGCAGGGGGGCTTCCACCTCCACAGGTGAGTGAAGCGACGGATCTGAGCTAATTTAATGTTAAAGCTGAGGTTACCTGTAAGCGACCTGAATGCAGATCAGACTGAACACATCCTCATGAGACATCTGATTTATGAAAGCTAATCTAAAATTCCTTTGAGATTCCAGAAGACGACCACTTTTTAATTTCTGATTCTTTGTGTTTTTGTGAGACTCAAAGTTTAGTAATGTGGCTATGATTTCATTTGTCTTTATTTTATAGATAAAGAGAGCAACTGGAGACATCCTCCAAAATCTAACGAGTTATAATGTCTCTGATTACCTGGTAAAGACATACGCACAAATTCTGAAGAAAAGGTATGCTTTTTTCCCCATTTTTTTTCATTTATTTAACCTGATCTGGATATCTGACAAGCTAAATCAAGTTTGTATTTGACTATAGTTGGATTTTTCTTTTCTTTCTAGCTTTCAAATTAACCTTCGTTTGGGTTGACCCAGTCTAAATTTACATTTGAATATGGGGGCATTTAAGAGCTTCCTGAAGAAACCAAGAATGTTTCTTTTGTTTTCATTTAAGCTGCTTGTTTCTGCTCTTTTAGTTTTCTCCTGAGCAACTGAATGTGTATAACACTTGTTGGGAGTCTGAAATAAAATAGGGGGCTAATTGGAATTTGTTCCTGACAAAATATTTAAAATTAACCAAAAGTACTGACTGACTTCTTTTGTATCATTAAGTAAACCCTGCGCAATAAAAGTTTGTTTTCTTCTCACAGCCTCAAAACCAAGAAATTAGTGAATGAATTCAGGTAAAATGGAAATTGTTTGGTTAAATACTTGCAACTGAATTTGTTTCTATTATTTTAATGTAATTTAAATGTGTTGTATAGGTATGGAGGCTTCTCTCTTGGGGGTAAAGTTACACAAACTGAAGTGGATGTTGAACATGTCGAAGACGCTGTGTCGGCTTTTAGGAGACGTTACCAAGTAACACAGGTAAAGCCAGCTCAGAGGCTTGTTTTATTAAAACCTAATTCTTACAAAACAATTAACTAATTTCTGCTGTATGGTTGATAACAGAACAGCTCACTTGACAGCCTGCTAAACAAACTGCCGGCATTTCTGGAGGGACTGCACAGTAAAGACAATGTCAAGGTATACAGACGTATTTCATCTGCCCTCATTATTTTGCTCTGCTTTTGAAGAAAAGCCATCAGATTAAAAAATAAATGTAATTTCCCATCTTTGATCCCAGGTGTGGTTCAACAATAAAGGGTGGCACTCTATGGTGTCTTTCGTCAACGTCATGAACAATGGCCTTCTGAGAGCCAGCCTTCCGCCAGGCCCAGAGAGGAGCAAACATGGCATCAGCGCCTATAATCACCCACTCAACCTCACCAAGGATCAGCTCACTGAAGTGGCCCTGTTAGTTTCCTCTTTCAGCTCTTAGTCTGATTTATATATAGATCCATATGAAAATAGATATAAATATGTTCTTTCTGCTCTTTTTTTAAACACTTTTTCTAATCAGCATGGCTACATCCGTGGACGTGTTAATCTCCACCTGTGTGATCTTCGCCATGTCCTTTGTGCCGGCCAGTTTTGTTCTTTTTCTGATCGAGGAGCGAGCCAGTAAAGCCAAACATCTGCAGTTTGTCAGTGGCGTCCAGCCACTTCTCTACTGGGTGGCCAACTTCATCTGGGACATGGTGAGTCTTGAGTGTCACATCAACTGATTTAACAGAACCGTCTCGCACATGTGCCTTTTTAATATGTTACTAAAAAGCCAGCCTTCATTTGACTTGTTTACCTAAAATTACCCCTTAAAACATACTGCCAATGTCCAAAGAGATGGATTTAATTCTCTATTTAATTTAATTCATCATTACGATATCAGCTAGTGCGAAAAGTGTATCAAAAGACAGCGAAAACTGCAATAAATGGTTACTGTAAACACACATGCTAATGCATCTCATGGCAGCTTGAAGTATTTAACTAATCAAATAGAGGCCTTTACACATTTGTACAGTCGGGTGGGACCCCTTCATGTTGTTGACCAATCAAATGGAGCCCTTTTGTGTTAGATACCCGCCTCCTATGTATATGAGGATCATTTGGAGTGTAATTTAATGTTCTTAAATAAACCTGTTGCAGTGAAATGAAAATGGTGTATAGGTGGTTTATTGTCATATTGTGCAGCCCTCTCTTAAACCCTTTAGTGCTTTAAATTTCCCTTTTAACTTGTCTGATCTTGACGCAGTTAAACTATGCCGTCCCGGCTGCCATGGTGGTGCTGATCTTCATCAGTTTCCAGCAGAAGTCGTACGTCTCTGAGCAAAACTTGCCCGCCCTTATCCTGCTGCTCCTGCTCTATGGGTGAGTTCAAGCAGACTTGACTGAAGTTCACCTTTTATCTCCAGCTCAGATAGCTAATTCCACCAAGACATGTTTGACTTGCAGAATGTCCTTTTTTTCCTGCATCGTTCCTGAATTCCAAAGAAAACATTTTGGAGGGGAAATTTTCTTTTCTGATAATGGATTAAATTCTTGATTTTAGGTGGTCTATAACTCCTCTGATGTACCCAGCATCCTTTGTGTTCACCGTTCCGAGCACAGCTTACGTGGTTCTCACCTCCATCAACCTCTTCATCGGCATCAACTGCAGCATGGCCACCTTTGTTCTGGAGCTGTTTGTAGATGACGTACGGTAGCACAGTTTGTTCATTCACTAACCACAAAACAAACACGACAAACAGCACGAAAAAGCTAGAAGTTTTTAATTTGAAGACAGAAATATTACAGAAATGTGCAGCAGTAGTCACCAGACAATCTCTCGCACTTTTCTTCTTAGTAATTTGTTTATGATTTTTATCTTTACAGAATCTAAATCAAATCAACAATGTCTTGAAGAAAGTGTTTTTAATTTTCCCTCACTTCTGCTTGGGACGAGGGCTTATTGACATGGCTAAAAACCAGGCTATGGCCGACGCCTTCCACAGACTGGGTAAATCAGACACATCTATTTTCCAAACCTCTGTTCTGTGTTCCTAAGGTTTTTCCAAAACATTTACTAGTCTGTTTGCTTTCTAAGTTTGTAGTTTAGAAACCAAAATAAGTGTATTTATAGATGTGTCACTTTGCAGGCACCAGACCAGTTCTTGATCCTTTTCAATGGGACTTTGTTGGGAAGAACCTCTTTTGTATGGCAGCCTCAGGAGTGTTTTACTTCATCTTCACAATCCTCCTGCAATACAAGTTCTTCATTCACCTCAAGTAAGGCTGTCTCCTTCATTTTCTGCTTTTCACTACAAAGCTTTCTATTGTTTGGTCACTTTTTCACATCTGTACCTGTTGCTTTTCAAAAAAAAAAATAGAAAAGAATCTCAAATTATGAGAATTTATTGAAGTCTATCCATTCCTTTTCAATGACTTTCTACCGTGCAATCTCGCGGACACAGGACATTGATGTAAAGATTTATAAACATATGTTAGATTCATAGTTGTGATGCCCTCTCAGTGAAAATGGTGAATGTTTGTCCAGACCGTGGTGGACCGAGCCTCAGCTGCCTCCTATTGGTCCAGAGGATGAGGATGTGGCGAGGGAGCGAGCGAGGGTCATGAGTGGCAAATTTCACTCAGACATCCTCACCATGATCAATCTGAGCAAGGTGAGCAGCTGTCAACAAACAAACTTTTCTTTCTACTTCTTTAACAGTACTTTAACTGAAATGTTCTCAGCACATCATGGACATCCTTACATTCTCACCAACAGACTGAATCCCCACTTTTTCCATGAAATGTTTTTCAGGTTTATAAAGCAGGTAAAAAGCCGGCTGTGAATCGTCTTTGCCTGGGGATTCCCCCTGGTGAGGTGAGGGACTCGCAGCACTCTTTTCAGTCTGTAACTTCAATAACAATAAAAACATTAATATCTTAATAACATAATTAATAACATTAATAACTACTTCCATTTAGTTCATGCACGGGTTGCATGAGCTACACTTCTTTTGTTCATGGCAGGTGGTCTTCAAAAGAAAACACTTTACTTCCTGCTAGAGCTACAACCTGACACTGTGATTAGCCAATTTTCAACTACTTTTCAACAATTTTCCAACGATTCACTTTCCCAACTATTTGGTTTAATGGTGTAACATACGGTTTTATTTTAAACTCAGAAATGTGGCATCCCTAATTGCAATTGCTATTGGTTACAAAATCCTTTTGTAAAAACATCAGCAAAACATTTCATTTTGGGTTTTTGATAAAAATGTTTTACACATACTGGTATATTATCTAACATCCACTGTTTTTAACGTGTTACTGGGGCATTTTCTGATGATGGTGGACATGTATTAAGGAAATTGCATTTGTAAGTATTTCTTTATTCCAATCTTAATGAATCAGGAGCAGAAAAAAATACCTGTGGAAAAGTTTATATTTGTTACATGGAAAAAACAGTGGGTGGGCCAAAAGCTCCCTGCTCCGCTCCATTCTCTAATGAACTCCTGTCGCTTTGCAGAACGTATGTCCTAGAAAACACTGTTTTTATTTTGGCTAAAACGACATAATCCTAATTAAAATACCACTGGAAGCGCTTTTAGAATAATTTAAAAAAAAGAGAGATTGGAGTGGGTCTTAAAGTAACGAGTGACATTTATATCAGGTCATCACATCCTTTAGAATCTGTTCTTGTACGTCTGCCCTGCAGTGTTTCGGCCTGCTGGGGGTAAACGGTGCAGGAAAAACATCTACGTTTCGCATGCTGACCGGAGACACGCCCATCACACACGGAGAGGCTTTCCTGGACCGTCACAGGTACCGAAGGACTCACAGCTGCATAGTTTTCAGCCTGTGCAAGCATTCGTGTGGTAGTTAAAGGGATTTTTGTGTCCTCAGTGTGTTAACAGAGATGGACCGAGTCCACCAGCTGATGGGTTACTGTCCGCAGTTTGATGCCATTAGTGACCTGTTGACGGGTCGGGAACATCTGGAGCTGTATGCTCGCCTGCGAGGAGTGCCAGAAGAGTCTGTTTCAAAGGTTACTAAACACATTTGGGTTAAATCACGCTTACCAGTTTTGTTTAAACATAAAGAACTGCTCCATCAATATGTTTTTTGCTTTACTGTAGGTGGCGCAGTGGGGGGTAAGAAAGCTGGGGCTGACTCAGTATGCAGAGCAGAAGGCCGGAGGTTATAGCGGAGGAAACAAGAGGAAACTCTCCACCGCCATCTCCCTCATCGGTGCTCCGCCTGTTATATTCTTGGTGAGGATGAGATGCTAAAGAGGAGATGAGAAACAGAAGAACTGCCTGAAAAATATTAAGCCTTTACTATAAAGTATTTTATACTTTACTATTTATTTGCTTGTTTGTAGTTAATTACTTGTCTACTCTCAGGATGAGCCCACCACCGGCATGGACCCAAAAGCTAAAAGGTTTTTGTGGAACTGCATCCATAGTGTCACCAAAGAAGGCAAAGCTGTAGTGCTCACTTCCCACAGGTGAGATCCACCATAATCTGAGATGATCAAACACATTAAGACACCAGTGGAGTAAATTGGATGTTTTTTTGTGTGTGCTTCCTCAGTATGGAGGAGTGTGAAGCTCTGTGCACCAGGATGGCCATTATGGTCAATGGCCAGTTTCAGTGTCTGGGGTCTGTGCAGCACCTAAAGAACAGGTGAGAGCAGATGTTGCCCGATTGCAATCAATACTAAAGGCAATTAAAAATTAATCTCTGATTAAAAAAAGAAAATTGTGTTTTTGCTGTTTTTAACATGTTCTTGTGGTATTTTTTTAAACCAAAAATGGCATACTCATACTTAAAAGACTGCTGGGAATGCTTTTAAAACGGATCAAACAATGATCGGAGGGGCTCTTTTAGTTGTATTTGAGCAGCATTATCCAGTATTTACTGATGTTTTTCTTTTTAGGTAAAAGTTGTACAACTCTGCAAAAGAAACCTTTTCTGTGTTTTGAAATTGTCCTTAATATCTAGCAGTTAAAGCACATTGGAGCAGGTAGAAAATGCTTGATTTCTGTGTGTTAGGTTTGGGGATGGATACACAGTCATCCTGCGCTTGGCGGACACCAAATCTGATACAGACTCATGTCCTGTGGATGAGTATATGACAAAGTCCTTTCCCAACATCGAGCTGAAGGAGCAGCACCAGAATGTCCTGCAGTACCACCTGCCCTCCCACGGCTGCTCCTTGGCTTTGATCTTTGACGTGCTGGCCAACAACTGCGAGGAGCTGGGCGTAGCAGACTTCTCTGTCTCACAGACCACATTGGACCAGGTAAGGATGTTGGCTCTGTCTCAGGTACCAAACTCCAGGCCTGGAAGGGTCTCCACGGTTTCCAATTAACCTGGCATTGTAGCTTCTCCTTGGCTAAAAAAAACCCACCTGATCCAGATAATCAGCAACAGGATGCCAACTCTTAAGGGCCTGGAGACTGACATCTCTACATAGTTTGACAGCATTTTATTAAACAAAAACAAATATAAAAAAAGTATATTATTTCTTAAACCTTTTGTTGACCAGAAACTCTATAAACTTTGGCTATTCCTAAAACTTATTTCTCATCATGACAGTTAACTTCTGTTAGCATAATGCTGCTGAAGAAGGTTTTATTTTTGGCACAATGTGAGTCCTATCTGCTAACTTTTTTTGTAATTAGGTGCAGAAATTCCTTTCTGTGTCATTGCTTTCCTGAATTTTATGATCAAATCGCTCACTTTAAACATGTTTTGTTTGCAGGTGTTCATCAGCTTCGCAAAAGATCAAACCGACGACTGTCTCACAGACGTGATCATTAGCAACGGCCTGGCACAGTCGAACTTCCCCGCTCGACTTACCTGCCCGGCTGTCCTGCCACAACCACCAGTCACTCCCACACAGCAGAGGAAATCCCCACTGCTGCCTGAGAAGTCACCTGAGATCAATTCCACTACTGGCAAAGCGAAGAGGACGAGCAGCGGCAAGTCTCACAAAGAAATGGGCGGCAGCATCAGCATGAGCAGATTAACACAGGCGCAGAAGATGGGCAGCAGCGGGTCCAACAGCGGCAGCGGCAGCAACGTTCAAGGAGAGTCCAGTAAATCTCACGGGTCCAAAAGAAAGGCAGAGAACTCAAGCAAAGATCCCTCTGCGCTCTTTATCGTGAGCAACAGCTCACAGGACAGCTCATTATAACCCTGCAGACCAAAGACAGGAGCAGGTTACCGCTCCAAGAAGTTTCACTCCGTTTCTGAAACAAAGTCAGTATAAAACAAACGGTTAAGATATACGATAAAATGTTATTACATTATAAAAAACGACTGTGGTGCCTTGTTCACCCTCTATCCTTTAGATCACAAATCGAACTGTTACTGAGATCTCTCCAAAGCTACCGTTTATTTATTCTGTTAAAATACAATGCGGGTTTTGGGTGATCCTCAGATCTCTCCATAGTCTTTATTTTACAGAGTGCACTTTAAAAAGAAAAAGGTCAAAAGACGTAGCTAAACGTGTGTGTTTATCAGAGTATATCAGAAAACCGATCAGCTAAAAGCAATTGAAGTATGGTCACAGAACAGTTTACAATTTCATTTACCTCTTTAAAACGGCTGTTTTTATAAATGGAATTTGTATTACATGTAAATCTTTTTGTTTTGTTTGTGTGGGTTTATTTAGTAGCCACTGCCCTGTGAGAAGAGTTTTTTTTTGTTATTTATATTTTAAAAAATGATTTCTTTTTATAATCTTTTATGTTATTGTAGTTTAAACTATAGGGATGCAACAATTCACTTTTTTCACAATTTGGTTCAAACTTCCAGTTTTGAGTTTTGTTTCAGGTTGATATATGATTTGTGGATTACAAAGCAACAATTGACAAAAAAAATTAAAATTGAAATTTTTTAAAAATTTTTAGTAATTGAGTAACATTTTTCCGTTGGTTTATGTCCTGTAATGAAACAAAAATAATACATCCTTCTTTGACACTTTCAATGTAAGCATGCTGGTATGCAGTAGAGTTGCAAAGATTCGGTTCAATGGTGTAACTGCATGCCAAGCTCTTTCAATTAGGTCAAAGAAATAAGAATGACCAGAAAAACATTGCCTTTGGACAAATGTTATTTTAACAATTTACCAAAAAAAAGCAATGCATCTGACTGCTGAATGTTTGAATGTTACTGCACTGTGATGTACTGGCACTTGTTTAAGAATTGTAATACTAGTAGCTATGGAGATGGCTTGAAACCAAGAGAATATAGAGTTTAAAGGTTAAGTGGGGAGTGCTCAGATGATGGTGCTCCAGAGACGCACACCTCATACAATGAAATGCCTTCATTGGCCAAGAACTTATTCTTCTGCACTTTATTATTTTTAATGACTTAAAAAAAACAAAGTAAAAACTCAGTTTTTGTGGCAAAATGGAGTAAAACCCTTCAATCTAAGATGAACTGAATGAAATTCATGATGAGTTGCATATCTGTACTGTCTGTTCTAGAGCTATATTATCATAATTTGTGCATCCACTGGTACAAGAAAAAGTGCTCTTGAAAGAGAATAAAACATTTAGATTCCTGTTATCCTTTTTAAAAACACACTTTTGTTTGTCTGCAATAATTGAAGTCTGTTATTTTCTCACGGATTTTTCCCAGGGAAAGGAGGATCCTCTGTTTAAATGACGATTTTAAAAGTGTCCCAGTTTAAATTTAAAATGATCAAACCCTTCTTCACTTATAAAATTTTACTAACTGACTGTGTTAAAATTGTCTTATTGTTAATGACTATCACTTCTTTGATTCAAAGCCTTTGTGTAGCAGTAGCCTGATGTCTCACATAGAAACATAGATGTAGACCTCAAAATTAAAATTGAATAACTTCCGTATTTTTGTCTTTTAATTTTAAATGTGAATATCTATTACATAGAATAGGTTTAAAAAATAAATAACTTACCCTTACTGTAGTTTCACCGGGGATGAACAAAAGTGAAAAAGGTGACAGAAACAATGATTGTCTTTAGCCCATTGGCACATTTGTTAAGAACAAAAAAGTTAACAGTTTCTCTTCACACTTAAAATCCTCGAATTCAGTAAATGTTTACTTGATTACAAAAAGTATGTCTTTAACATCCAAATTTTTCTAAGGATAAAAACATTACAAAATGGAAAGTAGATTTTTATCTTATATTTAATTTATTTGTTCCTTTTTATAACGATGAAATCGTTATTATTATTATTATTATTAGTAGTAGTAGTAGTAGTAGTAGTAGTAGTATAGATATTATTTATACCCTTGACCGCCGGGTGGGGGCGGTAATGGTCTCAACATGTTTGTTGATTACTCTGCTAACCTGCAAAGAAGAAGCTAGCCGCAAGTGGCTAGCAACTTAATTTTTTGCCATATTTGTTAGCCACCCTACCACTTCAATTTTTTTTCTTTTACCTATTAAGTGTAATTTTTGTAGTTACATTGTTTATAAATATACAGTTGGCAATCCCTATCCGCGTGTTCCTACTGGAATAAGATGGTCGTTTTGACAAATAGCAATGAAGAACAGGATTATATGTGAGTGAACCGTACTGTAACTGTTACGTAAATTAGCTAGTTAGCATCATTTAGGTATAACCTACAAAATAAAATTTCATTTCGGGATTGTAGTTTGGTTTATGTTTTCTGAAATAAGGAACAGTTAAATGTTTATTAACTTGATTGAGAGGTTTTAGCCGTTTGGGTTTTTTTCTGCCACCAACCAACCACCAGCAGGCACCGAAATCTGACCATCATGTTACATGATCATCATGTATGATGACAATGATGACAGAAAAATACTTATGTGGTTGTATTTCAGTATACAGTGGGTTGTCATTCTTTAAAATATATATATATTATTAATATATATATATA